>VWZZ01003525.1:158350-172464 GCA_013399095.1 Psophia crepitans
GGGGTCACCAGTCCTGCAGCAACCCTGCTGCGCCGGGGGCTCCTCTCCCCACGGGGCCACAGGTCCTGCCAGGAGCCTGCTCCAGCACGGGCTGCCCACGGGGTCCCAGCCTGCTTCAGGGGTCTGCCCCTGCTGCGGCGTGGGGTCCTGCACGGGCTGCAGGGGAATCTCTGCTCCCCATCACCCCTCCATGGGCTGCAAGGGGACAGCCTGCCTCCCCATGGGCTGCCCCACGGGCCGCAGGGGAACCTCTGCTCCCCATCACCCCTCCCTGGGCTGCAGGGGGACAGCCTGCCTCCCCAGGGGCTGCCCCACGGGCCGCAGGGGAATCTCTGCTCCCCATCACCTCTCCCTGGGCTGCAGGGGGACAGCCTGCCTCCCCATGGTCGTCACAGGAATCCCTGCTCCAGCGCCTGGAGCATCTCCTGCCCCTCCTTCTGCACTGACCTTGGTCTGCAGAGTTTCTCACATCTTCTCACTCCTCTCTCTGGCTGCAAAAGCTCCAGCTAGGTTTTGGTTTTTCCCTTCTTAAATTTGTTATCCCAGAGGCGCTGCCACCATCACTGATAGGCTTGGCCTTGGCCAACGGCAGGTCCATCTTGGAGCCGGCTGGCTCTGCCAGACAAAAGAGAAGCTTCTAGTAGTTCTCACAGAAGCCACCCCTGTATCCCCCCGCTACCAAAACCTTGCCACGCAAACCCAATACACCAGCACTGGAAGGTGCTTCTGGCCTGAAACCTCCCTCAGCGGCCCTTTCACAGCCCGGCTAACACTGGGGCTGCAGGCTCACCTCACCACATAGTGGTCCCCTGTGTCTCTCACCGTCCAACAGTCCTGTCCATACCATTACGAACTTAAATACAAGGAGGGGGAGCCCAATAGACAGCCACAGGCAAAAGGCCTTCAGAAGAGCAATGGGGTGTAGAGCAGAGGGACAGACTGCAGACAGAGACAGGCTGCTGGATAGATGGAGACCTACAAATGCATCTCTCAGAAGCAATGTAGGAAGAATTAAATAATAGCAGGTGGGGTACCAGAACAGGAGAGACATAGACTGGAAAAGTGGAAGGTGACGGTGTACAGGGCAGCATTGCCAGAAGAGCAAAGTCTTCAGGGCTCCAGACAGCCTGAAATGGAGGTGGAGGCAGGGACGGGCAGGGATCTGGAGAAGCTGGCAGGGATGGGCCCAGACACCCAACTCACCTGGCACCTCCTGGCACCAACAGGAGACCTTCATCGCCCCAAGGCTTCTCTCACTGCTTCTGCCCCTTCCTCCTCCTCAATGCCAGCTGCCCAACCCTTGCCCACCCAGGAGCGGGTGCCTCAACACTCCTCTCCTACAAGGCTTCCCAGACGCACGGCAGCTCACGTGCACGTGCAGCAGAGGCACCAGGCTCCCAGCGCTGTGTGCTGGTGCTGCACGCTGTTGGGAATTGCTAGGAGGGATCCTTCCTTTCTGGAGGCAGCTGCCTGTGGAACTCCCTTCGCTTCACTCCTCAGCACGCAGGCAGGGGCAGGCAGCCCCCTCCGCAGCTACAGCCCTCGGCACAGCGTGGCCAGCCTACAGGGCTGCACCCAGAGCTGCCCCAGCCCTTTCCACCTGCAGCCTTTTAAAACTGGGCCCAGCCCCAGCCCCGTGGGACATACCTGGGCTGCTCAGCCCCAGCACACAGCTGGGGAGGTTTGTTCCTTCATGCACAAGTCCCAGACATCCAGAAGATGCTTCTGGCCACTTCCCTCAGCGGCCCTTCCACAGCCCTGCTGGCACTGGGGCTGCGGACTCACCTAGCCTCCGAAAGGGTCCAAACAGCGCCCCACTGGCCCTCTCACCCTCCACCAGCCTCTGGTCTCAAAACGGAAAACGTCCAGCCAATGCTCCCACAATGCTGCCACACAGTGGCAGTCTGGTGAGGAACCCCCGTTTTTAAACAGCGGAAAAAGGAAGAGCCAGGGAACTACAGGCCGGTCAGTCTCACCTCTGTGCAAGATCATGGAGCACAAACTCCTGGAATCTGTGCTCAGGCATATGGGAAATAAGGAGATGATTGGTGACAGCCAACATGGCTTCACTGAGGGCAAATCATGCCTGATGAATTTGGTGGCCTTCTAAGATGGGGTTACAGAATGAGGGGACAAGGGAAGAGTGACGGACGTCATCTACCTGGACTTGTGCAGGGCATTTGACACTGTCCCTCGTGACATCCTTGTGTCAGGACAGGAAGGACATGGAGCTGCTGGAGCAAGTCCAGAGGAGGCCCCGGAGATGCTGCGAGGGCTGGAGCCCCTCTGCTCTGGAGACAGGCTGAGGGAGCTGGGCTTGTCTAGCGGGGAGCCCTTGGAGCCCCTCCCAGTGCCTGCAGGGGCTGCAGGAAAGCTGGAGAGGGGCTGGTTGCAGGGCAGGGAGGGCCAGGCCAAGGGGAAGGGCCTGAAGCTGCAGGAGGGGAGCTGGAGCTGAGCTGGAAGGCAGCAATCCTTCCCTGGGAGGGTGCTGAGGCCCTGGCACAGGGTGCCCCGAGAAGCTGTGGCTGCCCCTGGCTCCCTGGCAGTGCCCAAGGCCAGGCTGGATGGGGCTTTGGGCAGCCTGGGCTGGGGGGGTGGCACTGGGTGGGCTGGGAGGCCCTTTCCCACCCAAACCAGTCTGGGATGCTGTGAAAGATGCCAGCACTGAAAGGTGTTAATGGGGCTGTGAAAGGGCTGCTGAGGGAAGTTCCAGACCAGAAACATCTGCAGCAGGGCCTTGCACTAGTTGTGTGAGTGAAAGTAAAAGCTCTTATTACATTTTGATTCAATCTGGGAAAGAAAACATAGTAAAAACAGCAAAAGGGAAATTTTGCCATCTTATTTATGCAACACTCACATCCCCAGCTTGCCACTGGCTCAGTCCAGTCCATCCTGGCAGCAAATTCACTCTGTATTTCTAAATACTTCCTACCACTCGGGCAAATCCCGGATGCCGCAGCCCAAATCCAGCCCCCGATAACAAGCCAGAGCTAAACACCAAACGAGCACCCCGCACCTTCCTTGATTTATGGCCATCAGCCCTCCCAGGTGCTGGAGTGAGGCTCGGTGGGGAGCTTGCGCTCCGGGTTCTGCCTCGCTTTTTTGGGCAAGCCCGACAAAGCCACAGAGCATCCGCTCGGGAGCAAACGCTGGCCTGCGTTACTGAGCTGGCAGCATCCCGCCAGAATCGCGGAGCTATAAATAAGGCCGTTTGGAGAGCAACCTGTGTGGGACCCGTGCCGCTGGATCCGAGCACAGCCTGGATGGCCAAAAACTCACCCGAGAGGAAGGAAAAGCATCTGAGAAAGACCTCCCTGCTGAGGAGATGTGTGGGGCCGTGCCGTAGAGGTGGAAAGCAACCAACCACCCTCAGCGAGTGAGGTTTTTGGGCACAAAAGCCTGGCTTTAGCCTCTGAGAGAGGTGAAAGATGCCAAGTGCAGGCTGGGAAAAGCCTCCTCAGCTCAGTTTTGTCAGCACAGGATGGCCTCATTGGTGTGGACAGAGAGAAAAAAATGCAGATAAAGGGATAAAAGACTCGAGCTATCTGAAAAAAAAAACCTAGAGTCATGAACAGCTCCAGACCCAGTAAAAAGTATTTATTATTTCAATTACGATAAGCCCCACACACAGGGTGAAAAAATAGTTATAAACAGCGCCCCCCCCCCAATCCCTCCTTTTACATATAAATATTAAAAATCCCTCTCCAGCTTTGCTTCTGTCGAGAGCAAAAAGGTGCCCCACGAGACAACACGCAGCACCTGCACTACTCTCGGTGGTTTCCTCTAAAAAACGCAACAGGAATATTAAAAAACCAAACCCTTACGAAAGCCCCTCGCCCCCATCCCAGCCACAGCTCATACCGGTGTCAAACCGGCTGGGGGGGGATGGAGATTTGGGGCCGCACGGTGATTTCAGGACTTGCAGTTTTCCGGGCGTAGAAGCTGGGCACGTCGGTGAGCGAAGCAGCGGTAGGAACTGCCTGTGCTTGTCTGGGGATGCTTTTGGGCCGGGAAATCACGGCTGACCTCGCTTCAGAGGGGACAGGAGACAGAACCAGGTGCTTCATCCACACTGTCACCACCTTGGTTGCATCTTTGGCACGTCAACTTTTCCCTTTGCACTCTAAAATTAAAGCTAATCCCAGGAGCTGCAGCAGCCCGGCAGAGCCTTTCTGCGACCTGCGGCATCCTCCAGCCCTGTCCCCAGACACGCTGTCCCCAATTTCCCCATCAGCATCCTCTGAGGACGGTCCCTCCCGGAGAAACCCGGGATCTGAGGTGGGGTAGTTGCACCCGCAGCGCGGACAGCCCCATCTGGCTTCCCCGGCCGAGGGACCGTTGCCACAGGGTGCTGCACCTACAGCTGCACTGAGTAAAAAAAAAAATTAATAAATATACTAATCCTTTACTAAAAAAAAGGCTTTTAAATGCATTTTCCCTGAAATTTTCCAGTGTATTCCACAATGCATGAAAAATATATATATATATATANATATACTAATCCTTTACTAAAAAAAAGGCTTTTAAATGCATTTTCCCTGAAATTTTCCAGTGTATTCCACAATGCATGAAACAACAAAAATATATCTTAAAATACTTTCCATCCTCATGTGCGCATCTTTGGAGAGAGGAAGGTACGTCGGGTGTACTTAGACACGCAGCCAAACCTCCCGGCGTTGCCACGTTCCCTTTAGCGCCTCCCAATAAAGAGTCATTTTGCCGGGGTGGTGGGTCAGGCTGGAGCGCTGCGTGTGTAAGTACGGGGTAGTGGCCATGGCCACACATGTCTTGACACGTGGCCTGGTCATAGTGAGAGAGAAATGACCCCCAAATCGAAGTCATTTCACAAACGAGCGAGGGGATGAGGAATTTTCACAGTGGATCGAACCTCGGACAACACCGGGGACGCGGGGCGCCGCTCCGGTTGAGAGCTGGGCAGTTTGTTACACAGAGAAGTGGTTTGAGCCTCTTGAAAGAGCCGGGAAAATTCAGCCATTGGCAGAGGACGAAGCAACCGGCAGCTGGTTCCCTCGGACGCTCGGCCATCACCAGACTTCACACTTCTTGGGGGGATTCATGGGAGAGCCAAGGGGGCAGCCAAAATGCTCCGCAAACTCCCGGGAATTGGAGACCGTGCCGATGACGCGGAAACGCGAGGGGCTGTGGGGGTCGGTGATGAGTCCCTCGTGCGAGCTCTCCGGCGTGCGAACTGAACACCACACCTGCAAGAGGAGGGCAAGAGGCGTGAGTGTCCGCGTCTGCGCCCACAGAGCCCCGCTCGACACAGGATCAGGCCTTCCCGCTTGCGTGATGGGCACCAGTGCAGCTCGAGCTCCAGCTTTGTCTCCGTTTTTAACCAGCACCACCCTCTGGTTCTCCATCCACCATACAGCATCTCTGGAGACCTCAGTTTTGCCCTCACACTCTCCCAACACCATCTGGACATGCCTCCACCTCTCAAAAACCTCTGCATCCGTCCTCGCTGCCCACCATTGAGTTACCTACCTGGGCGAAGCCGACGAAGAAGAGCTGGTGGTTGGTGAGGCCAAGGGTTGGCAGGGTTTCCTCATCCCCGTTCTTTTTCAGCCAGTTTTGATATGCCTGGAGGCCAGGGAACACAGCGGGTTCAGGGGATGACACTGATCCCACCGCACTGTGCCACCCGCCATGTGTCCCCGGCTCTGTGCCCCTACCCGGTAGGCGGCCTTCAGGCCCCCGTTGTCGGCGATGTTCTCCCCAAGCGTGTGCTTGCCATTGACGGCCTCGCCATTGACGGTGTAGTTGCTGTACTGCTCCACCATGCACGCTGTCTGATGCTTGAAAGCCTCCACCGAGGAGTTCTTCCACCAGGGACGTAAGTTGCCATCCTTGTCATATTCCCGGCCTGCCAAAAACACAGCGGGTCCTCTGTCACCCCACCAGCCACCCCTCCGGCAGCCCGCCCGCCTGGCCCTGGCCCTACCTTGGTCATCGAAAGCATGTGTCAACTCGTGGCCCACCACCACACCAATCCCACCAAAATTCAGCGACCTGCGGGAGGGCGATGCTGGGAATTAGAGAGCAGTTGCTGCTCCCCGCAGCCATGAAATGTAGCCTCAAATTTTGGGATAATAGGAAATTTGGGAATCCTACCCTCCCTGTTTTCCCTAAGGCTCTTACTTGGGAGATGCACGGGTGTAAAAAGGAGCCTGGAGGATGCCGGCAGGGAAGACAATCTCATTCTTGGTGGGAGAGTAGTACGCGTTGACCGTCGGAGGAGTCATGCTCCACCTGCAGGGACATGGACACGGCCAACGTAGCAGCACAAACCCATTGCTGCTGTTTGCTCCGACACCATCCGCTTATCACAGTGCAAAGCCATCGGCCCAAATTTCACTCCCCAAACCCAGCGTGGCGTGGTGGACACCAAATCCCAGTGCTCCAGATACTGTGGTATTCCCCACTGAGCACAACGGGGATGCAGAGCGAAGGACTTACTGGTCCCGGTTGGGTGGTTTCCGGAGCTGGTCAGCAGTGACTCTGGCCGAGAAGTTGTAAAACTGCATGACGTTCTCAAAGTAGAGGTCGGACACAGCCTCGTACTGTAAAAGAGCAAGGCATGAGCAGCGTGTGGCGATTGCCCGGCATCGCTCCTCCCTCCACCGTCACGTTTGAGCTTCCAGAGCAGGCCGAGTTACAGACTCTCATTCCTCCGCCTTTCCAACATCTGCTGAGTCTCGGGAGGACAATGAATCACCGTTACGGAAACCAGCTCCTCCTCTTCCCGGGCAGGGATCCCGAGAGCCCCAGCCATCCCACGACTGGCCCGCAGCTCTCTGGGAAGTCCCAGAGAAAGGCCAAGGACATCAGCGAGTCCATTCCAGAGGGTACCTGGGCTTCAAGGCTGCCCTGAGGCCGTGGTGATGGGCATGTGTCCGGCACATGCTAGTGGAAGGGGGAATAGGAGACCCAGGGGACATAACTGATTAACTCACATCATTAAAGACTTTATCCAGCTCCTTGGGGTCCATGATGAACTTGGGGTAGCCAATCATGTTGTAGATGGCATCTGCCTGGGGGGTAACAAGGATCAAAGTGGTTTTGGTGCCAGGGATGGAAGGACAGTCTCAGCCAGCCCCACTACCTTCCACCATCACCCTGTCCTCACCTTCTCTTTGGCTGATTTCCTCGTTTCTTCATCCATCCACTGCAGGGTCTCCAGGCTTTCCTTGAAGGCTGTTTTAATCTCTGCAATCATTTCCTCTGCCTAGACAAAACGAGGCAGCACAGCGTCAGTCCAGAGAGCTGGACTCTCACCCCAGAGACTTCAAGGATCCATCACACCAATGGGGAAGCAGAGGTTGGGATGGCAAAATGACGCGTGAAGTGGTGAAGAACCCAGTGAACAGAGATGCACGGTGGAAAAAAAGGCAGGCAGAGAAACATTGGCTGCCCCAACCATCCACAATCGCTGCTCGCTTGGGGACGTACCACCTGCTTGCTGTCCTCAGCGAAGGTGGCCTTGACAAACATGGCCCCCAAGGCAAAGCCCAGGTTGTTGTCCGTGTCGCTGATGCAAAACTTCCAGCGTGGAAGGCAGGCCTACAGGGGACAAGAGGCGGTCGTCAGTGGTGGCACAGCCAAAGGACCCCCACCTTCCCACCCCCTTGTCCTGCTGGGAGATGTACCCATCCCCCTGTGCCAGAGCTGCCCCCCTTCCCTATTTTTTGGATGCAACGTGACGGGGACTTTGCTTAAAAAGCTGTTGCCATTTTCATGGTGATTTAGGAGTGTCAGGGACTCTCCCCTCACCTTCTTCGTTCCATACATCACTTCCATGAATTTTTCCTCAGCATCCTGGAAGCGCTGGTCGAGGAAGGGGCTGGTTTTCCGCACCAGGTTCCAGATCATGTAGTTGTTGAGGAGACTGCGGTGAGAGATGGTGAGCGGGCAGCGGGACATGCCTGCCCACCCCAGGCACCCCTCTGCGCTGGCTGGGGGCTCTCACCATTTATCGGTGGCCAGGATGAGGTCGGAGACCTGCTCCAGGTACTCCTTGGCGTAGACTACAACGGGTTCCGACTCGTTGAGCTCCACAGGGTAGAAGACCGTGGAGAGGAAGGGCATCCAGTCCACAGCCGGCGCCAGCTCCTGCAAAAGCCATGCCGCTGCTACGGACCCGAAAACCATCGGAGGGGGGTGGCAGCTGCTTCCCAAACTGGAAGCCACTGCAGCAGCCCCCGTTTGAGGGATTCAGCTGATTTCGCAGAGGCAGCTGCAGTATTTCCCATAACAGCAGCATCCTTGAAAGGTCAGAGGGGAGTAAACAATTTCCTCCCGCAAAGGAAAAGAAAGTGGGACGGGTGTCAAAAATGTTGACACGACCCATTAGAGCCCCTTTGGGGACACGGGGAGGTGACCGGGCTGACGTCTGCAGTTGGACCGCAAGCAGTAGCGCTGGGACAGCCGCCGGCGCCGGGGGTGGTCCAGAGGCTGGGAGGAGCAGGTCAGGGTGGGATTTCCCCAAGGACACGGGCCAGGCTGTTGCCCAAGAGCTTCCCAGGCGGTGTCAGCCAGCGCCGGGCTTCCTCAGAAGTAGGCTGTGTCACCTCCACCCGTCCACCCTGCTTCCCAAACCACAGCGGAGCTGGGAGGCTCATCAACTCCATCCCTACCTTCAGGTCTCCAGCTGTCATTTTATGGTAGATGACCTCCTCATCCCGGTGCTTCTCCTGTGGGATGGTGATGTTGGCCAGCGCTGTCTCAAAGTCCAAGATTTGCTGCATCTGCTGCCGTGTTGACTCCTCGCTGGTGCCGCCCAGGAACATCCCCAGCTGCACCATGTAGTTCAGGTACCCGGTGAGCACCTAGGTGGTAGGACAGGGAGGAGATCAGTGGGTGCCACCCACCCACGGCACCTCCCTGGCAAAGCCACATTTCCCCCCAACACCTTTACCTTCTCATTCTCCGTCTTATTCAGGTAGTAATCCCGCGACGGCAGGCCTAACCCCGACTGATCCACCTGGATGACGTTGCTGTTGGAGTTTTTGGAGTCGGCGCTGACGTAGACGGAGAAGAAGGGCGAGGTACGGTAATGTGCCGTCACCTCCCGCAGCGTCGCGTTGAAGTTGTCGCCGGTGCAGGGACCCGTGATGCTCCAGCCACCCAGCTGGGGAGAGACAGTGGCTGGCTTTTAGGTAAGGAACAATCACCTGGAGTTGCTTAAATATCCTCCCAGTACCCATCCTGGGGGAAAAACATCTCGTAGTGGGGCTAAAAAGCCCAGGAGAGGCAAGACCTGCCTATACAGCCTATAAATCCTTGCCTCTCGCCTGCCCTGGGAGATGCTCTGCCCTGGGAATGGGGTGTCTGGAGGGTGCTGGCACTGCCCATAAATAGGGGTTTCCCCCATTTTGCAGAGGGAAAGTGGCTTTTTTGCAAGGAAGGGGACGAACCTTTTGGATGAGCTCGATGAGCGGTGTGGCACGCAGCTCCTCGATCTTGCTCTCGTTCATGCAGGCTTGGTAATAACGCTGGGCCTTGCGCTCCGCCTCGCTCGACACGTTGGCCGTGGTGTTTTCTGTGGAAGGTACCCAGGGGATCTTGCAGGGGGTCCCCGCCCCCCACGGAGGCTGCCGATGTGTGCCAGAGCCCCCACCCTTCCACCAGAAAAACATTCAGCCCCGTTTTGGGCTAGGTCAGGCTCCAAAAAGCCACCAAGAATTGTCCCGCCAGCCCTCTCCACACCCCCGAGAGCATCCCACAGCCCTTCCTGGCCTCCTGCCCCCATGTCCTCTCCCACCCGCAGCGACTGCTCTAGCACTTTGGAACAGAAAGATAAAGAAAGAAAAAACAAAAAACATTTTTCCAGCAGCTCTGATGTTCCCAGCACCATCCAGCCCCCCACACTGCCCGTGCCCCCGTGCTGGCGCTCCCCAGCCCTATATTATTTATTCCTGCAAGAAGGAACAATAAACCCATTTTTCTCCTCCGGCTCCAAACCCATCCTTTATTTCCCCCTCCCCCCCCCTAAAATTCTGCTTCCCCAGAGGTTTGGGGTTTTGGGTTGGTTTTTTTTTTATTATTATTTTCCTCATGACACAGCTTGCACCTTTGGCATCCCAGCTGTGTGGTTTTATTAACTAAAGGTCCCTCGACTCCAAGGAATTCAAGGAAATGCCGAGCGCGACCGCTTGGCTGGAGGCCCGGTCCCTTCTCCCGGTAAAACAAACCAGAGCCAGATTTCTGCGGGAAGAGACGGGGCCGAAAGCCGTTCCCGCGCCACCCCCCTTTCTCCCTAAAGACAACGCTCTTCCCAAACCTTCTCTTTCCAGATAATCAGCCCCAGCGCAGTGGAAAGTGCTGATAAGGAGCCAGTTGTTTGCTCAAAGCCTGAACAAACCGTCCCTGCCGGTTGCTTGGATAAGCTGCCCCGCTTCGGTGTTCGCACGCAGAGGCTGAGCCCGGGGATCCTCCCTCTGCTAGGGGAGTTTTGGCCCCCAAAACTGGCCAGATTGGCAGTCAGCCCCCCAAAAAGGCTGGAAGCCATAGCAGGAGGAAAAGCCCATATCCTTCGGGTGGTGTTGGGGTGCTGCGGCCTCTGGATGCAGTCTGGGGTACAAATCCTGGATTTCAGAGCTCCTGGGAATGCTGCCATGGGGTTTGCAGAGCGGAGGCCGGGTCCCTTCCCTTACTGGGCACCAAAGTGCTGCAAAGCCACGATCAAAAACCCCAGGGACATCCAGGAAAGTAAACGCCACCGGGATCTGCTTCCCGGTGTCCTCGCAGCATGTGTGTCACGGATTGTTGTGACGCTGGGGTTTACGTCTGCCCTTACACCCTTACAGGCATGGTTTTGGTTTTCCCTGGACCTAAGGTGGGATCTTCTGCGCCACAGGTCCCACCGTTCCCACGTACTCACCCAGCAGATGCTTCATGATGGCCTGGTTGTGCTCCCAGAGGTTGTTGAAGGTGCCCCAACGTGAGTGGCCGTCGGGGAGGGGATTGGCCTTGATCCAGCCCCCACAAGCGTAGCTAAAAAAATCCTCGCAGGGATTCACCGCCCGGTCCAGCGAGCTGAGGATGGAGCTGGTGACGGAGATGCAGGCTTCCGACAGGCACGCGGTGGGTGGCCCTGGGGGTGGGAATGACGGGTTCAGCTCTTCCACTGTGACACGATGAGCTGCACCGGGGAGCGTCCTGCCCCGCGATGGAGGGTGCAGGCAGATGTCCCACCTGCTGCTTGAGCATCCTTCTCTATACCTTAACACCCCGTGCCAGGGCCAGCGGTGTGGTCCAGCATCCTGCCCCATGCCCAATTATCCCGCCCCAGGGCGAGGGATGCAGGCAAGCATCTCGTCCTACATCCAAGCATCCTGGACCCGAGCGTCGAGCTCCGGGATAAAGGATGCTGACGAGCATCCCGTCCCAAGGAACCCCCCAGCAACCCACCCCGCTCAAGGGGGTGGGATCTCCGCATGACACGAGGACTTACGGGCTCTGTACTGGAAGATGAGACCCAGCAGACACGCCGCCAGCACAGCAGCCAGCACCCCCACCAGCACCACGAGCTGCTTCTCGAGGCGCGTCCGTTCAGCCCAGCACCCCGGGCTGCTCCGGGAGCCGCGGAAATTCACCTGCGGGAAAAGCAGCGCTGTTTCCCCACCGGTGGAAAAACCCACCGACGCGTCCCCCATTTTGCTGCCTACCAACCGCGGCACGAATTCGGCCCCCGGTGAGGGATCCGGCACGCTTCGGGCTGGGAAAGGCGGCAGCTGCCTTCCAGAAACTGGCCAGGAAAGGCAGCACAATGGCAGGAAAGGGAGCGGGGCGAGTGTTTCGGCATCCTCACCCGCTACCCCGTGCCACCCCGGACCCCTCCTCGAGCACGGCTGTAACCGCCCGGGTGTCCCCGTCCCCACTGCTGAGACAGGGACAGGGCGGGGACCGTGGCGGCGGCGGGAAGTGCCTTGACAGGATACTCCAGCTCAGCCGAAAAACATCCCCAGGAAACATCCCGATGTGACGGCGAGCAGAGACGTCCCCACCAGGGAAAGCAAAACCACAGCGGAGCCCCGATTTTTGGGGCTGAAAACACCATTCTGGGCAGGAACCCATGGGGCTGGGCGTGGGGCCAGCACTGAGAGCATCGCTCCAGCCCCAAATTTTTCCCGGCGAGGCCAGACGCTGGCAGCCGTGGGGTTTTCTTCTCGCCACCCATGGCCTTTTTTAAGCTGCTTTCCCACTGCTCAGGGAGGAATTAACCTAATCCCCTTTTGAACGGGGACAAAGCTCCCCCTGCCACGATAATTGCTCGCCCCGGCCACGCCAGGAAGGGGTTCGGCTGACAAAAAAAGTGGGTGCCAGGGCGTTGCAAACAGCCGAGCCAGGATCCGGCCCCGCAGGCTCTGGGTGCTGGGAGGGGAGCAAAGGGCAGCGGCAGCCAACGTGGCTCTGCCCACGCCGGACTTTGCCCCACGGAAAGGCTGGTCCTGAGCGGAAAATGTTCCTACAAACCCCCCCCACTGCTTGCCAGGACCTAAAATCTCCCTTCCCCCCCCCCAAAACACACACAAAGCCCTACCTGGAAGCCATTGGGGTACCCATCGCCTTCACTGATGGAGTCCAGGGGGTCTTCGTCGTCCAACGTCGCCCGCTTGTAGGTCGACATCTGTGCGGGGAGATCAACAAATGGAGGTGCTCAGTGGCTCTGGGTCGAGGAAGAGGAGGAGGAAAGAGGGCGAGGAAGGAATACGCACCCTCTAAAGCCACCTCCTCCTCCGGGGAGCTAAATCCCGAATAGCTCCGGGGTAGTAAAGTGCTAAACAAACGCCGGAGGAAGGTTATGGAAAGCAACGCAGCCGGAGCCAAGAGCTGAGCAAAGCCCGAACCCGCCTCGCTTTCCCCCGGGGCCGGGTTGTGCAACCTCCCCTTCAGCCTGGAATGGAGCCGGTTCCTCCTCCGCCAGCTCCCGGCCCCGAAACAGGGTAAGGGACCCCCCTGTGCCGGGAACCCCCGCTGTGCCAGGGACCTGAGAAAGGCTGGTAGCGGAGACAAGGGCTTTTCACCCCAAAACAACGGCTCGTTCGCGCTCCACGCCCCATCTGCAAACCGTGCGCACCCCGGAACACCCCATGGGGACCCTCTGAGCACCCAAAGGTGATGGCACCTTGAATTTAGGCTCCCTCCTGGCTCCTTCTCCCCTGGACACTATTACGTGTGCCACAGCCGGCTCTTATCTCACACACCCCCCAGCAGAAAAACAAGGGGAAACCTCACGGGTTGGTAGCCAGCCCTTATCGTGCCGCCGTTTCCTTCCCCCCCGGCACAGCCCTGCCACCCAGCCGGATTGTCTCCTGCCAGGGAAAACAACCCTCCAGCCACCCCCGAGGGGGTGAGCACCCCAACCCCCCCACCTCGACGCCCGCCACCGATGGGCTGAGCAGTGCCGGTCACATCCCTTCACCCCCCGATGCAGCACAGGGCGGGTGTTTGCACCCGTCAAGATGCCCCCATCCTGCTGCCGTTGTCCCCAAGAGGACGCCGAGTTGATCCAAACCTGTCACTACCGTGCCTCAGTTTCCCCTGGTAGGGCGGTGCATGCAATGAAAGCGCCAGTTCTCGGCCCCGGTTCCGATAACGGCCTTCCTGAACCTCCCCTTGCCCAATTAATAACGACTCCCACCCTCTCCCCGCACCCCGAATCGCAGCCTGGGTTTAATTAGCCACAAAACCCACCCTGGGGAGCAAAAAGGGTTAAAAACAAACAAACAAAAAAAGGCAGTTTCCCTCCTCAGTTGTGCAAAAAACTCCATTTCCAGCCCTAAAATCCTCCCCCCCAGGTGCCTGCAGAGCTCGGAGGGAAAAAGCTTTAACTGCAAGATTTTATCGCTGGTGAAATCCGATTTGATATTATTTTTATATATTTTTTTTTCCCATCCTCTTTCACTTTCCCCCCTCGGTTTCGCACTTTGCACGTGACTGAAATCCGCGGCTCCGGGCACAAACCCCCGCTCGGTGGCGGGAGAGCCATGAACCCCCCAGCTGCTCCAAAGCACCCGATTCCTGGAGTCCCAGCTTTCAGCCAAGGCTTTCACTCCGTTTCCTGAGGAAATGAGGGTTGGTTGGGTTTTTTT
>VWZZ01003527.1:2737-33466 GCA_013399095.1 Psophia crepitans
CGCTTTCCAAATGCTGTTGCCTTTATAAATTGGTTATCAGCAATTTTAGGACATTGCTGTTTTCTGTAAGGCAGGCAATATTCAGCACAATGTCACCTTTTTCTTTTTAAAAAGGTGGACAGCTGCTGCTCAGCTTTCCTGTGTACTTTGGAAAAGGTTGTGGTGTTCCAGTACCCAACTTTCCTTTCAGATTTCTTAGAATATTATTGCTGCCACTTGCAAGCGAAGGGGGTGCTCGCGCTAAAAGAACTGCAGAAGTGGGTACGGCACAGCAGTTTGTCTCGCTAGCCACAGTCACACGGAATTATTGATGCCGTATTCATCTCGCGCTTTCAACACAATCCGGTCTCTTCTGCTCACTGCTGTCCGCTCGGAGCCCGATCCCGGCAGTGCAGCCGAAGCAGTGTGATCTCTCTTCGTGTGAATTTAACACCTTGGAATCTTGTTCTAGCTCTGCCCATCCCTGCTTGCTCCCTCTCCCACAGGGAGAGATTTCAGCACTGGTTGAGCGTATATTTTAATTCTGTGTTCATGTTGTTTGCATATATTTTAATTTTAGCCTGGCGCTACTGTTGTTCAGTTGACGCTGGATCAGCCCCGGGAAAGCTCAGTGTTTCTGTTTCACAGGTATTGGAAACAGGCTTGGGTCATGCCCCCAGGACAGAAGTCCACAACCATGGAATTGCTTCTCCTTAGCTGCCGTGTGTTGTTCCTTACAGTTGGGTTGTTTAAAATTAGCGCATTCTGGCCGATGAACTCCAGGCTGGTGCTTGCAGCTTGTCGCATGTGTTCAGGACAGCAGCGCAGCCTGCCGGGGCTCTTGCCGGCGTGCCCTGCCGCAGCGGGGACTGCGTGCGGGCTGGCTGCCCTCCCGCTGCTCGGGGAGCAGGTCAGCTCCAGGCAGGCGCAGGAGCAAGCTGCGATGTGGTGAGGGCTGTTTTGGTTTAACGTGCTAAACGTCCGTAGATGCAAGTGTCTGGTCTCGCTAAGGTTAGTGTTGCTCAGAGAGCCCTGACCCAACAGACCCTCTGGAAATGGGCGGCTCCAAAGAACAGGATTTCTCGGGCTTACCCCTGTGGATGCGATCTGGCTCTGCCCAGCATCATCCCTCTGTTCTGCGTGTATGTGGGAAACAGGCACAGAAGGAGCTTGTTAAATCTTTCACGTGAACTCCCGCCGCGCTCGGCGGAGCCGGTGTGTTGGCATTCAGCATCTCTCCCCCTCGTTACCTGTTGGGGAGTGTAACCGTGCGTGTGTGCGCACACAGCTCACACCCGGGCACAGGAGCAGAAATACAGCCAGCTGCACCGAGTCGGGCGTTTTCTGTTGTCGTTTATGTGAACTCTACCCCTGAAAGTTCCCCCAGGTTTCGGTTTGAGCTCAGACGACCAGGCTTCGCCGTGTAACCCACCGTGCCGTGCATGGGAGCTGTAAGGTTACGAAGGCAGCGTTACTGTGTGTGGTACTGTACACAGGATGTAATGTGCATGTCAGATCAGACCTCATGAATATTTCATGTTCCTTGATACCACATTGTTTTTGGTGTTGGTCAAAATGAGTGTTATTTCTTGCAAGCCTTGTGAAAGTGTTTTAGTTACACGGTGCCCTGGCTCATACGCTGCTGAGGGCTTGCTGCAGAGGGGAACGCCGTCCGTGCTAAGCTTTAAAGTAATTTTTTAATTTATTTTCCTCTTTACCACCTTTCTTTGGAGCATTCTGCCCGATAAAGGCATCTGTGCAACACCTCCAGCTCCCAGGTTGTGTTTCCTTGTGGACGCCTTGACTTCGCGCAGCTCCACAGAGGGCAATCTGCCTTTGCTCCCTTTGCCGGATTATCATTCTTCCAAGTCTTCTTGCTTTTTAAGCCCGACAGCAGCTGCTCTAGGGCCAAAACGGCCAGCAGTCACCACAGGCAAAGAATAGTATTTCTTTCCTAATGTTTCCAAGCTGGCTTTTCTGTCACCGTGTTTCCGAACGGCGCGTGGCTAGCTGAAGCGGCTCAGCCCCCCGTCTCCGGCGCTGTACCCCGACAGCTGAGTGCCTTGGAAGTAAATGAATGAACAAGTGCACAAAAATCTTCTTGCAGATGTCACATGCGTGCACAAGAGTTGTCAGATGCTCTGTGGAAGTTCCTGCTCCTCACTAGGGGATCGATGTGAGGTATGAAAAAGCCAATGGGGCGTTTTTTTATTTCACTGTAGTTTTGGGTTGGTTTTTTTTTTTTTCCCTGTAGAAATTCATCCTGTGGTTTTCCATTACCTGGAGCTCAGTGTGTATTAGTACCTCTCACACACCCTGGAGGCTGTGTGACTTGGAGATTATGCTGGATCTTAATTTTGTAGCTAGCTAAAACTCTGGGAAACGAATTGATTTACATGTTTGCATCTTCTGCAGTCATTTGCAGGATTGGTTTTGAAGAGTCAGGCCATTGCATCAGATGTCTTTGTTTGGGGTTTTTAATATATAATTAGTTTTAAATTGGAGAAGTTTTTTCAGTCGTGTTTGAGGCTAACCCAGTTACAGACAAAAGAAGCGATGGCTTTTTCGCAGAAGTGTGGGCAGTGGGAGAACTGCTGCAGGGTGGCTGTCAGATGTGCTGCGATGGAGACTCTCCTGTAAAACAGAATCGGAGCTCCTGGATTTTACTCTCGGATCTCCTGTTAATGTCCTTGAGGACTATGAGAAATATTTTGGTTTGGTTTTGTTTTGCCCCAGTGTTTTTCTTTCTTGTGAAGCAATATAATAAATCTTTTGTCACCTTGCGAAGGTTAATTTCTGCGGGGTGCTGAGAGGACGTTGGCAAAAAGAGCCGCAGCAGCGAGGCGCTCCCTGGCTGGCGGTGTGAGTCGTGTGGGTTCGCAGGCGGCTTACTGGGTGGCTGCGGTGGAATGAGCATTTTCCATGCGCAGTGTGGGCAGAGCCGTAGCGCAGGGATGCAAGAGCCGCCCTCCTGCGTCCCCCTCTCTGTACGGGTGTCTGTGTGGGTGCTGTCCTGGTCTGGGCAAAGTGTTCCTCACCCTGCTGCCCCGGGGCTGTGGGGAGCGGGACAGGCTTGCCGTGTGTTTTGGGGATAAGTGCTGTGGAAGGGCATCACCCACTGCTGCCATGGTCTCCGTCAGCCCAGGAGCCCCATGGAGCTCCAGCTCACGATGACAAGTACAACCGAGTGCTGTCTCTCCAGCTCCTGGCTGACCTGCATCAGCACAGTGTTATTTTTACTTACATTGCCTGTGGCACGTTATCTGGTGGAGCCGGCTGGAGAAGCACGACGTGCCCTGGTGGCTGCTGGCCCCTGCTCTCTCTCCCAGCCAGGTGGGGGTCAGGGTGCAACTGTGAATTTATCCTCTTCAGGACTGAGCTCCATGTCCCTTCTGCCTTCGTGTCCTCCGCAGAGCTGCGCGTGCCAGGAGCTGGTGATTACTTAGTGCTCAGAACCGTTGTAATCGCCTTTTTTCATGCCTTCCCACAGTCTCCAGAGTTGGAGCGTTATTTGAGAGCAAAGGGATGAAAACTGATGGCAAACCTGACCTCACATGTTGCTTCCCTTCTCATCCCCTCATGGTGCTCTCCTGAACGAGTCCATGTGCTCGTGCGGCAGAGACTCGCAGGATCCGCTCGGGGGGTGATGTGCAGGGGTCTGCTCTGCCGTGCCTCAGCCTCTGCGGCAACGCGGGAGCAGCCCAGTGCGCCTGATAAAAGGTGCAGAATTGCAACAGGGGTGGGGGCGATCTGACAAACCCATCATCACAGAAAAGCCTGGTACCTCGTGGTTCAGCCTGCAAGTCGCCACAGGGCTTGGGGTTTTTTTCTTTAAACATTATCACTTCAGAGAACAGAGCTGGAGTCATCTGGAGGAAACAAGGGGTTTGCTGAGCCCCAGGAGAAGCGGGCTGAGCACCCCGCTTGTCACCCAAACTTCAGAGCAAAGGGTGTCGATTCTTCAGCAAATACGGGCAGGCAAAAAGCAGCGAGCAGTTGCAGCGCTGGATTCACTCTGTCCCGTACTGCTCTGTGTGTGAGAATCATTCAGGAGGGTTGTGACACAAAGAGGATTTGCTGCTGACTGAAGGATTCTTAGCTCTTTGTTTTCCTAAAATCACTTCATTTGCTCTCAGCAGCAGCAGGCAATTTTATTTTCAAGTGAGAATATAGAACACCTTAGTTCTAACTAGAGCTTGCCACTTCTCGCTGCAGAAAGTCTGTAACAGTCTTTTTCCAGCAAGCCTCTTATTGGTGTATTGAAGAACAGAGTTTTCTCGGCTTTGGAGGCATCCCACAGTTGGTTTTCACTTCCTTACTCCTACTGGTTGCTGGATTGTTCTGCTGCTTGTGTGGCACCAGCCCCTGGGTCACGAAGATCAGCGCAGGGCCGAGCAGCGGTGCTGTCCCACCTGCTGAGCAGCGTCCCTGTTACCTTGCCGATGCCGCAGCCAGTGACCCATCCTGCCGCAACCCCCAAAAATGGCTACACTCACCAGAAATAAATTAAAAAAAATTTAAAAAACCCTGAAATTGTCCCCAAAGTCACTGAGATGCTTTTGTTTGACCGGCCAGCCAGGCTGCCGAATTAACTGCGTGGCCGCATCTGTGAGCTGGGCTAGCTTTGGTCAGCTGCTTGGGAAGGAAGGGGTTGGACCAGGTAGGTCCTGGAGCCCTCCCGCTGTTCTCTGCCCTACTTCAGCTGTGCTGCCCACGTCTGCCCGGGCAGGGGCTGGCCGTGCCCCCCAGGGACGGGGCTCGCCTCGCCAGCCCTTGCTGCGGGGACAGCAGCCTCCCAGGCTGGCCCAGCCTTGCTGGTGTTGGGGACAAATGCAGGTCAGCGTCGTTAAGAGGGAGAATATTGAATCAATACCTGAAGCATTTGATACTCTGCTTAGTGGGACGCTTGTTATGTCTTTAATTACTATTTCTAAAAGCACCACGGGATGGAAAGCAAAAGGCAGAAATAAATAGCAAGGGGTGATCAATTGGGCATGAAACCCTCGTTATTGATCACCTTTAACCTCTGCTTAAACTAATGACAGAGCTACCATTTAACCGTCCCCAGGCACAGAGCGCATCAATTGTATGAGTGCCACATAAATCACGGCGGGTCGCAGCGCGTTGCCGAGCGGCCCGGGAGCCAGCCTGCCCGGCGGGAGGGTCAGGGTCCTCCGCGGGGCTGCGGGGGGGCACTGCCCTGTGCCCTGCTGCTGGAGCACCCTCGGCCGGTTTTCCCAGGTAAGCTGCTGCGCCACGAGCGCGTATTTCGCACCAAACCTCCCAGGAGCAAAGCCGTGTCACCGCTCTGGATGTGCTGCAGGAATGACAGTATTTCCTCTGCACGTCTCTTTCCCCAAAGAGCTAAAAAAAGATTTATGCTATTAAAGATCCCATTGATGCCTCCAGGTACCGTGGCTGGGGGATGGTTGCTGAAGCGCGGCTTGCCAGGAGGAAGGACGGACGGGATTTAGGTGAAACAGTGATCCCATGTCTGAGCAAGTATTAAAAGCAGCAGAGTTTGAGGCGGGAGTGACAGGCTGGGCGCAGTGAGGACCCCCTTTTCCCATATGCCTTCAGTTGGCTTCCTGAACCATCAGCTGTGCGGGAATTGCCCTTTCTGTTCAGTGTAGGTGGGGGGGGGGAAATAAAAATTCGAGATGTGCAGCTGGCAGCAGGGTGAATTCAGCACAGCCTTTCCTATAACAACACTAATATTCATTAACA
Organism: Psophia crepitans; assembly: GCA_013399095.1. Lineage (NCBI taxonomy): Eukaryota > Metazoa > Chordata > Aves > Gruiformes > Psophiidae > Psophia > Psophia crepitans. The sequence goes on from VWZZ01003527.1 coordinate 8,444, forward strand.
TTCAATCTACAAATTATCCCTTGAAACCCCAGCCTGGAGATTTGCCACTTTTCGACACAAACCGACGTTGTCTGTCACGTTTCCCGCACGGTAGCGTTTCCAAGGCTGTGTCTGATGTACGGCATCACAGAGCTCTGGGCTGTACAGCCTGCCACGCACAGGGCGAGGGGCCGCACCCTGCTTTCCCAAGGGAAGGTTTGTCTTTCATTAAAACAGGATGGCTGGTCTGCACATTCAGCTCCCCAAAGAATTAGGAGGTGATCTTTTCCTTGATGTTCCCTACTTGTAGTTCTGGTGGAAGCAGTGGGCTTTTTTTGGGGAAGCTTTCAAAAAGCTGTTTGTATCCAGAAATCGTTTAGTCCGGATTCAGAATGAGCCCTGGGTGGGGAAGGTGGGGAAAATCTCAGCAATTTGGAAGAGTCCCATTGAGCAGCGAGTCTCTGTTCATCCCTCTCAGAAAGCTCCCGGGATTACTCCTGCCTCCAACGGGGACAAGGAAAAGGTTCCTCCTCATCTGCTATTAAAGGGGCTGTCCCCAGCGCGATGCACAGCAGCTGGCATTGCTGTGCACATCTCTGGAGGACTTCCTGAGGAGACCCTGGGTTAATACCCGCTTTGCCTTTGTGCTGCTGTTTGGAGAGTTTCTACCGAAACCTTAAAAATCCTTTGGGTGTCCTCATCCATCAGGTATTGGAAACATTATTGATAATACAATCATTCCTCCTTTGGTCCTTCTATTTCCCTTTTTCTCTGCTGCGGATGCTGTAATTTGTCACTGCTGTCCCTCTGAAACGTTGGGAGATTGGAATCTGCCCCGGTGCAGCGCGGGAGCATTGCAAATGCAGCCCGGGGAGGGCTCCTGCATCTCTCACCAGCCACACGCACGGCCAGGGCTGCAGCAGCTTGCCCGCAGGCGGGGGACAGTCTGATACAGCCCTGGGGAGACTGAGCAGCATTCCTGCCTCTCTGTGCGCCCAAGCTCTGCTGGGGCTCTGGTTGGTCTGTGCTAGTGGGACCCCGCTCTGGGCTGTCACAGGTTTGGGTCTCTGATGGACCTCGTCCCCTCAGCTCTGGGTGTTTCACAGGGACCTGGGTGACAGGGTACCCGGGTAAGTCTGCTGCCGACGTGGCTGCTGTAGAAGAAGCCTAAGCCAGCAGAAGTCCGGCTGGCATCCAGGAGGGCAGCACTTTGCCCTTGTCCCAGCCCAGGTTTTGGCCCGTGCAGGAGAGCCAACCTGCTCTCTTGTGGCTGAGCGGTGAGCTGCTGGCTGCCAGCCACGGGGCTGCTGGCTCGCTCCGGGTGGGACAGGACAGTCACGGTTGGACTGGATGATCCTTGAGGTCTCTTCCAACCTTAATGATTCTATGATTCTATGACAGGCACAGCACCCTGGCGCCCAGGCGCCCAGGTCGGTCTGCTGCAGAGCTCCCACGCCGTGCCGCTTGGGTGGGCTGGCTGTGCAGGATTGCTGGCAAAGCCATCAGCACGTTAGGAAGGAAAGGGAAAGGTTGTCCCCCAGAGCTCTTCCTACTTCTGCCTAAGGCAGCTGTGGTCTCCTCGGGCTTCCCTGAAGCTAGTGAGCTCCATGGGCTGAGGGTGCAGAGAACAGGGTCAGGCTCTGCTGTGCCCACTTGGTTCTGCCCTGGGGCCAAATGCCTCCCTGCGTTGTACTCCCTCACTGCCTTTTCCCGTGAGGGTCTGTGTAGTGCCCAGCATGACGCAGCTCTCACAGAGTTGCCGCAGCGCGTCCCTCGCTGGGAAAGCCTCCAGCTGGGCTGACTCTGCACCTTAGGAGTCACTTTTGCTGGACCTGAGACTGCAGGGGCTCCTTTTCTTAGGTAGCGCTTTGCTGTCTGGTTTCCATCAGTCTGATGCTGGCAGGGTTGGCTTGCAGGGGTCACCGTCCCACTTTGCTCCTGCCCTGGGCTCCCTTCAGGTGGGCGCTGTGAGGTCACCCTGCGGGTTCGCTCCAGGTCCCCAGGGGGTTCCTGTCTACAATCGGAGCAGACAGCTATTGATGCAGGCAGTGCTGCTGCTCCTCTTACGGTCAGCGAAGGAATTAGCCGTGGGTGTCATCAGCTTGAAGCTGGTAGTTAGCTTTCACTCTCTAGGGGCTTCTAAGGCCTGGGCATCTCAGAGCAGAGGGACAGCGAGCGCCGTCCTGCGGAGCCCCCCGCTGAGCCCCGCTCTGCGTGCAGCGCTGCCGGGGAGGACTCGCCCCGGGCGCCTGGGCATGGCAGATGCAGGCCACGGGGGACACCGGCGGATGCGATCCCTGTGCAGCGAGCGGCTGCTGGTCTGGCAGAGGGAGCGTCTCAGTGCACAATAAAATCTTCTTACATGTCAGTCCGGAGGGGCAGAGCTCCCCGCTGACAACAGCTGCGCAGGGAGCTTGGCATGGATTTGCATAGATGAAATGATTTCTCCTGCCATTCATTCAGCCTTTCTGTCTGCCGGCTTCGCCGCTCCTCTGTGGAATCCGGGGTCCACACAGAGAGCATTCAGCTGGCCGCGAGCTCTTTGCTGTGCGTTGCTTTGCACAGATGTCCCCGAGCAATTCCATGAATTGTTGCTCTATAGTCACTAAGCTGTTTGGGAAAACATTTCGGATAACTGTCCTACGCATTGGGGTGACTGAATTAATGGCATTTGAATGGTCAAAAAGATAGTGTGAATTGGAAACAATGCCGCCCCTGTAACGGGCAGCAGGAGAATTCCAGCTGGTATTTTCATTGTTAATGAGCAAAGCCAGGGCGCTGTGCGGCCTCGCTACCTTGGAAGGGGCTGGAGAAATGCACAAACCAGCCCGTCACTTCCCCTTCTGAACTTTTCAAATGCCAGGAAAGGAATGCTTTTCAAACTGTCTTTCAGAGCTCCGCCAGTGAGACCCTGTACCTCCGCTGCGAGGAGGGCAGGGGGAGGACTGTGGTCGTGGCTGACCAGGTGTCTACTGCCTGAGCACCATGCGGTGCGATGAGCCTTGATGTGCGCTGAATTCGGGGAGTCCTCTGCCCTTGGGTGCCATGGTTGCGCCTCTGAGGATGCCCATGAAGGTGGAAGCAAACGCTGCAGCCCCCTCACCCTTTGCCCAGTCTCACACTCCTCCCTGCACATCCCCTACTGACCATTGCTGGAGTCAAGGTACGGGGGCGTGGGGAGACTGGGGCTGGTGGGGAAGGAGAAGAGGGAGCAGGGTATGTGCTGGCAGGACTGTGGGGGGGCTGAGGTGCACCTTCACGACTGCCGTTACCCCACCCTCTGAGCAGCCACATCAAAAACAGCGTGTTGACCACAATCACTATTTTCAAACACACTGCACAGTCCCAAACGCAGTTTTCACTGCATGAGATGACCGTCAGCGATGAGAAGACCCAAGTGCAACGAGAGGTGTCCTTCGGGGCAGGAAGAGGGGTGAGCCCACCTGCAGCCAGCCGGTGCATGCTGTGCGGTGGCAGGTACCGCTCCAAGGAGGGTGCTTGGCAGTCAGGAGAGCTGTGTTGCATCTGGGCTTGGCAGAGCACAGCGATCCCAGCCATACATCATCGGGGAGAACGTGTGCTTGGGTAGCACATTAGAATAATACATTATTAGAGCACTGTTGCTATGGTGATGTATTAGGGCAATATATCATTAGGTACCTTCCATTGATGATGTATTACTCCAAACATGGCTCCTGCCAGCACCAGCACAAGGGCCACAGGGGAAGGCTTGTGTTTTTGCAGAAACTCTACCCCTTCCCTCAGGAAAAAAAATCCACGTGTAATGGCTTCATTAAGGGGATACAGGGCAGGGGCTGGCCTGGGGCACCTCCTCCTCTCTCCTGAGGCCCTTTACAAGGGAGGCTCACTCTGTGCTGAGCCACTTGCTGTGTTGCCTGCGGACCCGGTACCTGCATTTTGGTGCATTTGGGCAAAAGGACCTGCCTGTGGCAGCCAGGCAGAGAGACAAGGTCTGACCATGCCCTGAGCTACAGGACTAGCGGGTGCCTCCCCCGGTGCAGTGTGGAGGCATGTCAGATGCCACGCCTGCAGCTCCAGGTCCTGTGTCCATCGCTCTGCGCTCTCATGTAGGGATCAGGTCTACGCCGGGCTGGACCACGCTCCAGGGAAGCTCATCTTCTCCTAGACCCCGTGTGGCCAAACATGCTGGTGGCACGTGCTGGTGCCAGGCCTGTGGCAGAGGAGACAAGATGGACCCAAAGTGGAGCCCAGGCCATGGGTGACTGCTGCTGCTGACCTTGCCGTGAGCAGCATTGCTGGCTGTCAGCTGGGCTCAGATCCCTTGGGAGCACTCTTCCCATGAACAACCCAGTGGGTGAACTGCACCTTGCTGGGGCAGGTCTCTCCCTGGGTACAGGACACGGGTAAATGCTACCATTTGCTGGCCCAGGGCAAGAGGGACACGAGCTGCAGCCGGTCTGCCATTTGCAGTTCTGCCTGGCCACAGGTTTCCCACTTGCTGGAGGAAGGAGCTGGCAGCAAAGCCGTGAGCGCGGTGCCACCGGCAGCAGCTGTCTGCCACACACAGCAACGCGCACAGCCGTCGCCGCCAAGCAGCGCTTTGCGCTCCCGAGGCCACGTCCCATTCGGAGAACGGAGCCGACGAGAATCAGTGAAGTGCTGAGCGCCAGGGAGCCCCTGACACAGCAGCCTGAGGCTCACCAGTATCTAGTGTCCTTCTTTCTCTGCTGTGCCCCCAGGTCCCACAGGGCAGGCAGCTCCTGGGGCTGTGGGGGTGACAGTGGGTTGGCATTGGCACTCCATGGGTGGCAAGGCATGGCTGGAGGTCTGCGCAGGCACTCGTGGCACCACTCACCACCTTCCCCAGCCGCCGGGCAGCCTCCCCTCCCTGTCAGCTTGGAGCGAGGCCGTTGGGATGCTGCACTGATGCTCTTCCCCTCAGCCCCGAGGGACCCTGGGCCCAGCCCGGCATGAATGCAGGGAGCTGAGCCCAGGAGAGGCTCCAGCCAGCTGGGTCCTCGGGCACCCCGGTGGGCTCTGCAGGGCAGCGCTCTTTTCAGCTCAGCGGGCTAAATAAATTGCTTCAGCGACAAAGGCTCCAGAGAGCGGAATGGGAAAGCAAGTTGCTTTTGCTGCAAAGTATGCAGCGTGCATCAGATATAATTTGATTTTAATTAACAGAGAAGAAAGTAGCCGAGTTAGTAAAGTATATACTGCCTTTTGCAGGGGTGTCAGTGCTGAATGCCTGAAAAACGCAGCCGAATCAGAAAGACAAGTGCAAGGTGAGCGAAGGCTGACCATGCCGGGGCAGCGGCACTGTGCCAGGGTGCCAGGAGAGATTCCCCGGCCCCCGTGAGGTCCCGTAGTCAGGCTGGCTGCAAAGACACGGTTTGCAGCGCACGTGCTGTTCCTGGGTGTGGAGGTGCCCCAGCTCTGCAGCCTCCCTGTGCTGCGTCAGCTGCACCCAGGGACTTTCCAAGCAGCTGCTGAGAAAGCGCAGGCTCCCCTGCCCAGTCCACCTTGGGCATGACTGTGCAAAGCGAAGGCTGCTGCTGAGGCTCCATCACTTCCCTCCCCATCCTCTCCCCATGCCTGGAGGGACCTCAGTGTCTGCCACCCTTCCCTCGTAGGGGACAGCTCCTGGATCTGCCCCTCTCCAGCGCTGCTGGGAGGATGCGGGCTCGCAGGCAGCGCTGGATGCGGCTGCTCACACACACAAGCTTGTGTCTGGGCAGCAGGTCTTCTGGGCTCTGTTCCCAGCGCTGTGGGCTAGTGGTTAGACCACTTAAGAGCCAGGCTGCCCCCACATCACCCTGCAGATGCACACTTCCTTCCCTTGAAATCTCTGTGGGAGCAGAGTCTGCCCACTGAGGGCAGAGGGCAAGAATAAGAGGCTGTTTGTGCAGACTTGAAGTACGATAAATAATATTCCCCTGGAACTGCCCTGCTGCTGCTGCTCGTTCCCGTTCATGATAATGATGTGTGAGACACTTTAGGAGAGCGAGGCTGTGTCTGCCCCTTGATGCCAATGCTTTTAAGGGTTCAGTGTGTTGCCCTGCTCCCAGGGACCATCTGCAACGCTCAGAGCCAGGGCTGCTTTTAGCTTCTCAATCAATTGGATTCAATTAAGTGATAACGTGAGCCTGTGGGTGGAGAAGTGGTTGCTTATCCCTTAATCAGCAAATTCTCCCCAGGTAGGGCAGAGCGGTTTGCCAGCCAGTGTCTATGTGGTTTTAGTGCGGATGGCCCTTGGATGGGAGCTGGGGGTGAGAGCTCCTGGCTCAGCACCCTGGAGCCCTGACCTCCAGCCGGTGCCTCCTCGTGCTGGGCCCCGCGGCTGAGGGTGAACCCTCTGCCATGGGGGTTGCTGCCCCACGTTCCCTGGGAGAGAGGACCAGCAGCACAGAGCGAGGCTGGGGATGCTCAGCACCGCCTGCGCAGACAGGAGCAGCTGCCTCGGGAAGCAGAGGTAGGGTTATTTGAAGCACTCTGGTTTTTGACCCTGCCCTCGATGCCGTGCTTCCTCTGGGAGATGCTGCCAGCGTCCGCCCTGACACGTCTGGGAGCAACTGTGTTAGAGAGGCTGTGGGCATCTTGGTGGAGTGGAGCTGGCTCTGCCCCTCTCCCAGCTCCTGCTTCGTGGCCATGGGGTGCGCAGAGCACCTCGGCTATCTGAGGCCAGACCTGGCTGTGAGGGATTTCAGACATCAATAAGCATCAGTGTCAAAAAGGACAGGGAAAGGTTATTTATCCGTAAACAGACCAAAGAGCAGGACTGCAGCAGAGGTGACATGTGCTCCAGCCACGCTGCCAGCGCCGCGTCCTGTGGTGGCTCCCAGGGGTCAGAGCCACCGCTCCAGCGCTGTTTGCATCCCCGCACCAGCTGATAACTGTGGCTCAGCCCTGCAGTCCCTGTGCTGCGCCCAGGGGCCAGGCTGTTGCCACCAGCCCAGTATTTCTCTCGCTTCCTCTGGTGTAATTAGGACTCTGTAGAAGTGACAGTCTCCTCTGAGCAAGTCAGGCTTGGGGGGGCTGAGGTTTCAGAGCGAGCTCTGCTGCCCTGCAGTGCTCTCCTGCTGCTGGGCTCCCCAGGCCTGGGGGAGCTGATGTTTCAGTGCAGAGTCCGGGGGCTCTTCTGCTGCCAGGGAGCTGCGGAAAACTGCGGGTGCATGCGAGGGTGCGTGTACGTGAGTAACATAGTGGAGATTTAAGAGAACAACGTTGTACAAAACAAGAATAGAAGAGATATTAATTGTCAAGATGACACCAGCAAAAGGAGAATACTGAGTTGCTGTTGAATTGTTGATCGTTTTCTGGTGACTGTCTAGGAAAGATCCTCCTGTGCCACGAAGCCTCGTGTTTCTCCTCTGCTGGCGCAGGGGACGTGCAGGCGGTGCCGGTGCTGCGTGGGGCTGACTCCGGCTGGGCTGAGCCTGGGAGGGACCCCTGGGAGGCACGGCGCTGCAGACCTCGGCTCGGGAGCAGCGCAGGACGGCTGGTGGTACTGCTGGTGCTGGGGCTGTTCCCGCAGGAGCACGTAATGCACCGAGGGGATGCTGTCAGCACGTCCCTGGCATGGCAGGGAGGTTCTGTATCCTCCAACCCTGTCCTGACGCCGCAGTTCACAGCGCAGCCCCGGTGCTGTATCCTCCCTGCCCCCCATCAGCTACCTCTGATTAGAGCCCTCAGAACAAACCTGTTAATGCCTTTCCCAAGCTCTCGCCCCCACACTTTTGCCATATAAATCACTATAATTAAAGTGTTTGGAATATGCTTTGGGAGCCCAGACAAGCATCCCCACATGCTACACACCCAGCTCGGCAAGCCCGACTTCCTGCTGCGCCCTCCCCGCTGCCCCTGGCGCTGCATCCCTTCCCTCCCAACACGCCCGGCGGGACAGGAGAGAGGCCCGTTCCCAGGCTGCGCTCGCCCCGGGCTGTGGGCCTGCCTTCAGCCCAGCTCCCGGCTGAGGCTGTGCGCGGAGCAGCCTCCCCAACAGAGCTCGAGAGGTGGGGCAGGACCCCAGCACTGCGAGCAGAACCTGGGCAAGGTGACCTGTGAGAGCAGACAAGGGTGCGGGGGCTGCTGGGGGGGGGGTCGCCGCTGTTCACGTCTCTGTTACGCGGTCAGAGAAGCGGTGCTCGCCACCATCTGCTGGCCCCTGGGTGCTGAGGAACCTGGGGAGAAAGCTTGGTCGAGAGGGCGCGGAGGGGACAGCACTCCACCCTGCGCTGGCCCTTCTGCTAATTACAGGGGAATTAGCCCCAGTGGCCCGTCCATCGCCACTTTCTCGCAGACGCAGAGGAGGCGGCGGAGGTGTGGGCGTGACTGGGGGTGCCACCGAGCGCTGCGGCCGGGACAGGGCTGCTCCGGGGCCTGGCAGAGCCTGCCAGGACAGGCTGGGCACGGCGGCATGGGCACAGCTTCCCCCTTCAGCGTGGCTCTGCAGGGAGGAGCAGGTCCCATCCTGCCCTGAGCCAAGGCATGGGGTCCCCAGGACAGTTTAACTCGGAGCAAAATAGTCCCTCAGGAGCTGGTGCGAGCCACTACCCGGGGAAGAAAAGCCGTGTTTCAAGCCATGGGCAGCAACATCCATGAAACATTAATTTTTAACAGTGAGCCCCTGGAGTGAAGATCAAAGCAATTATGTGAGGAGGCAAAGGCAATGGGAAGAAGCAGAGTGGCAGCAAAGAGACAAGAGCTGCCTGGGTGGGAGCGATGCTGACGTGCAGCAGCTCTCCAGGAGCCGCTGCAGCGGGGTGCAGTCAGTGGGGACCGGTTCTCACGCTGCCCGGGGCACAGTGGCCCGTGCAGAGCCGCTCCCGGCCGGGGGAGCCTCTCGACACCCTGGTGTCCGCACGCAGGGAGGTGCCCGGACCACTTTCCATGGCGTTCCCAGGCCCTGCATCCCCGCTCCTGAGCCCCGCGGTTCTCTGCCTGGCCTCCTCCAACGGGTCCCTGCCCACTTGTCCTCCTCTCTCACGCTGTGCTCGGCTGGCACCAGCCGTGCCCTGTGCCAGGAATCTTTGAGTCACCCAGACTTTCCTGTTCTGTTCCCAAGAGCCCCGTTGCTCCCCAGCGCCAGCGCTGCCGGCCCTGCACGGCAGCCCGGGTGCCGCAACGCAGCGAGGGCACCTGCCCACCAGCACCCCGGCTGCTGTCGAGGGGGGGCAACCAAACACCCCAGCCGATTCCCTTCCAGCCCCTGTACGCTGACGTGCGGTAGCTGGTGGTACGCTGCTGGCTACATCTAGGCTAGCAGGCACTGCCTCAGCAGTCCGATCTCAGGCAGATCGCAGCCAGCCCCCTGCCTGCCCCAGCCCCCTGCCCACCGGCACCGGAATCACTGTGCCAAGACACTCCTGCATCCCCTTCACCTTGACACTGCCCCTCAGCGTTCCCAGTCACCTGGCAAGACCGAGACCTGCATGCGAGGGCCTGCGGGGTGTCCTTGAACAGTCGGCATCAGGGGTGTTTCACGGGCTGACAGTCTGTGACCACGTGAAGGTCTGTCCTTGGCTGCCACGTTCCCTTCCCCAACAGGAAGGGTTCAGCAGCCCTGCTCTCCGTGCGGACAGAGCTCAGCCCTGCTCTCAGCTCCTGCTTGGCATGGATTTTTCACCTTTTAACGAAAGCAACTGAACTGTCTGAAGTTGCCTCTCGGCTCTTCTCTGGGTCTTGGATTGCCAAGAAGTGATTGATGCGTTTGAGAGAGGCAGTGGGCGCAGAGGAATTTGGGAGGAGTCCAGCCCCGTGATACACAAAGGACACTGCCGCTCCTGCGCAGGTTTCCCGAGCTCCTGCTCTCTTGGAACAAGCTGTCCTGCGTGGGGATCCTTCACACTCCCCGGGCAGCGCTGTGAGCTCGGGAACAGCCCTGGGAACGGGGCAGAGCGTGAGCCATCGGGGTGGGGGGGGTACCCATGCAGGTACAGATGTTTTGGGCTGGCGGGAGCTGGGGTGCGCAGCAGTGAGCACAGGCTGGGGCAGCCAAGCCTCCCGCAGCGCCGTTCTCTGTGTTTCACCACTTGTACCCAAGACACAGCAGCCTTGTACCCATCCTGAGCGTGAACGCGTGTGGCGGCTGCTTGCACGCTTTTGCATCCGCACGCTCATGTGTGGTTTTTCTCACATCTCCCAGTGAGAAACCCCCCTGCCATGCACAGGCTGGTTTGGGAACAGCCTGCACAGCTTGCGTTCCGCACGCATAGCCCTGCACACGTGGCCCTGAGTACATCTGCGTGCACACGTATGTGCTCACACACGCATGCGGGTGTTCGCCCTGCACCACCACGGCCCTATGGGCTGAGCGGCTGGCGTACGCTGTGCGACGCTGGGACGCAATGCGAACGTCAGTCAGAGCTCATCCATTACTTAGCAGTAAATAATAGTCATTACTTGAGTCAGCCAGCGTCCCCTCAGCAACGGGACACTTCGTCAGGCAGCTCCAAGGTTTAGGCCAGTACGATCTGAAGGCTTTGATTCCTCCAGCCTTCCTGGGAGGTATCAGAGAGTGACCCTTAGGCATTGCTTAAGCTCAGGAGCAGAGTTAGAACAAAGCCCCCTGTCAGTGCCTGACCACAGTGTCTGACCTCGGCTTAGCTTTATCCCACTGAAAGGCACCAGGAAGCCAGCGCTGATACAGCGAATATCTCTCTACAGCAGAGGGAGCTCCCTTGGGTGCTTTCAGAGGGGGGGCCCATTTCAGCTACCCCTAGAGAGTGACTCTCAGGAGCAGACTAGGGAACGGGTTTCTTGTGCATTCCGTGTGTACATTGCTCATCCCCTGGAGCTTCCCATCTCCTACAGATATAAAGGGCAATTTGTGAAGCTTACACAGGCTTATTAAAATATCGCTGTGAAAGGGTGACATTAGTAGCTGAACAGAAAAGAATAGAAAATATTTGTCACGTTAACCAGAGACTCAGCAGCCTAGTTTCCTCTCTCTTGTGTCTTCTTCCCATAGGTGTGTAACAATCACGTATGATCACGCGTGGAAAAAGCCGCCTGAGCTCTTTGGAGGATGTGCTGGTTTCTCACAGGAGAGTGAAGAAGCCGCTGTATCTGACTTGTGATCCGAGGCGGGCAGGCTGGCGAAGTGAGCGTGCCTGGCGCTCAGATGCCTGGCACATTCTTTCAAATAATGCCAAATGAGCAGCATTATCCCGAGAGCGGTGCAGCCTGAACCTTGTTTGTGTGGCCATGGCAAGTGTGGGCTGGAATACAGCTCGGGCTATTATCATGTAATGAACACAACAATTACTCTGTAAGGGGGAGAAAGGGTTCGGGCCAGATAGAGCCTTAAGAATAAAGGCTTGTTTGGGAGAATTATTCACTGGGTCCCTGCTGTAGGTGGACGGCAGCAGATTAGAAGGAAACATTATCTCTCAGGGCAAGTTCAGAAGGACAAATGAAGCCAAACTGGCACGGGCTGAGAGTCTCAATACATTATTCTCTTTGCTCTACAAATCTGTGAGAACAAAGTACTCAGTGTAAATGCTCACCAGGGCCTTTTTTTCCCCTGCAGGACCACAAAAGTTCAGCATGAGACGAAGGGCCACGTGTTGGCTATTAGTCCACTACAAAGAGCATTTGAGTTTAGAATTTAGAGTCTCATAACAACATTATTGTCTGCATCCTGGGACATTTGTTTGTTAGGGCAACACGGACTGAAAAAATGTGACCCTCTGCGCAGCTGTGTGCCTCACTGCTCTTGTCATCGCTGGCCCACCTAAGGGGCCACCTCAGGCCAGCGCCCCCCAGCCCGGCTTCGCCCTGCAGACAGTCCCACGGCCCCAGCACCCAGCCCTCAGCGTGAGTCCCGCACCCGGGGAGCCTCCCCGCCAGGCGCGCTCCTGCTGGCCTTGCTGTCCCGGGCTGCTCTTCGCCGACCCGTCTCTGTCATGGGGCTGCTCTAGCTCAGCTCCACGGAGAGCCCCAAGGGGCCGTGCCCCAAGGGGCAGCGAGGAGCAGGTCCCCGGAGCAGAGGGACACCAACCCTAGAGCAGCTCACGGGGGAGACTGAGCTTGTCTTTGCTTGGACTCCTCCTGAAACGGGCCTGACACGTGCTTCTGGGAGAGATGCCATGGGAAGGGTGACCCACCCAGCCAGGGACCCCGGGTGGCCACCACCTTCGCAGTGTTAGAAGGGAACACGGAGGTTTGCACTGCCCTCAGCAGGCACGTAATGCTTGCAGCTTATACAGCTTATAACCAAATCTCGTGCTTTCGGGCTGTGTCCGGTCATCTCTGCAGGTGACAAAGGATTTTTGCCCCAATGGACAGCTGGCCTCATGTGTTTTGTTGGGGCAGGAGGTTGCACCGGACCCAGCGGCCTCTCGCACTATGTGGAGCAAGGTGCAGGACGTGCTGTGGAGCGGTACCCTGATGCCTCTGTCGACATTTCTGGCTATGCTCTGCTCACATCCATCTGTGGTTTATATGTTCACCAGGTTTGAGGCGAGGAAGAAGCTTACATCCAGGTGAAAATGCCAAGGACTATAGAGGCCTTGCCTTCCTGTGCCCCAGAGGTCATGATTTTGCTCTGGGGAGCACCCAGGCATCTTTCCCCTCAGCACTTTTCTGCCGTCACCAAAGCCCTGGGTGGGGGTGAACCTCCTGCCTGAGGGTGCTGTGGCTCAGCCTCCTCGGGGCTGCAATGCCAGAACCCAGCTCGAGCTGCTGGACTCAGTTTTGGCTCTCTGAGTGAAGTGCAGCGGATGGCAGCACGCAGGCGATCGGAACACAGGATCTGACAGTCCCTCCTGGACTTGCAGTCTGGAATCAACAAAACTATGGACAAACGTTTGCAAACACATCTGTGACACTTCTGGGTTGCAAGCTGCTCGCTGCCTTCCTGGGTTAGAACGATTTTGACGAAAAGCATCCGTATGAATTTGATGTCGTTAAGCCCATGGCCAAGCTTTATAAGATGTTCGGCAATCTATGGGACAACTTTTAGAAGCATTTTGTTTTGCATTTGGATTGTCTTCCAACTAACAAGATGATCAGCGTTGGGCTTAGTCAGTACTGGGAGGAAGGTTTGAAGTTCTGTCTGTCTTTTGCAAGCAGGAGACGTGGGACTCAGCAGGGCCACCCCAGGTCTGTGTCTGCCCCGGGATGCCTCCGGATGGTGCCATGAGCTGCAGGCAGGCAAGCGAGCGTGGTTCAGAGCATTTCCCCCCGCCCCAGATCTGTTTGTCCTCCTAGCCTTCCAAGGCAGCCGGCATGCAGCAGCCACCGCTTCCTCCAACTGTGCTGTGAGAAGGAGCATGTGCTGTTAAAATGAAAAAAAAAAAAAAAAAAGGTGGAATATATTATCTGTTCACAAAGTCAGTGTAAATATTAAAGAGCCTGTGAGGGGAAATGTCTCTGACGATGCCCTTTTCAAGAATATGGGAGAAAAATCCATCCACAGGCTCTACTGGGGTATGGCCAAAAGGCAAGCAATGCTTTGAACTTGTTCAAAGCCCCAGGTCAGCGGTCTTTCCGGGACTGCAACGGGAAGCAACTGCCCACCTCTCCTCAGAGTCAGCTGAAAGGTCACTTCAGCGAGCCCACAGTTTGAACAAAAGAAAGCGAATCCCAGAGAGAGCCATTTGAAAATGAAAGGCATCAGATGTGAGGATAGATGCGACACGTCGGGGTGGCAGAGGACCTGCAGAGCTCTGGCTTAGAGAGCGAGTGGGCTTGTCTCCTGAGGAGAGGACAGGTCCCCGGGTGCTTTCGAGTCACGCACCGGCGAGTGCCTGCCCTGCAGGGCTGTAAAGGGCATCTCCGTCCCCCCGTCCGCAGGGCGCAGAGCAGCCGGGGCCCTGGGAGACCCTCCTGCCCTGTCCTGACAGCGCGCTCGGGCTGGGGAACCTCGTCCCTGCCGCCACGGGCTGAAAGAGGCGTCCCAGAGAGCCGTGGGTTTGGGGGGGGCTTGTCTCCTGCGCTCCCCAGCTCTACCGGGGCAGGTACGGCAGATTATTAAAAAGCCGACGAGATGCTGTGATTGATAAAGGCGAGCGAAACAGGCCGGGTGTTCTGTAACGCAGCCCTGTTGAAACGGCGCAGGAAAGTTGCCCGGTGCCAATAAATCAGGCGGCGGCCACAGAGGAGCAGATGTGAATCACACCTTGCTTCATATGCCCCGCAGTGTTTTCACTTATTGTTCCAGTTTTAAAGATTAATGGCACTCAGAGATGAGGGTTATCTATGCTTCCATTTCATACTCGTTATCAGAAAGGCTTTTTTCAGCATAATTAACACGGATCAAATTTTCCAAGTGGCTCGGGCGACTTGCTGCTGTACCTTGGCTACCCAGGACCCCTGGGACATCCCGCTGGTGCTGCTGGGCACGCTGGACCCCGACTCCCCACAGCACCCTGACCCTGCACCGAGAGGAAAGTCAGGGCTGGGGTCATCCAACCGTGGTGTGGGGGAGCAGCCCCCCCCAACTCGTGCTGCTGCCTCCCTCCCTCACTGCTCCAGGACACACATCCTCATCGCAGGGGCGACAGGTCAGGTCAGAGCAGTTAGTGGCGAGCAGACCCCTCTGCCCTGCCCATGAAGACAAGCATCCTGGCGGTGACAGCTCCTAGGGCAGGGTGCAGCAGCCCCGCCAGCGGTGGCCGCAGGGAACCAGGCTGCCCGTGCCCTGCGCCCGCAGTCCCGAAGCCAGGCATCCACGGGGGGCACACGGAGGGCTGTGCCCTGCCTGCCTGGCTGCCCGTCCACAGCCCCACAGCCCCCAGGAGCCCGCTGCTCCAGCTGACCCTCCAGCAGCAGAGCTGTGGATGCCAGCCACAGCGGAGCTGGCGTGGGCACAGCTCTGGGCCCTGTGCCAGGTCATCCCTGTGGGTCCTGGGGAATGAGAGCCGGTGGCACATCTTGTCTTGGATCTGAGTAGGGTTTGTAGCCTTTAAACATGGAGAGAGAGAGAGAGATATCACTGGAGTCTCCTCTGTCAAGCAGAGCTGCAGCAGCCCAGAAACAAGGATTTGCTGTCCTGGGCTGCCAGGAGCCCCCACGTTCTGACACAGCACCCCTGCAGAGCACAGAGCTGCAAGGGGCTGGTGGCCTCTCTGTCTTTAAACAGGAGAATAAAAGGTTCTGGCTGTGGTGGGTGGACCAGGGGCAGGTGTTGGTGCTGACCCAGCCTCTGGCTGGCCCAATCAGCCAAGGCATCAGAAGCCTTAAAGCCCCTGCTGTGGCTGCTGGGGTGCAGGCACATGGTTCTTCATGTCAGGCTGCTTTTGGTTGCCTGGGTGCTGGGGCGTTGTGCTCAACAGAAGATTAGGGCATGGGGTATTTGATGCCTGGAGGAGTAAGAGAGGTGAGTTCCTTGTCCTGGGAGCCCAGCCTGGCCGTGGGGCAGGAGGGTCAGGAGAGGGCAGGGGTGGCGTGGGAGGGCTGGAGGAGGTGGCTAGGGAAGAGAAGCCTGCTGGCATCTTCCACCTGGCTAATGTGGGGCTACCAGCATGTGGTTAGGGTTTGTGCATGCTGTGTGTGCTGTGTCTTGCAGGTATGCGTGTGAGAGATGCAGGGGTGTAGGCTGGTGTGTGCTGTGCCTGCCTGCACGTGGAGGTGTTGGTGGTGTGCTGGGGGGGTCAGTGGGACCAGCTGGGCTGTGGGGTGCTTGTGTGGGGTTGCCACTGGGCTGGAGGAACCTAGGGAGCACAGTGCTGAGCTCCCTGCTATGTACAATCAAGCTGTGATCGTTTCTATCATGAAGATAAACTGGCCATTGTTGCCAAAAATAAATGTTAGTGTTCCAAATCCACACTTCAATAGCACCAGCTCATTAGAGATGCATATCATTTGGCTCCAGTCCCACACCTTCCAGCTCATTATAAATATGCAGTTGCTGCTGGCTCTACCCCAATCATCTCTGCAATCAGAGCTTTTAATTAGGTTAATTAAATTGTATCAAACCTCGCAGGGACGCAGTTCACTGATGCTGATGAGGCAGCCAAAACAGACCTTAACTCTAGCTCTAATGAAGGCCCTGCTGCCTGCTGCAGCTAATGACAATGCATAATAAATTAGAGCTTCCCTAGAAAGGTGCATCAGGGCTTGTGCTTCAGTAAATGATGATATGCACTAACTTACTATTTCAGTCTTTAGGCCTGCCAAGCCAGGGACATCCTGGGAATATATTCTCGCTAAATAATGGGCTCCTACCTGCTCAAAGCAATGCTGCTCACCTTGGTTCTCTCAAGGCACTAAAAGCTTCGGGTATAGAACTGTAAGAGATGGCAAAGCAAGTATTTGCTGCTTTCACCTTGCGCAGCACTTAGAATCACAGAATATCCCGAGTCGGAAGGGACCCATAAGGATCATCAAGCCCAAGTCCACTTGGTCTGCTCTGGTGCCTGGCTTTTCCCAACAAAGGCAGGAACAGGTATTTATTTATTTATTTGAAACCCTCTGTAATTGAATTTGGGCAGGAACATCCTGTTTGGAGGGGAAGGGGAGGCCGTGTCCAAGCGTGTGGCAGCAGGAAGGGGGATGATACCCCATGCCCAGGCCGTACCTGGCTGTTAGCAGCCCCCGTGCCAGGTGGGGAAAGGTCTGGGTGGCCCAGGAGCCCATGGAAAGGAGAGGTTTAGGGCAGCGATGTTGAGCAGCAGTTACTCATTCCTGATTTACATCCTGCTCTTTCAACTCCCTGCTGCGAAGCTGCTTGGGCTTGAGTGGGGGAACTCCACCACCCTTTTCTCCTGGGTGCCCTTGGGCAAGTCACCTCAGCTGAACCTTGCCGTAAGGACAGCAGGTCTTAGTGACAGAGCCAGGCCAGCCAGTCCTGCCGGCTGGAGACGCCTGCGATCCCACGCCTGGACCACCGTCCTGCTGACGACCCCGGGATGGCAGCATCCAGACAGCAAGCAAGAGCTGCTGGGACCCCAGGCTGTCCAGCTGCTGGGCTCATGGTGGGTGGCCTCCTAATGCGTGGCATTAGGAGGATGGCTGAGATCAAAACCTCCCTGCTCCGCTCTGCTGAAAGGAAACAGTGAGGAGGGCTCTGGGGTTTCCGTGTGTCCCTTCGGCTGCCGCAGACCCGGCAGTGGCTGCCCACGGGGAGCTCCGGAGCCTCCCCCGGCATGTCGGCTTCTGGCTTTGTTGCTGTGCCCCGGGGATGGGGCAAGAGTTCCCACTGTGCTGGTCTCCAGCCTGGTTCAGGCTCAGAATATGGGGCCTACAGGAAACCACCCGTGAAGCCTAAGGGCTGGTGATGGTTCTCCTGCTAGTCATATATCGTTGTGGTTGCCTACAGATAATCCTGAAAGCGTTTTAATGTAGCCTGCTATTAACTTTTATAGACAGTCATTATCAATTGAGTTCTTCAGCTTGAACAAGGAATTACATGAAATTGTTATATGGCACAATATTCAATATTATTCTGAGTCACCTGAAACCTGAGCTGTGAATCCGTGGGGTATTTTGATATCTGTATCTTGCAAGCTGCAGGGAATCTCCTTGCCAAAGAACCTGTTGGTTCAGCCTTTGATACTATAATTATCACAAGCAGCAAACAGCTGCGGGCTGTTTCTCTCTGTCCCTCCCCATGAAGGCCCAGCTAGAGGATGGCAGATCCCACCAATGTCTCACATCAGATCTTGCAACGCCGTTGAGTGGGCTGGGTGGTTTGTTCAGTTGTCAGGTATTGTCTCTTCCCAGACCCTTGCAGAAACATTTCAGCATTTTGGGATGAGGAAACTAAGCTAAGGGCTTTGGGCATCAAACCAAGAGCAAGGTCTGACAGACAAACCGAAGGGTTTGGTTGTTTGTGCCGTGCCCAGGAAGGAGCTGCTGGGTCTGGTGGCCGACCCACAGGGACACCACTCTGCACCAGAGCTGTCCGTCGCTGCACGGTGGCAACCACGTCCTATAACCCTCATCACAAACGATGTTTGTTCTTAAGTATCTCTTGGAGGCTTTTCCAGAACATCCTGGAAAACATCATTTCCAGCCCAGATTTGTTCCTGGGCAGTTTGTACACAGTTGTGTCTGTGCCAGCGTTTTTCTGTGCCATGTTTTCATGGTGGTTGCTGTCTGTAAGCTTTTCAAGGCACTTGGACAGCCTTTCTCTTGCTAGGCCAAAGAAGCCAAGAGCTAATCCTGTTTGTAAGAGGCTCTTAATTCCCTTCTGCATCTTAGAGGCTCCTTCATCTATCCCACTCTAAACGAATCTTTCTTGAATCTTGGTGACCTGCATATGCTGTTCCAGATGAAGTCTCATGACAGTCCTGTAAGATACTTCCCGTATTGCCGCCCTGATATATTGGCTTTTTGCCTGTGGCAGCCTGAAGTCATTCTGTGATTGCACCCACAAATTTTGCGCCTTTTTTTTAAAATGTGGAGTTAGCATGAACAAGGATTTTTGCAAGTGTGCACAGATAGCTGCTACATGAATAAACACCCAACTTCCCTATTAAGGGTTAATTGTGAAGCTGGGGGGAGAGTCCAATGCTCTCCATAAAACTCTCCTTGTCCTTGTTTGTTGCCTCAAATCTTTAATTGTTTTGGAGCATGATATTTAGATTGGGAAGCTGTTTTCAGGTAGCTCCTGTCCAGTTTCTTTCAAGACGTGAAATAGGACTGGGGACCTTTCTCAGAAATGGCCAGACAGAACCTGGGCACCATTTCTGCTCCCCACGCTTTCAAAAACACATAGGCTCGTCTGCCAAGGAAAATCAAAACGGATTCTCTCTTCCAGCAGGCAGCCCATTTCCCATTCATCTGCGCTGCAGGGACCCGGCTCTTGGCACCAGAAGACAGTGTTTAACCTATGATGGCATTTTCGGTATTAACTGCCTCAATGTGTCTCTGGACACTGGGCCACAGTAACGCTGTGGAACACAGCACTGGATGTTGGTCAGATAAAAGAGCTTTGTTTGGTTTTGCTCTTTGAGATGGTGCAATTTTTTTTTTGCTGGCAGCCGTTGGGATCCCTGCAGGGCTGTAGGTGTGGGTCGGCCCTATCAGCACCCACCAAATCTTGAATGTCGCAGACAGGAGTAAGCGAAACGTGTTTGTGCACGAGAGCTGGCACCTCCTTTCAGTCTCCTGTGGCCACAGGACGATAAACCAGTCCACAGCTGCCTGGATTTGTTCCGAGGCTTCTGTGGTCAGGGTCCAGCAAGAAGGCTGCTCGATGTACCACCACAGACCGAACAGTGCTCCAGTTTTCCTTTAAGACCCTCATGGTTTCCCAGGGAAAAGGCACCTCGGAACAGGCACCGCTTTTGCTCCTCGTATCCTGTGCAGCAAACACGAGGCTCATGTCTTCGCTGAGAGCTTGCAGGTCCTGCATGCCAGCGGGCGGCTGAGAACCACCACCAGCAGAATAAGCGGTGTGGCACTCGACCTATAATTTTCCATGGTGAGAGCACCGACCGCTCAAAGCCTCGCAGCTACCTCCTGCATCCCATAATATCTTGGTCCTTTACTGGGAAGGGATGGCTCTCTTCCAGGGATTAGGTCATTTGCGCCCATTGCAACACTCGGTCTGCCCATGGGGTCGGAGGTGCACCAGGCATTTCCAGCATCCGGCTAATTAGCTGTTTGTGTTCGGGTCGTTACTTCCCAGCTCCTGCCAGACAGTAATTCCTTCAGTGTCTTCCAGTGGAATTGCAGGTTTTTCTTTCCCATCCTCTCCACTAACTCTCTGGATGCAGGTAAAGTTAATCAGCGATAAAGATCAAATATTTATCCATTTAAATCTCAATCTAAAGGAGATTTCACTTGAAAGACACCCAGGGACCGCGATGTATAATTTAAAGACAACTAGAAGGTCCCCAAAAACATAGGTGGACTTGACAGTTTTTTTTAAATCTAGCTTGCTTCTCATTTTTCTCTAAATATTGCCAATTGAAGCGTTCAAAATCATTGAATTACGCTTATAAAAATCTCCAGGCTGTAGTTAAAACGTGGAAGGAGCGAAGCCCGCTCTCCCGGCTCGCAGCCTTGGGGACCACCGACGGTGAAAGAGCGAGGGCCGGGTGCCCCCTGCTGCGCCCCCCCGGCCGCGGCTGAGCGGAGCGGCGGAGCGCAGAGCCGCTCTCCCGGAGGCGCCCGCCGGAGCACCGGCAGAAACGGCTTTCCCCGGCAAACCGGGACCCACAAGNCCCGCCGCGCGGCGCTGCTGCCCCCTGCCGGCCCCCCGGAGGACCGGGGTGGGGGGAGTCCCCGCTGCTTCTTGCCGCGGAAAAGGCGTCGCAGCGGTCGGCGTGCGAGTGTCCCCCCCGTGAGGCTGGAAGCGGAGACTCGCGGGGTGTTTAACGTGTCCCCCCCACGCCGGGTGCCGGGCGGTTTCCATCGTGCCGTTAACGGTGACATCGCAAAACCTGGCCTCCCACGTCAGAGGATCTTACCGGAGCGAAGCACAGTGCTTCCCTTCATCCTCCCCCGAAAAAAAAGATTCACCGCGCGGTCGCTGCTCACTTGGGAATTTGCGATGTTTTAGCTCCGTTTCAGCACGTAAAGAGCCACGTTTCAGCTAAGCGAAGCTCGGAAAACGCCCGAAGTGGGAAGAGCTTGAGCAGAGCATCTTCTTTCACCACCTTGCATGGGCATGTGCTTATTATTGGCAGCCACCGCACGAGGGAGGGAGATAAGAAAAGGAATGTTTACGCCTCGCAACTTGCCCGAACTGCTCCGGGACACCCAGGGATGTGTGTTCACCGCTCGCGCTTGAACCCCCCTTCCAGCTACCAACGTTGCAACAAGCATAATGTAAACAAAGAGGACAGACATCTGTCCCACGTCTCTCCCTAGACATGAATTTCAGTGTGGCCTCTGTTCCAGCTTGGGAGACAACACTGGAGATGCGGCGTGGCACTGCCCCGCTGTACGGCACAGGCCAGAGTAAGGACAAACAGCTACGGGAACAAACAGGAGAATTAAAGAGGGAGTTGGGGGTAGTGGGGGCCAGAAAGATGGTAACTCAACTTTAACCTACTTGAAAGGATAGCTAACAAAGCCGACCTGAAATCTCTTCCAGTCCTGGACACGTCGTGGTCGCCGGCCACAGAGCTGAACGTAACGACCCCAGAGCACCTCCTGTTCGCGCACTGTGTGCAACCCGCCTCCCAGCCTCTTCATTTTTGACCTTGACTTTGCAAGGTTTATGGTGCCTGTTACCGGGACACTCAGGCACCTCCTGTGGCTTCCCACAGTAAGTACCAAGTGAACAAACTGTCCGATCAATTAATTAGATATATTTAGGGCTACCACAGGCCCACAGTAATTTGTTTTAACAAAGTGCTAGGCTGCCGTGAAAAACAACCTGATACGGTGTCTCAGTCCTTCTTC
Source organism: Psophia crepitans (assembly GCA_013399095.1). NCBI lineage: Eukaryota > Metazoa > Chordata > Aves > Gruiformes > Psophiidae > Psophia > Psophia crepitans. The sequence continues at coordinate 29,705 of VWZZ01003527.1, forward strand.
ATAAAGGGAATCCGTACAGTAACAATTATTTAATGGAATGGCTAACGTTTCCGCTGAAATTTGAATTTGTAAATTGCTGGACCGTTTTTTGTCTCTTTCTTCACCTTTACTTTATGAGCTTTGTCCTGGAAAAAAGAACAAGAAAAAGAATATTTGTTGGCGTGTTAAGAAGACAAAAAAAAAAAAACCCACCTCACCCTCATACAAATAAGAAAGTCCCTGTCTGGGACTGACAAGATATTAGTGAAAAGTGGTCACTTTCCCCTGTTTAGGTGGGAATTTTATTTTCATCTGCTCTTTCGGCCTTTCAGGCACAACCTGTTTTGTTCACAGGCACCAGTGAACGGCGAGTCCCACTGAGACAAACAATTTTTTGGTCTTTCAGACTCGTAATATCTTACCGTAACCTACAGAAATGGTTCCTCGCCTCTGTCACTTGTAAGTATTAATTTAGTACCTCACTTTTTCCACACTACAAGAGTATTACTTATTTTTAGGAGTTATCTGGAGGCGTCGGTGTAAAATCAGAGCGAAGAAACGCATGCATACGAAACGAGACCCAATGGCCTTAACGAAACAGATTCAAAGAACCAGAACTAAATCCCTCACCAAAAGATCTTTACGCGTCTGGATTTTCTGTGCAACAACAAACATGGCCTTTTCTCTTTCGATGCGCTGCTTCAGGAGGTCATACTGATTCTTCCTTTGCTGGGCTAATTTCTAGAGAGAAAAAAAAAAAGGAGCATTTTTGAGAGGGAGAGAGAGAGAAGACACTCTGGTCTACAACTGGCCTATTCTCAGGCACTTGGATCTCACAAACATTTTTAAATCATAATCACACTAAAGAATACCGCTTCAGTTCTGTGGCTAGATTCCAGAGAAATGTTTTAACATCTTGATTCTCATACTAGAGGTTCTCTAGTTGGGATTTAATTCTTTGTGCTTTTCTTTAAATCTCCCAAATCCAAACATAAAAACCCCCAAACCTTTTCTAACCTAGTTTAGAGGCTGTGTAGCCTTGTTCAGTAAGTGGCTGGAATTTAATTCTTCTAAATCCTCTGAATTTCAATGCTGAGTGCAAGATAACATTTCATTCCCTAACAAAAACCCAGTTTATCCAGAGGGAAAGGAAAAAAAAAAAAAAAGACCAGAGACCAATTCCTGAAGTGCTTAGAAATCGCACAGAGGCCTCCCAAAATGCAACTTGTTTGGTCATGTTTACGCACCAAGAGCGGATGGCTTTCCCAGCACAAAAATGGTATTACTCCAGGTGTGATTTAAGTAATTAAATTAAGGAGAACAGATCCCAACATGCTTAAAATGACTCAGACATTTAGACAGAAAACTTGTCAGTCTACAACTTGTCCAACTGCTTTACTGACAAGCCAAAGAGAGCTGGCAAGAAGAAAGGGCCCACAGGCTGTTTGTTATCTGACATCTGATTTGGAAAACAACAGGTTACAAATTTACCAATTGGGACAACTTTATTTTACCTTACACATACCAACTCAAGCTTACAGGACTGCTCGGTACATCTCAACCAACTGAGCTGTATTTACAGTGTTAAAGCTGAGTATCGCAGGACAGAAGTGCTGTGATAGTAAAACATGAGAATCAAAGTTGATTGTGTAAGTGATTAATCTTGGAGAAAGTGAGACTATAGCTTAAGTGTCTTTAAGAAGGGAAAAGTGGGAGACAAGCCACTTCAGGCTCAGAACCTAACTCAAAAATACCATGGGATTGAAACCCAACAGATACATCTATGTTGGAACAAGCTTCTTCACATCCCTATTCAGGGGTGCAAGGGGATTTGAGGAGGTGTGAGGGGAGACTTAACAGTGTCTGCTGCAAAAATCCCACTGAGAACTGCGGCAATCTAATGAAAAGATCATCCCACAGGTGTACGCCATGTAACGGAGAAGAAATACATTGATTTTGCCAAAAAACTGCCAAATTAGATCTATACCGTTCCTTTCTGACCTATACATCATAGCTCTCGGCTTATAAGCCACAGCGGACTGGCACACAACTCGTTCTCCATGTTGGCCCAGCAGACCTGACTGCAGGCTCCAGGCACTTGACGATTAAGTGACATCCACTACAGCCTCGTGTCACCAACAAAAATACTAAGACAACAGAACGACTTTGTTCTCCTCCACACGGCCCAACAACTCCTCTTTAGTGTTTATTACATAAAAAGACATAAAGCATTAAGAAAACTAGTACAAACAGCGGCAGTACCTTTAAGTGGGCAGGATCAGTAGCTCCTTTCAGCGTCTCTTTCTGCAGCGTGGCAACGGTGGGTCGGTTGTACGCTCTACCTACGAGCTCTGGGACAGTGTCCAGATGAGTTGCAATATCAAACTCCTGAACTATAAATAAAAAGAAATTTAGGAATAAACTCACATGGATGGACTTCTTGAACTAATGCCCAGCAAACCTTCCAAACTTGTAGCCTAAGTACAGTCAGCCAGGAAAGCCGTAGCAACATAGCTCCTGCAGAATTGAGGTCTTAGCCAGCAGTCAAGAATTATTATTTATGTATTATATTATATTATTATTGTTTGTTGGGTTTTTTAATGATAACAGCATAAAGAAAGCACCATACTATTTTAAAGAGCCTACAATAAAACATCACAGAACAAGTTTTCTAATAAAGCCTATTTAAATCTTACCTTCTTTTTTGGTATCAAAAAAGAACACGTGCTTGTTGGGATTCTTCCCCTCCGCATCCAGCAGATGGAGCTCAGACTTCAGCCTCTCGATTTTCTGCGGGCAAGAAAAGTTCATCTGTTTTGCCAAACATCCGTAACAAGGTAAATAACGTCTCCCTGAAGTACTTCCTGTTTGTTTCTCAAAGCATCCCTTTTTAATCTTTGAGAATGTATCTAGTCTATGTTTATGTCATTTCCAGAAGTGGGTCACATTTCTGTCGATTGCCTGCCTACCGTATTCAAACAACCCACTTCAGCAACAATATCCCGCAACTCTTTATAAATACGAGGAGCAAGAGTACACATCTACTGTCTGAAGTTTACAGAAGAAATTGCTGTGGTTTATAGTAACGCACAGTATAGTTTTTATTACTCAGTACGCCTTTAGGTTCTGTATACGGAGCTCCGCTGCCGTTTCCATCTATCGTTTCCAGTATCACACAAATCCGATTTCAGTGATCATAAACACCATAGCCAAGGACAACAAAGCAGCACAATAAAAAGAACGATTCTGAGCAAGCGGAAAACACTAAACAAGCGAAGTATTACCTTGGCCTCTGCCACTCTCTTCATTTCTACGTATTTAATATCCTGTGTCCTCATCAATTTCACCTGTTCGGGGGTCACTTCATCCTTTGGCTGTTTTATTACATGAACTCCATCCTAAAAGCAGACAGAACGTGGCATGCACAGACACCATTTCAGCTACAGGGTACTATGGGTCCTAACAATAAAAGCAAAAGGACCTTTTTATCCTTTGCCCCTCATTTTTGTCAAAGCCTTCCACAGGCACCAAAGCCTGCTCATTTATTTATTAGTTCATAAATTAAAATCAAGGTAAGGTAGAAAAAAAAAATTATGTTCCCCAGAGCAAGGAAGCGTAACCCTGCTTGGAGCCAACTTGGGTTCTCACCTGGAGCTCTGCACGTATCATTTTAAAGTAGAACTCATCAGGATTCTTGTCCAGAGCTTTCTTTTGAAGCGCTCTGAGGGCATTCTGTTTCTTGTGATAGTCACTGGAAAAAACAACCCCAGACAGACAGACAGA
>VWZZ01003529.1:871-62732 GCA_013399095.1 Psophia crepitans
GCAGACCTTCAGGAGCAGACTGCTCCAGCGTGGGTCCCCCACGGCGTCACAAGTCCTGCCAGAAAATCTGCTCCGGCATGGGCTCCTCTCTCCATGGATCCACAGGTCCTGCCAGGAGCTTGCTCCAGCGTGGGCTTCCCACATGGTCACAGCCTCCTTCAGGTGTCTCCACCTGCTCCATTGTGGGGTCCTCCATGGGCTGCAGGTGAAATCTCTACACCCCATCACCTCTCCTCCATGGGCTGCAGGGGGACAGCCTGCCTCACCATGGTCTTCACCATGGGCCACAGGGGAATCTCTGCTCCGGCACCTGGAGCACCTCCTCCTCCTCCTTCTTCACTGACCTCGGTGTCTGCAAAGTTTTTTACATCTTCTCACTCCTCTCTCTGGCTGCAAAAGCTCCCGCAGTTGTTTTTTTCCTTCTTAACTATGTTATCGCAGAGGCACTACCACTGTTGTTGATTGACTTGGCCTTGGCCAACGGCGGTTCTATCTTGGAGCTGGCTGACATTGGTGCTATCAGACACAGAGGAAACTTCTAGAAGCTTTTTGCAGAAGCTGCCACCCCTGTGGCCCCCTCAACTACCAAAACCTTGCCATGCAAACATCTGGTAATGATCTCTGGAACCAGACTGAAGAGCTGTCCCGATCCAGGATGTTGTGGTTGTCCATGATGCGGTAGAACAAATAGGTATCATCTGCAAATTGTGTTCCAGACAGTGGATTAGGAAGGCTAAAAAACCTTTAGAAAAGGAAATTAATTTTCTTTATTACTGCAATGTAAGATAGTTATGGCCTATGATTTTTTTCTTGAACAAGCTGTAGTGGTGTAACAACCCATTTTCCATTTTTCAATTCAGGAAAAGTGGCATGGAAAAAATGCAAAGAAATGCCACATTGCACAGATTCCCATGCATTGTATGACTGTCATTATAACGGTAAATAATCTTCTGAAGCTTCCTTTTTTAATGCCTTTTTTAATTAACTATGAAATTAATTCATGATGGTCACCTGCACAGAAGTGTTTTTTTTCATGCAACACTTTCTTTTGGATGTGCCTTTCCACAGAGAACCCTTCCCTCATGTGCAAAGTCCTGGTGGTGGCACTGGGTACAGGCTCCAGGAGGAGATGAGCTGCCTGAGCACGGGCTCATCCAGCACTGGCCCAGCAGTCCTGTGGCTTTACCCACAGCTTCCCTCGTTGGGAGTCACTGAGCTGGAGCATGAATATGCTGCTGTTGAGCAGGGCAGGAAGCATTAGGGAAGCATGTCTTGCAAAGGCAGATCCCACAGCCAGAGAAGTAAGCAGAATTTCCTCTCTTGTAGATGGAGACTCCTACCTCCTCCTGTCCCGCTTTATCCATTTGCTGCTTAGACACGCAGGAAGAAGGGCTGTCTTAGCAAAGATTTCTTCTTCCCTCTTCTAGCACAACACTCTTCCCTATCCCTGATCCCTGGCTCTTTTATGAAGTTTATGCAGACTTATGGCAACCTCCTAGATTTTACACCTCATAAAACCTTTCTGCATGAAGGACTTTAATAAATAGAAGGCTCACAGGGGATCTTATTAACATGTATAAATACCTGAAGGGAGAGAGCAAAAAAATGGAGCCAGACTCTTCTTATTGGTGCCCAGTGACAGGACAACAGTCAATGGGCACAAACTGAAAGATAGGAGGTTCCCTCTGAACACAAATCAACACCTTTTTTTTTTTTTTTTACTGTGAGGGACACGGAACATCAGAACAGGTTGCCCAGAGAAGCTGTGGAGTCTCTGTACTTGGAGATATTCAGAAACCATCTGGACATGGTCCTGGGCAACAGGCTCTAGGTGATGGCCCTGCTTTGAGTATGGGGGTTTGACTGGATGATCCCCAGAGGTATCTTCCACCCGCATCTAGTCTGTGATTTTGTTATTTATCTGTTTCTTCTCCTCACCGTTTTGGGTAGGAATTTTGGACCCTTGGTTTTTATTTAGTTTTGCAGCCATTTAGTATGCATCTATCCAAGGCACACAAACCTACAAGCATAGATTTACAAAACCAGTGAGAGGTTCATGTCTGCTTCTGTGCAGCTGGATTCGAACATCCTCTGCTCCGTTCTGGACCCTTTTCTTCTCTCCTGGATGATCCTCTGTGACATAATATTGCAATACATTGTAGCAACAAACACCAGAAATGGCGAAGTCCCCCTCTTGGCCTGACTTGTGTTCGGTCATTTCGTTCCACTCCTCAGGAGGTGTTTCAACTCTACCTGCATGACTGGTATCAGTAGGGATCTCCTACCACCTCGTAGATGGTAAATCCAGTGGTTCAGTGTAGCTGGCTTGTGCCTGGATATGAGGAATGAAGTGAGGGTCTTTGGCCAGCAGTGCTCCAGCCTTCTGTCAGTGTCCAGATGTATTTTCTGTTGTCTTTGTAAGATGGTGTCTGGTCCCAACATAGCTGGGTCAGCTGCAGCTGAACAGCTGTACCACTTGATGTTGTACTAAACAGATCTTTCTGTGTGCACAGTCTGTCTTCCTCTGATCAGCCTCCAGCTTTTCAGATCTTTCAGCTTGGAAAGCTCACCACTATATTGTGCAAAGCCTTCAAAAATCTCCTTAGGGCTTTCTTCCTCCTAAATCCTCTTCTGTCATTTGCTTCACTGTCACCATGACAGCTTAAAGCTAATCTTTAATGTTTCTGTCCCTACGTTCCAGCCCTAAATAAATCTTGCTGTTGTTTTCTGTTGATAGATACCTGCCAGACCCTGGCTATCAAAATCAAATAATTTGGTGATGCTTTAGCCGTTTCTTGATTTAGCATTCACATTTTCTGACTCTCCCTGTGGATGAATTTTTGACTGTCCATATGAATGACTCCAGTTTGCACATGTTCCTGTTTCAGACTGTTTTCTCTCATCCCTGAGCAGCTTCTTAAGGCTTTGCATATCACATCCAAACGCGGTCACCCTGCAGTTTTTGTCTTTTCTAAGCTTGCCCCAGTCATCTGGCATTTCACCGACACACCATCAGTGATGCACTCCTGTTCTGCCCACATTTAGTGCACAGAAATAACTCCCAGCTTGTCTTCTTCATACCACCAGCACCATCCTGTACAATTTTAATAGGCAGCCCAGCGAAAGGGGACAGAGGGCACCAGGCTGTGTGCCTGTGTACCAGGTTGTGAAGTGACCAGGGTGGTGTCTCCCTGCCCACAGGTTGTGAAGTGACCAGGGTGGTGCCTTCCCGCCCACTGTTTTAGGTAGATGACATGTCTTGGGACATTTCCCAGTCCTTCTCCCCTCCTGCATGCAGGGCAGCAGGGCTTCACACAAAGGAGGTGCAGAGGAGTGCCCCCTGTTAGCCTTACAGCTGCCTTGCACCACAATACCCACACAAGCAGCACGAAGGGAAAACGAACACAAAGAGAAGGATGGTGGCTTGCTACGAAGCCATGCTGCCAGTTAGGTGGATATTGCAGAAGTAGCTTCACACCTGTGACCCAGATGTAATGTAGCAACAGCTTCTGACTCACAAGTGCCCGGACAGGGATGATATCTTAAGCTTTTGCCTACAAAAGTGGAAGTGTGTTACCAAGGTAGGCTGAAGGGAAGCCTAAGACCACTGAGGTTGAATAAATAAATGTAAATCCGTGAGAGCCAGCACTCGTGTCACAGAGGAAGCACTCCAGAGCCCTTGATCTTGCCCTGAGCTCTTCAGTTCTTATAGTGTTGAGTTTCCAAGTGGCTCTTCACTTTTGTTCCTTTATTTGGATCCTATTAAACTGTGGTCAGGGGGTCTACAGTACTAGCCTGCTCTAACCACCAGACAAGAGAGCAGATGGTAATATGACTTGGAGTTTTTTTTTCAGGGAAACCAATATAACTGTTAGTTATACTACTGCAAAGCCACAACACCCTGCTCTCTACTCCAGTGAAGTTACCGTCTTGTTGAGGACAAGATCTGTCACATTCCTCCTCGTAACTCTCATAATGATTATCTCATCTATTCTCTTCCATTCCCCTCTGCCTCTGCTTTCCCAAAAATACAGCTCCCCATTGTCCACCAGCCCACATCTTTTTGAAGCGCTTTTGTAGTCTCTCTGGTCTCTTTCACTGACAGCAAAAACTTAACAATAAAAATACCTGAAACCAGAATAAAACTATCCTCTTTTTCAGTCGTCCTCAAATCTTATCTCCATGCGATAGGTAAGGCAGCTGACAACCTGTGACGCTGTTTATTACAGTCAGCGGTAGCCACCAGACTGTTTATCTGTCCTTTCCATTTTTTTGTTTCTGCTTTGTCCTCCATATGTTTTAACTCACTATGTGTTTTTGTTTTCAGTATATGTAGGGATGGCATACAGCACAATCTGTCAAGCTTGACAAGTACTTATAAATACTACCTCAACGCACAATACTAATTAAAGAGAAGTCAGGAAGTTCTTACAACAATTTCTAAAAATTCCTATACATACACTGACAGAACCCAGCTTGCTTAAATGCTTTTCAGCTTTCTGGTACTTTCCTATAAAAACTGTTATGGTACATCCTCTGATTCCAATTTCTCATCTTTATGTCACACTTTGAATTTTGGCTTCAAAAGACAAGGTGTCATGAAAGAGACTGTTGAAATTGTAGCTGTAGTAGACCATTTGTGAGAAGGAAACAGGATGCTTTCATGTATTAACTTACTTGACACGAGTGCTCTGTTCTGTTCTGAATTTATACAGTTTGAATCAAACCAGGAAACTAGAATTTTGATTTCACAGCATAAACTACTCCAAATTTCCTGGAAAAGTCTGAACAATAGTGATCTTTTAGCTGAACAGTGCTTGAGTTTGGAAAGCAATCAGTATTTGAGTTTGAGTTTGTTATGCAACCAGAAGCAAGAGCATTTTGTGCGACTTGAATTTTAAAGCATACAATTTGCATTGTACTGTAACCACTTTGTGGCTGAATAGTGTAGTGTGCCTGCATAGCACTGCTCTCTTCATCACTGGGAGCTTGATTTCTCATTGCTTTGCACCTCTTGAAGTGGTTTATGGCTGTGTAAAGTGGATATTTCAAAAATACCATTTTGGTTTAATCGTATTTCAGACCTACTTTGCGCAGTATGCAGAGAACAAACTTTATATGCCACTCCAGCTGTCCATTACAATAGATATCATGATATCTTAACTTACTAAATCTGTCATATTAGGAAGCATAAACCCCATATTTTTTCCCCATACCCATTTCAGGAACCAGTGCCTTGATGCATTAAACGGTCATTTTTGAAGTAGTTAACTTGCTTGACTCTTGCACTCCCATCTCCCTTTTTCTCATATTAATATCATAAAGGCAATATAAAGAAGTTTAAATAGGCCAGATGGCACCTCTGGGGTTGAGGGGATGCCCTGCCAGCATGCTCCTATATCACTTACTCTCAGCTTGTTATATGGAAGCTGGACGTTGCTATATCCCAAAATGTGTAAACACGTCAGACTCCAGCTGGTTCCTGAGGTAGTTATTAGGGAAGACAGAAAATACAGGAGATACTGAATCTCAGTCCACAAAATCATTAACTCAATGAATGCATTTTCATTTTCGCAGTATCTGGACCATTAGATGACAGGGCAAGATTAAAAGAAAAAAAAAAAGATTACTTTAATCAGAGCTTTGTGAAGTGTGTTAATTATCTACAGGGGACAACATACCACAATGAAAGACTGTGGTTTAAACTCCCTCTTCTGAGACTCTGGAGCTTGCATTTGTTCTGAGTGAGCAGCGTGTTGGGCAGGGACTCTGGGGTAAACCTAGAGTGGATGTGTTTTGTGATCAGTGGACTGTGTAATGAAATACTGATGCAATATATTTCCCTTTTTCTGCAGGGGTGTCCCTCTGGGATTTGATGTAGCTACATTTGATATTATAAAGAATTTAAAACTGGTAATAAATGTGTGCATATCTTTTCCTAAAAAACAAGTATGAATTTTGATGCACTATTTATTATGCTTGGAGTTGTTTTTTTTCCAAGTAATATAACAAATGTGCCTTGCTATGCTTTCTTTTAGCAGTTTGGAACCGTATTATATGCACATCATGTATTAGCTGCCCCAGGAAGAAAGCTGAAGCAGCCAGCGGAGATGAGCAAAGCAGCCCAGTCACTGCAAGCCTACATGAATAGTCTTTTGCTATAGCCTCCTGCTCAGACTTCTCTGTATCCAGTTGCTCTCAGATTCCCCTTCACCCATCTGTACTACGGGGTTCTGGTAGTATATTTACTCAATGTGGGTTTCGGGTAGTATATTTACCATCAGAGATGTGAAGGACAAAGTTTGACCTGAATTTCCCTGTATTTTTTTCAGCATCATAAACTGTAGATTATATGACCAGTGGCATCTGTTCAACCCCAGCCATTCTGACAAAAGCCACCAGAGCACTCCCAAGTCTCCTCCCGCAAGAACAAGCCTAACATTCCCCAGCATCTCTCCCAAGTTAGGTGCTTAAAACATCAAAGTCTATGTTTTCAACTGCTAGAGCTGTCCCCTCCTTCACTCTCTCCTTCATGCTCTTCAGAGCAAACAGCTACAGCTGAGCTCAGCAGCTGTGTAACTCCAGTGTACAACTTCTCTGACTGCATGAAGTTTAACAAGGGCAAGTGCTGGATTCTGCACCTGGGAAGGGGCAACCGCGGCTGTACATACAGACTGGGCGATGAGACGCTGGAGAGCAGCCATGCTGAGAGGGACTTGGGGGTCCTGGCTGACAGCGAGTTGAGCATGAGCCAACAGTGTGCCCAGGCTGCCAGGAAGGCCAACCATGTCCTGGGGTGCATCAAGCACGGCATTGCCAGCTGCTCTAGGGATGTGATTGTCCCACTCTACACTGCGCTGCTGCAGCCTCAGCTAGAGCACTGTGTGCAGTTTTGGGTGCTGCAGTACAAAAAGGACATAAAGGTGCTGGAGAGTGTCCAAAGGAGGGCAACAAAGGTGGTGAAGGGTCTAGAGGGGAAGACATATGAGGAGAGGCTGAAGTCCCTTGGCTTGTTCAGCCTAGAGGAGAGGAGACTGAGGGGAGACCTCATGGCAGCCTGCAGCTTCCTCACGAGGGGGAGCGAAGGGGCAGGCGCTGATCTCCTCCCTCTGGTGACCAGTGATAGAACCCGAGGGAACAGCATGAAGCTGCGACAGGGGAGGTTTAGGTTGGAGATCAGGATAACGATCTGCAGTGAGTGAGTGGTCGGGCATTGGAACAGGTTTCCCAGGGAAGTGGTCACAGCACCGAGCTTGACTGAGTTCAGGAAGCATCTGGACAGCCCTCTCAGTCATCTGCTCTGATTGGGCTGGTCCTGTGTGGAGTCAGGAGTTGGATTTGGTGATCCTTATGGGTCTCTTCCAACTTCTACAATTCTGCAATTCTTAGCTCCACGGATGTTGGCGAGGAGCTGGGCCACCATCCCACAGCAGGTTCAATCACAGCACCGTTCCCTCAAAGGGCAGCTCCCTAAGAACTCCTTACAGATCCGTAAGGACAGACTCCTAAGGATCCTTACAGATGCGTAACCGGGAGCTGGGACTGTATAAGCGAAGCAGGACCAGAGACGGATCAGCTGCGATCGCGGCGCCCGGGGGAGCCGTGAGGGCGCTGCTGCCGGCGCTCCGGGCGGGCTCTCACTAGATGGCGCTGCGGCGCTGCGCTGGGCACCTGCCGCGGAGCCGCCCGGCACCGGGACGTTTCCGCGCCTCCTCTCTCAAAGTTCGTCTGAACGGGAGCCTAAACCGGCTGTGAAGGGTTTTCCGTACGTTCTGACAGCGCAAGAAAAATGGGATCTGCCAGCTGAATAGTCCTGTTCCCTCTGTCTACAGTGAACAAAGCACCGAGAAGGATTTTTCTGGGCTGTTTCTTCCAGCCAGTACCCGGAACCTGGTGGTTTCTTTCACACAGGAGTGCGACGTCATACCTCACAGCTCGCTGGCCTTGATTTTGAATTGTACAGCAGGGTCATACCAACATATTTTAAGAGATCCTGGTGCTCACAAATAGTTTGCGTCTTTCAAAATTCCTCAAAATAGATCTGACCTGTCATGGAGACCTCGTCCTAGCCTCTGCAGAAATGTCCCTCCCAGGCTGAACACGCGTACGGACCAGCTGACGCACCACAGCATCCCTAACGTGGTGGGGAGAGACTGGAATGTCTTGATTCCACGCACGCCTGAGCCAGCTGGACACAAACTGCTCATTACACATCGTGTCAGAGATGCTGCATGAAAGACAGGCTGGAAATAGATGAAATTCCATTTTAATTGCAGAGGAATCACCTTTGGCTAAAATGGGGCACAGGGCTGCTCAGTAAATATCAGTGCTAGAGGCAATACCAGCCTTTTCACATTCCACTTCTCCCAAGTGAAGAAATAAACATGCTGTATTAGCGGGGCTTTGAGCCTGGGTATCTGAAGGTAGCATTAAACCCTCGGACAACTGATAAATTAATTCACTGGTCAAGCATTAGAAAAATATATGGGATTAATTGCAAATGTGACCTGGGATCCCTGGCCTAGAAGTAGCCCTCAGCTTAATGAAACTCTTGGAAAAGCCTTTGTTGTGATAACTAAGAAGCACTCTCTGTGTATGGTGAGTAAACAGTTCAATAGCAGAGGTGGATCATATTCTGACTGAATAAGATCTCGTTTCTATTGACCTATTTGGCAAAGACTATGAAGACATGTTTATAAATCCATACTGCACAGGAAATTTAACTGCCATTATGGTAATTTTTGAGGATGCTGCACCTAATTATGGGTCTTCTTTTCAAGGAACATAAAGCATTGCTCCCAAGAAAACTTCTAATATTAGAATGATAGCTTAGTATTTACACACACACACACCCCCCGCAGATACATGTGTCTTTGTGAGCCTGTGTTGGTACTATGTCTGTGATTTAAGTCTGACTTTTTAAGGAATTTAATCAGGTTGAAATATATCCTGAGCTAATGCAGGAGGGACAGAAGATTTTTGGAAGGCGTGTGGTCATCTCTCACAAGCAAGTTGACAGGGAGGTTCTGGAGGGAGTGGTCACGGTTGTGATAGGGAAACAGCATTGTGTTTCTTCACCACAACAGAGGTTTTAACAGGTCCTGGAAAGGTCTTGCTGCTTCCTGAACTCTGCTTATTTATCAGAGCTGTCCCATCTGTTCAGATGAGTTTTTAAATAAGCTCTCATTATGTAGTCACCTCAACAAATGGTTAGAGAAAGCAATCCTGGGCAACCTTTACAGATGTGCTCCTCACTACAGCTTTTGTATAATTGTCATCCTAATCAATACCTGAATAATTGAAATCCTCCAAGATCAAAGTTGTGACCTTCTGACTGCCCTCTTTCCTGATCTACTGTCTCTAACTCCTTTAGAAGAGGACAGCAACATCCAGAGTCAAGATGATTGGCTTTGTTGTCCTAAATGTTAACCATGCTGTGTCAGCCAACATATATCCTCTCCTTAAAAGCTCAATAGAACCCTTTCATTTTCTGCTTCTCAAATCTAGACATCATTTTACACACTAATCAGTCTAATGATGTTTCTACATGCAAGATGAAATTGCATTTTTATCATAACTTTAACACACTTTTTAGGCTCAATAGATATTTCTATAATTTTAACAAAAATAAAATCATGTTGCTACGCATCCAGGCTCATTTTTTATTTGGTTTTGCATCTGGGAGTGAAATCCTGGCCACAATGGGAGCAAAGATAAACTTCAAGTGAACTGAATGACTCCAAGAGTTTTCCCTGTAAGATTTTTGTACTATTCCCCATGTATTTAGTTGCAATTAGATTATCTTAAAAGCCTGATACTAATAGTTACAGTAATTATTTTTTTTTATTTTAAACATAATACAATAGAAAGTTTTGAACTATGGGTTTCGTTAACAAATTATCATGAAACTATTACAAAATCAAGGTTTTCTGCAAGCATATTTTTTTCCAAATGCTGAAAAATTTGTAGTTTACAGGATAAAAATATCCTCAGTCTCAAGACCTTGAGATTTAAAAATTCAATTTTGTAATGTGAGCCAGATCCTTGACTCCACCAGCTCCTCAAAGAAATCAGCAGGTCTGTATGGTGTAGAAAACTACACAGATCCCATTTCCAGACCCAGTATACACTCATGATGAACCAGTAAAAAGATGGTATTAGACACTGACAGCTTGGATGGGCTAAAGGGATATAGCAGTGATAAACTTTTTGGCACATATTTTACAGTTTTGTTTGTTGGGGTTTTTTTTTTGTTTGTTTTGTTTTAAAAAATCCAGAAATTTAGTAATTGATGTGGGGTTTTTTTTTTAAATTTATGTGGCATTTATAATGTATTTCAGTGCATATAAGGTGGTAGCCTTGGGAATGATTTTCATGCATTAGGAAAGAACTGAAAATGAAGCATATTGCCACTAAAAAAATGATGGTGGATCACATCTAGTATTAGAAAAGCATGTAGGACTCTGACAGTTAAACACTTTCATGGATTTCCATTTTGCAATAGGACAGCTCTAGAGGTGTCTTAACATAGGACTGATTCATATTCAACAATCTGCTCTTTCAAATAAGAAGCACTTCATTTGGATTTTTTTAAGACTTAAAATAATTAGTTTTGTACAAATTTTATCTCAGAAATTTGTAGTTTGCACTTGATCAGTTATTTTTTCTAAGCTATTCATAAGTCTTAAATGTTGAAACTTTCCAGCTGGTTTGGGGAATTAAGCAGATTGCTAGCCATCAGAACTTCTTTTTTCAAGACCAGTCTGAAGTGTACTTTCTTTCCCCTTTGTCTTTAATTTATTCTTGGTAGTTGATAAATCAGACCTTTTGATTAATCAACTTGTAGTTGCTGAAGTACGGGAAGTTAGGCCTCTCCTTTCAGCATTACTTAATGAAGGGGTTTTTCCATTATTTGTGTCACTTGCATAATCTCTCACAGTAACAACAATATCTATCCAAAACATAAAAGATTCAGCAAGCAAAACTAACTAGACATAATCCAGGCTCCCTGGCACCACGTACCTTCAATTTACTGATTATTTCTACCCAATATACTTCAGAAACAACTTCACAGCTCAGGCCTCCGTGGCTCTATTAGCCTCCTTTTTATTTGATTTGAAATCACTCTAAAGGTAAAAAATCATGCCAGCTGCTAGATACTATCTGTTAATTGCTCCTGCAGATAACGAGCACCCTAAGGGGCAAAAAGGCCTATAGAGACCCATCAGAAATGCATAATTTATGCTTCTTCCAGCAGTTAACATTGCAATGTTTCTGTGTGCACAGTCTATCTAACACTGTTCAGCCTCCAGCTTTTCAGGCATTTCATTTTTGGATGGTTCACCGTTAAATAAACTAGTCAAACCTCCAAAAAGTCTCCTTAGGGCTTTTTCCTCCTAAACTCTCTTCTGCCACACGCTTCAATTATTTGATGGTGAAGGAATTTCGCTTGCTCTGCTCGTTGTTCCTCTCCTCACTTCCCCACTTGCAGTCCAAAATAAGTGCCAAGGGGTGAAAAGTGTTAAAAACAGTTAACTTGGCATCTTGTGGAGCTTGATTGCAATGCAGAAATTATTAGTACAAATGAGCAATGCCTCTAGGACCTTTGATATAATCGTTGTTTTGTTTATGCTGACAAAGTATAATGTTTGCATTTTGTTATTCAAATAGGTCTTTGAGACAGTGATGGTATGTCCTCAGTATACAAGAAGCATTTAGAATTATTAGAACAAGAATTGTAAAAGGTAGTGCCATATGTGCAGATGTCATGTCTGCCTGTGAGAATCTGTTAAGCAAGGCTTTACTAATGGGCCAGATATTTCATATTTCATCCCTAGAAAAGCAGTTTCCTCATGCATACCGCTTTAAAAAAGTATTTGCAATACAGGCACTTGCAATTAAGTGGTTTTAGCTGGCCTCTGTGTTTGTCTCCTTTGCCCCAACAGTTCTCTGAAGCAGCTGAAGGACACTGGTGGTACCTGTGTTGGTCTACTCAAATGATCTCAGTGATGAAATCTCATGTATCTTCTGATTCACTGAATTCAGATTGTGTCTGCCAGCATGAATTAGATAAAACAGTTGTGTGAGGATACTCCCAAGGTATCATATTGGAGCATTTTCTGTACGAGGCTGCAAGACCGATCTTATGGCAGGTGGAACAAGCCGTTCCTTCCTCAGAGAGCTGCACTCTGTCATTTTTGAGGGCAGCCCAGATATTATAACTCACACAAAAAAATGTCAGTTTATTAACTCACAAACATTTGCAGCATCTCTCATTGCTCCAGGTTTGACACACAACTGCCAGGAGTTCAACCATGAGTTTTTTAAGTGCAGCATCCTATTTTCATTCTAAACTAACTTTCAGCTTAGTCCTGAGTGATTCTGCAGGAAAACTTTTCGTGGTGGAAGAATTCAAAATTTCTCGGATTCTAAAGCAATGCAAACTCCTGGCAGGTGCATGGAGCCATGTGAAAGATCTCTCCGCAAATTTTTCGAGCAGCTATCTTTCACTGAAAGATGTAGCAAAAGTTAATATTTGTCCATCTCCCTTGACTTTAGCCATCTTAAAGTAAGACACTGACACAAAATTAATTATCTGGGCTCCATTTCTAGTCCACAGAGAGAAGTGAGCATATCTACAGAGTAAGTCATCTCACCTATATTAGATGTCTTTCAAGAAAGAAAGAACGAACGTCCTTTAGGTGTCTCTCTCTCTTAATTGGCTATAAAAGTAGCTTAAACAGGACATCTAACTTTTAAATGGAACTACAGTTCAGTGAGATTAATTCCTCCCTTAACATGCAGTTTCCTTAGTGTCATCTTCACCATTCAGCGAGGTGTTTAAATACACACCCAGCTTTCCACAGTTGAATACCTCTAATCATATGGACTGGTGTAAGTATCTTGTTATACCAGGACTCAACCATTTCTTTAGCTGAACGCTTAACACTCTGCGTGGCTGTCTCTGTCAGACTCCAGGCTGCTTGTTTATGACACTAATTCTCTTTAGCTTTCATGAGCAGTAGCGTTGGTATTTCAGAGAGCAAATGGAAAAAAACTGGTTTAATTTCTTGGTATTTTTGAAAGAAATACATGGCATCATTTACTTCCACATTCTGTCCTGCACATCTGACTAAGAGTTTGAATTATTTCTGTTTTCCTTTGCCTAAACCTTTTAAATTTATTTATTCTCTGCTGTTATTTACTGAGACTGTTTTATCTAACTCTGTTAAGTGTTCTGGGACACAGATGGTATGAAATGCTGCACACATAATAAAGACTCATTGTTCAGGCAGCTCCCATGGCAGTTGATGGTAGAGATTACAGTACTGGGCCATAAATTGTATCAGTATTGTGTAAGCAGGATATTGTTGACACTAGATGTTCCCAATTAAAAAAAAAAACACAAAAAAATGTCAGTTTTTTGAGCAGCTTCCAGTGCTTTCTTCACATGAGAATCTAGAGAGCATATACAGACAGATGACATCTCTCCGTTTGGTATAATGCTGATTTCAGGCAAACTTTTCCTCTACAACTGGCTGAGGAATGTCTAGTTTAAGACTAAGCTTTTCTCTCTTGTTGAGCTAACTATACATGTTCTTGCATAAAACTCCCACTGATGACAAGAAGAGTTGGATAGGCAGAACGGTGTCTGTAAGAAGGTATGGACCAAAAGCCAGCTGAAACCAGTGGAATAAGACCATGCCCCCATCCAAGTAGAAAGGAGAACATTGCTAACACAAGCTCATTGGAGATGGCTTGATTTCTGACAACACTCAACCGAATCTAAACCAAATGTCAATGGGCGATGCTGAGCAAGGGTGACGGTGACGAGTCTGCAGGCTGCGAGGGCTGGGTGCCTACCTCTCACAGTGCTGGTGTTGCAATCATTCCAGAAAGCTATCTTGTCTGGAAGAAAAGACACAGGCTATGTGCTTTTCTTCAGCGTAATGTTGCAGAAGGAGTTAGTCCCACAATGTTTCACCAGGGCTTTGAGTGAAGCTTGCATAGGGATGAGGATGAAAACGCAAGTTAAGGTTTGGTGGGTCAGTTAAGTCCATGCACTTTGCTGACCAGTACCTTTACCTGTTTGCCTTTTTCTTCCCCTTTCAGAACAGCACATTTCTGCTATTTTAGATCTGGCTTTTCAGTATCCTTAGGTTATAGCACTTCACGGCAGCAAGAAGGTATAATTTTAGCATATTTTAGTTTTTATGCCATGCTCTCTCGATCTGCCTCCCTACCTCCTTTTGTTCTTTTTCTGTTAAGCAGAAAGACAACAGAAAGCAGGCACTGAAGAAAATGTATACTGCTCTCCGACAACAAAATCTAGAGCCAACTGTTGCAGTCAGTTTTAATTTGCTTTCCCTGGTGAAACCCTGAAGCTTACTGGGACATGGAAACTCACTGGCAGATAACTACTACTTTTTTAACTTCTTTTTCCTTGCAATTGTTTAAAGGAAATGTTAGTAGAGATGCAGACTTCTGCCAAACCTGTCTAGCTTTTAGGATGTCCACATGCAGGGTGAATTCTCAGTCCTGAGTGAGGAGAGGTGGGCACATTTCTCGTGCCCCAGCTGGAGAGCAATACAGATTTAGTGCCTGTTTCCCCAGAAATCCCTAAATTTCAGTCCTGAGACCCTCCACTCAGAAATATATGAACCACTCTGGGCGGTTTGCCTATTCTTGCCTCACTTTGGACACAGTCAGATGACGTATTGCTAAGTTTTTTTAAATTATTGTTTTGCCTTTTGTAGCTTAGTATTGTTTCATTTGTTTCTGTGTGTTTCATTGCTGGAGAGTGAGTTTGGTGACCCAAATACACTCCTCCTCATCCGGCACCTGACATTCCTTTAACTATTGGGAGAGGCCATGATAAAACCACGCTGTGAGTTGTACGATTACAGCCTTTGTAATGATTTTGGAGGGCTGAACATATTTTAACGCTTGTACACAAAGACACTCATCAGCTAAAGCATCTGGTTTTGACAACAGAAATACTGGTTGAAAGCGTCACCTACCTTTTCTTCAAAATGCATGACATTTTCTTTAAAACTAGCACCTTCTGCAAATGACTGGGAGGGAAAAGTGTGTTTGGGAGGGGGAGTGGAGAGGAGGACAGGAAGGAGGAGGTAATAGGATTTGTAGCTGTGGATTAATAAACCAGAGGAGGAACATTTGGGCAGCAGTACTTAAGTGGAACCAGCATCAAATGGTCACTGCAAAAAACTGATAAATATTTTAGCACTCTCCAATGAGGTGCTAATGAATTTGTATGTATGTTTTGTGTCCATATGGGGGAAGCAATAAAAATTAAATATTAGCTAGTTAATTAATACTATCCTTAAGGAAAGATTTTGTTCCTCTTGGCTGTTTTATCAGGCAGCAAAAATGTAGACCTACTTACATGTAAGTTCACAGTCTGATGGGCATGAGATACTTCAATAAAAAAGCAAAATGAAAGAAAATCTGATTGTGTTCCAGACAACCCTATTTTTTTAAGAAATATATGTATTCTAAATCCAATATGATTTTATGGAGCTTATTAATGGAGTCAAGACAGCATTCTAAGATGCAAAATACCTTGGGACTGAATTGTTATCAATCAAAAGGCTACAAAATAGTAATGATTTCACAGGATATCATAAAGAGACTTACAAATACGTTTGTGGCTTTCAAAGGTATATAATTTCAGTTTTTTAATGGGGCAATCTGCCATTCGGGCCAACAGGTAGTTAGACAATTTCTCTGCAGTCATAACATGTTTACAAACACATAACTGCAAACTTTTCTAAAGTTAGAAATGCTTAGCCATTGGAAAAGTAGATTACCTACTTATGTGCTTAAGTATGGATTATTTTTCCTAACTTTAGATATCCACTTTTTAGAGTGTTGTCAAAGTAACAGGTTATTGGAGTGTTACAGAAAGAAACAAAAATAGCATCCCAAAGACATGAACGAAAAGTCTGATGTTCTCTTCATTATATTCCATCTTTCCTCAGACTTCAAATCTTTATCTTATCTCCTTCCAGACTTGGCAGTGGACACATTTGGCAAAGTTTTCTATACAGTTCTTGCGACCAGGAAGTTGGTAGCTGAGAACCACCTTTCCAGGGCTATTTATTTCATGGCAGATATAGTTCATATGTAGAAAAATGTGTTAACTGGAATTATGAGAACTGGAATTCTCTCTTAGTTGAGGGCTTTGTTCTACAAATTGCTCATGTTAAAATATTTGTCAAACCATCTTCTACAATACATTTCAATTTTTCTTTTAACTTCTTTATATGCAGTGATCTCTCTCTTCTGTTTTAAGGCTGCATAAAGAACTCTCTAGTTAGCATCAGATCTGGAAATTTGTTCACAGTGTGTACAGATATCAAGACTGTCAAAACAGGAGATATTTTTAAGTGTCTGATCTTCCTAATTGTTCTGCAGAGCCAGTTTAAATACTTCTGAAGTCTACAGTCTGAAAGACTTGGTCTTGGTGACCGTTTCCTATCAATGAAACCTCCAGTAGGAGTAAAAAAGCCCATAGTGCAAAAGAGTTCCCCAAGTGCAGTAACAGATGAACACAAGACAAGGCAGCTGCACTGGACTTGCAGGCCAGCTATTTCATTTGTGTTGCTCACAACAACCAGTGCAAGGTGCTTCACTGAAAGGTATAAGAAATTCTGCAGTAAACAGTTCAGGACTACACTGCCATGAAGAAAAGGGCTTTTGCTACCTCAGGAAACACAATTCTGAAAGATACAAGCATGTGAACACCTCCAGAATGGCTGGATTGTAAGCATTTGCTGTTAGACTTCTGAATATTATTATTATTATTAATAAAGTTCTTCAATCCTTGGGCAACCTTACTGGCTGCTTGGCCTCACTGATACTTTATGACAAAGGGATACCTTATGCAGTCTAATGGTTTAAAAAGAGCACTTTCTCAAGACACAATATTGACTTTGCCACCATTCGATTTACTAGTCTTTAGCTTTCGTGCTAGGTGAAGTATGGCTGATGTGTTTTCCTAGCGATCACTTGCAGCCCTGTACATTTTACCCAGCTGATCTTTTCAGAAGAGCTTTGTTTCAAAGCTCTGTTCATTTGCATTGCCTCACTCAACCTGAGAAGCAAACACAGGTCTCTATCTGTGGGGAAGCAGATTTTGCTGCCCTCTTACATTTAAGCTTTTTTTCATACTGGGAAGCCTTTCATACAGAGACGAACTGGGATCCCTTTTTAGATTGCTCTGGGTCTTGGCCCATGTCCTTCTTCAAGCCTCAGCTAAAAGTGAATTTTTACAGCTGCTTGAAGTCATTAAGAATTGAAATGTAGAAGTGAAATGCTGACACCACCTTCCCCATTACAGCATTTAGCTGCTTCTGTCATGCTGCAATCAGCCCTGCATTGTAAGCGCCTGTGTTGTGAGCCTCTCTGATCTAAACATTTGTTAGCTTAAAATATCAATTCAATTGCCATCCATTATGCTCTGCTCAGAAAACCCATCTGGCTCCAAAGGCTGCTGCCACGCAATGTGCTGCTGCTGCTGCGAAGCCAAAGGCCTGATTCTGCCCTTGCTTGCACCACTCTACATCTCAAGGAATGGCATTGAAGTAGCTGAAAGTGAACCACCCCAGAGCAGGTGTGGGAAATGAGTCAGCCAGGTGTATGGCTACATCATGCACTCTTTCCAACTTGTTTTCCCAGTTTTTCTGCTACGCTAATTACCAAGGAAGTGAAATTCAAAGTCAGAAAAAAAAACCAAACACCAAACCATCAAAACCAGAAAACACATTTGGATTTTTTCTCGAGGAGATGATTTCCCGCTGAATCACCATTCAAGACACTTTCAGGCATTTCTGAGACAGCTCTTTAAAACAAAACTGACTCCATAGGAGTGGAAAGTAAAATAATGCTTTTTAAAGGAAATGCCAAGAAAAAGATATAAAATATTCATCACCTAGAAGAATCACTTTTACTGCAAATGGGTTTAGTGTCTATCGTGTTTGCAGGTGAAAATACCTGATTAAAACCTCTAGATGAGAGTCCTGGTCTCATGGTGTGCCTATGAGATACGCAGGGACTACAGCGGGTCTGAAGAAAAGACATTTTCAGTTTCCTGTTGCCTTGGACTCATACTGCATGTTTTCTGCCTTCTGCTGAGCAAAACCAGCAACGAGCCCAGTTACCTAGGAAAGCAGTTGTGTTTTGTGCTATATATAAGTAATAAGCATGACAAGCTGCTATGAGCACCCAGAGAGTAAATGCTACCGTGTCACTTAGGGTCAGGATCAAGAAGATCACCAGAGCTCAATTTTTTATGGCTTTGGGGCATCTTACTTATTAAGCTTCATTACCAAGACTGACCAGCCTAGGAGTTCAAAATGAGCTCTGAACGCCTTTCTGTGGCACGGGAGACCTGCAAAAGATCCAATTTAACTAGATGGTGCATGAACAGCTCTTTCCTATCTATCCACCTTTCCAGTGATAATGAACTACTCAATACATTTTTCCACAGAACAGGAAAGAGAGTATGAGAGCACTGAAGGCACTTGTTAAAACCTGAAAACAGCCTGAAGTTGCATAAGCTTTCCGAGGGTTTTGACGCAGGGGTGGCAGCAGATGGCTGAAGGAGGGGTACACCCCGTCGTTCGCTTGCCCCTGTGATGGGGACGACAGCATGGCTCACGAAGCAGCCCCTGAGCTACTGCAGATTTTAGCACAGCATAAAACAGCAAGCTGAGATGGGGGTTAGTTTATTTAATTTTGCAGACTGAAAGCTGCAGGAGGTTTTTCGTGAGTCATTCAATTGTTCCCACCGCCGGGGACATGGCAGCAGCCTTGCTCAGAGCAATACAGCAGCTGGTGGAAGGGCCTTGCTGCTGCTGCTGATGTCTGCCACACGTTAGTCCCAAAAACCCTGCGGCCCCACTGCCCAGCACCTGCAGGATGCTCCCAATCAGCGCCTCAGCCACTCTCTGACCCTGCCGCGGGTTTCCTGCGTCCTCCCAGTGACACCGGGTGGGTCCTCTAGGAGGGTGCTGCTGCCAGAGCTCCCACAGAACCCTGTGACAGTCCCAGTGGCTGTTGGAGGGTGACAGGAAGGACTATTTGTGGCTGTGCCAGGAAAGCCACACCAAGAAAGGATTCAGTTCATGCTTTTGACGCAATTATGTGAGAATGGAAGAATTCCTCTGCACCTTGAAATTTTCACAGGGTGGGGAAGAGCACATTAACGGACTGGGATCAATAGTGATTCAGCAGCCTCATGAGATTCTTCCTGCCCAGGCTACTTAATTCATGCGAGCGCACTGGCCGTCCACGCGCAAACAATACGCTAAATGCCTCACTCAAAACTAAAACTAGAAATTCTCTCTTCAACAGTAACACAAAAGCTATTAATGATTTGTTTTTAAATTACATTCATTATATAGAGAGAACAGAATATAGTTTACCACTTTATTAACTGACACACTACAAGAAATAACACCCACAGGACAGAAAAAAAAAAAGGGTTTGAAATTTATTTTCAT
Organism: Psophia crepitans; assembly: GCA_013399095.1. Taxonomy (NCBI): domain Eukaryota; kingdom Metazoa; phylum Chordata; class Aves; order Gruiformes; family Psophiidae; genus Psophia; species Psophia crepitans. The sequence goes on from VWZZ01003529.1 coordinate 20,398, forward strand.
TATAATTTAGTTAGGGAAACCAAAACCTACTAAAATATCTTTAATAGCTTTGTACCCACATTAGGTTACATAGAATGTCAAGCCTAACACGAAAGAGAGCTATTTAATACCTTTCTGTAAAACAATGGTCCTGTAAACCCCAGCCCAGTGAACAGTCTTTGTTCATGAACGCAATTCCACTGACTCCAGTGAGAAGGTGCCCACAGGGGCTACCCTCCTGTGCCAGACTGGACCTTTCGTGTGAGTCTCACTGTAGCACTGGCCATTCATTGATTCTTGCAAAACGCTGCGCACAAAGCAAGAATGCAATGCCCTTTGTTTATATTTGCGGTTCGATACTCACCTGGTATATGCACAACTGAAAAATACTAATACTTATTATATAATTTATAGGTACTAATTTCCATAGGCGACTTCATCATCTGTAGTATATCCTGTATACAAGTAAACTAGAAGTTCATGCAAGACACATTTTAAAATATGTAGTCCCAATCTGACCTGCAACTATCAGCTGAAGTCACTCTCAACAGAAAGGATTACTTTTCTGGTGAATTTTGGCAAAAAAGGTAATTTTTCAGACAGGTCAAAAGGTGCAAGATGAATAAGGGAAGGGATATCTCATTCACTAACAAAGAAAATGGCTGAGAAAATTTCAGATCTATGTATTTGAAGTAAAGCTGGACATGTACACTGGCTCCCTGACTGAAGCTTTAAAGGCACGATGAAGAATTCTCATTACTTCTTATCGTTGCAGTATTGTACAGTCTTTGGGTAAGACACAATCACGACTGAAATTTCTCACTGCTATATTAGACACAAGAAAGCTTTTTCTGTGCCAAGCATGCATCACTTTTTCCCACCCCTGAGCAAAAGTACCAGTCATAGAAAACACAGTAACCCAAATGAAACCTGGAATCTGTTTTTTGGCAAATGTGCTTTTAGCACAACAAAAAGGGAGCAGAAAAACATGCCACTAGCTTTCTGACTTTCCCCAACAGATGAAATTCAGTACGTAGGCAATATATCACGCTCATGGAAACCAAATGCACTGCTTTGTGTGTCGGGCTGTCTTTACCAGTATGTATTAGCAGGTTTGAGGAGCCACTATTAAATTTAAAAACCTGTGGATAACCTGAAACCAATTTTGGGTGGGATTTTTGCTGGTTCCCCCTCCCCTCCCGCCATGTGAGGTGGGTTTGTGCAGCCTGGAGAGAGAGCTGGTAGAGAGGGGTGTGAAGCAAGGGGAGAGGTCTAGTTGCCATTTTCTGCTACCTAAAGGGCAATTATAGAGAAAACTCAAATAAACCTTTCTTACAGGTGCACAGCAAAAGGACAAGAGGCAACAGTCACAAATCTCTGCAAGAGAAGTTCTGATTTTCTGTAAGAAAAGAAATTTTCACCAGGGTGGTGAGCACTGGTACAGTTCAGCCAGAAAGGCTGTGGGATCTCCATCCACAGAAGCACACAAAGCTCAGAGACATGGCCATGAGGAACCTAACCTATCTTTGAACATGGCCTTGTTTTAAGCAGGGTTTGGACTAGATGGTCTCCTGAAGACGCTCCAATCCAACTTATTTATTCGTTGATTCTGTGTCCTGATTTTTGGCTGGGATAGAGTTAATTTTCACGAGAAGCTGGCAAGGGACACAGCCAGGAGAAGTGACCCAAACTAGCCAAAGGGGTATTTGATATCATATGACATCATCAGGGATGGGATGGACATTGAGTTCCCAGTGGTGAGCAAATTGCTCTGTGTATCACCCATTTTGTATATTCTTTTATTAGTATTGTTGTTGTTATATTCCTCTTCCTTTGCTGTCCTATTAAACTGTTCTTAACTCAACCCATCAGTTTTACCTTTTTCTTCTGATTCTTCTCCCCATCCCACTAAGGGGGGGAGGAGTGAGTGAGCTGCTGCGTGGTGCTCAGCTGTCGGCTGGGACTAAACCATGACATTCTGTAACAAGTTAATAAATGATATCTCTCTATCTGTATGAGTTGGAAATGCCACCCACAGGTGATATTATCAGCTTGGTACTGGGATATTATCAGCTTGGTACTGGGACAAGCTTCATCAAAAAGCCTTGAGAAACCAATCTTGAAATTGTATTTGTATGCAAACAGAAGATTATAAAAACACTTATAATTCTTTCCTTTCAGACTGGCATAATACTTTTAAGGTGTTACAAATATGTGCCTAAAGTTGGGCTCACATATGTAAATATATGACAAGGTTTTTCAAAGGTAGTGAAGGAGGCACCCACCTACTATCGTTGGCAATCAGCTGATTTATGGGGGCCTTTCAATAGGATTTTGAAATTTAATTGGAGACATCTGTATCTGCAAATATAGCTAGGATATCTAACATGGACAGAAGAAAGAAGACAAAAAGAGTGGCAGGAAAATGTATACTAAATCTTCCTAATGCTGTTTTTAATGACTTTTTTCCTATTAAAATTACATATGCAGATTTTATGTTGGTATGTTGTGAAGCCTTGTTGCCATTTATTCAGAATGACCTGCATAGTATCTTCATTTTGCCTGTGATTTTTTATAAGTGGCAGAAAATGGGCAATGAGTGGCTGAGCTCCACAGATGTTATTTTTTTCATCATGCTGTATCAGTTCCACTCTTGCTCCTGAAGTTTCTAGAGGAATTGGGGTTGGTTTTTTACTGCACTTAAACAGAAAGAAGAAAAATGCTCACTAATATCTTCTCTGGTTGACTTTCAGAGGTTGAGGTCCCATACATTGGGTTTGTTATGGATGTGCTAAGAAAAAAACACCATCACCCTGCCAACTCCATATCTCCCTGACAATACCTACCACATTACGTACATTGCCTCCTTTACATTTACAAGTTGTACTAAAGTAACATACCTGTAGATAGATGAATGGACAGGGACAGGACATCTAGAAACACAGGGAATAAAGCCATGGGTGCAGGACATAAACCACTACAGGGTTCCAAAGAGAATTACAGGGTTACAGAAACATCTTGGACTTGTAATCCCTCCCTGGACATAGGTACTGAAGGGGTGCTGGTATTTAGAAAAGGTGGAAATAATGAATAAAAGTGGTGTGCGGGAATGGATCGACAGACTGATGTTTCAGAAAGGTGTCCCCGATAAAACAGATTCTGTTTGCATACAAAATTACTTTGGGGGAAAATAGTGGGTAGCTGTTAGAGTCTGCTGTAGAATTCCAGAGTTAAATCTGGATATGGATAGAAATGTTCAAACCATTATTATAGGGAGAAATTCTGCAGAAAATTTTCTCATTATGGCAGACTCCAATTTCTCAGATATAGACTGGAGAACAAATGCTACTGAAGGCAGCCCGGATACTCCGGAGTGTGACAACTGACAGATTTTCTGACAGAAAGCAGAGAAGCTTCTTTCTAAACTTAGTTACAGAAAGTATTGAGGTTGTTACAGGACAGCTAAAGTAAAAAATAGCATTGGATCACATGAATGTTGGTTTAATTTAAATAAAATGGAGGGATAAACAAAAATAGATCTGTTCGTAAGTCTGTCTATGAGAATTTTAAAGAAATGAGTGAAGGCAGCAGAAGTTAATTGTTTGGGGAGTTCTCTGTGGAGGAGACTTGGATTTTCTTTAAGGAAAAACACAGAAGAATTTCTGGAGCTTTTAAACCCTGCAAAGCAAAAAACTTCTGGAAAAGCCTCAAAACCTAGCTGTATCTAAACCCACCTCAAAAATGGTGCCTCAATGGAAATTGAAAAAGGATGATCAGCAATGAAGGCTGTGCCTTGTAGGTCAGTCTTCAATACGGGCTCTTGAAACAAGGGCTCAAAGACAGAACCAGCTGATAGGAAATGAGAACAGAAAGGAAATCTGCGAAAGAAAGGAAATTAAGCAAACCCCAAAGGTCCGTGTTTTCACCCAGTGCAACTGGAAAACCTCTGTTTCAAGATTCCGAAAAAGCTGGTGTATGAAATCCTGCTGATGATGAGAAGCATCTCACACAAGTCTCCCCACTCAGAACTGGTACCATGTCACTGGAAGAGAGGCAATCTAGTGCGTTTCATGAGTACCTGGCTAAAACAGGCCTACAATGTAGGCTTCAATACAGTACAAAGCTTTAGAGCAGCTTTTAAAGCAAAAATTCATTGAAAATTAAGGTAAACATAAGATGAAAAATAGCAAAAAAGAGCCACAGAGTCTAGGCTAACTTGATAGCTTTCTTTTATAACTCCTTTCTCAACAAATAAAATGTGGCATATCTGCTCTATCAAAACTTTGGCAGAATGGTGATTACCATACTAATGGAAAAGTACTGGTGAAGCTTGAGAATATGGGGATTAGTAGAAGGTAGCTAAGGCAGGTAAAGGAACTAGTTAAACAAAGATACTGCAGGATTATGTTGAAATGCAATTAAAAAACTCTTGGACTGGAGTAGGATTACTATTTCTTTTTTCAGTACTGATTACCATTGTAACAGATTTTGGCTGAATATTTCTCTTAATGACCTTGATTTTAAAACTAACATACTAATAAGATTTTGAGAGACATTATCAATGTAGAAAAGGAGAGTGATACATGGAAAAATCAGGAGTACCTTGCAGGCTGGAAAAGTAGAAATGAGATGAAATTTCATTACATGCATTTAATTGCTAATAACTTTTTTTTAAAGTAATTGAAGCCTCATCAGAGTGACATGACACCAGAGGAGCCTGTGTGTTTTAAAGGATCGTGAAATAACTAGGATTAACCAGTGCAATGCCTGAGTCAACAGGGAATTACAGTACTAGATCATACCTAGTGAGATGTTGCCATGAGAAATATGAGAGCTCTGGAGAAATGTAATCTGGAGTACTCTGTACGGTCTTGGTCATCCATATTCACCAAAGATGAATTCAGGCTGGAACTGATAAAGGGAAAGTCTATGAAGATAATCAAGAGAATGTAGAACCTCTCATGAGATGAGAGAATGAGCATCAGGAGGAATGGTTGTTACTTTCCTGTCACAATGTCTCTTATTCCCTAATCCCATCTGTCTATCACAATAGTCCCACTGGGCAGGGGAGAGCAGTGCAGTGCCTTGCCTGGAAGGATGCATATTTGGACTGGCTGGTGGCTGCTGCCTAACAAAAAGAATAATGGTTGAAGTCTGCCTGCTTTTCCCTTCAGTGGAAGCTCTCATTTGTCTTTTTTCCCTCTGACTTGGCTGCTTTTTTCACAACATTTAAAGAAACATAATGATCTTTGAGATGTTAGGTGTTCTTTTATATTTGATTGAAATAGTGCAATGGATCAGAAGTTCTTAAAAGTCAGGACTGAAGGACAGAAATGGACTATATAATCACATGAACCTCATTTCCTTAGGGAACAAGTATAAAAACAGGGATGGCATAAGAATAAATAGGGACAGACTGCTGATGAAATTAAAAAGGCAGGACAGCAGCAGCAGGTCTCTATCAATCACAAAATTAAACTTCCAACTGGCATATTAGCTACAAAGGGTATAACTAGTTTTAAGATTGTAATCAGGTTATGAAATGGATTATATGACATGATCGCCTTCAGGAAGTCCTCTCCTGTCCTATCAGAAGCAAGGGTGTGCTAATATGATGGCTCTATCCTAATGAGTGCAAGATAACGTTTTAAGATTTGCAAAGGGGCCTACAGATCAGTTGAAAAGTCATTTGCAGAAGACACATTTACTCCACAGTATATCAAATTTCTTCATCCTTGTCACTGAAAATCTGTTTTGCCAAGTTGCAGGCAGAGTCTGTGACTATTGCTTGTTCTGCTTTTCTTTCTCTCTGGAAAGCTGGACTGCAGTGGTGCAGAACCTTGACAGCACAGAGAAAAGCAGTGGCAGCTTGCCCAGAACTCAAGTGCTGCACCTTATTTCCATACAAATATACATTGAATTGTATAAGATTTTACATCAGAATTTATTTATTTATTTATTTCAAGAGCACTGCAAATATAGGCAGCACTTTCCAGAGCAATCCAAAACTGCTGTGAAGGTCACAAAAAAAGAAAAGCCATGTAAAAGCATAGCGTTGTCCTCACCAAAAAAAGTAAATAATTGTAAAGACTTAAATGAATTTCAGTTTATTGTGCTGATATGAAAAGAGTTTGAATTTCTGATGCACGAGGATGAGCTTTGTCAGAAGATTTTTTAATGAACTAGCTAACAAATAATTACGTTCTGCCAGATAAAGTTAGGACCTATTAGCCGTGTCAGAAACTGCTAGCAAGTCTCTGAACTTGTTCAGCTCAGGCAGGAAGAGCAATTTGTTTGCAGTAGAGGGACTAGAGAGCGATGCTCGGTGGCACTGTGAACTTTTGTACGCTGACTCTGGTGTCAGCATATGAAGAGTGTAGGAGTTTCCAACAGAGCTGGTAGAAAATGGGAAAATGGTTGGCCAGGGAGATTTCAAGGAAATGCAGTTTCAGCAGAATCCAGCAGCTCTATGCGAGTGTGGTGACTTTAATACAGAATCACAGAATCACAGAATCACAAGGGTTGGAAGGGACCTCGAAAGATCATCTAGTCCAACCCCCCCTGCCAAGGCAGGGCCACCTGGAGCACATCACTCAGGAACGTGTCCAGTCGGGTTTTGAATGTCTCCAGAGAAGGAGACTCCACAACCTCTCTGGGCAGCCTGTTCCAGTGCTCTGTCACCCTCACGGTGAAAAAGTTTTTCCTTACATTGACCCGGAACCTCCTATGCTCCAATTTGCACCCATTGCCCCTTGTCCTATCGCTTAGTGAGACCGAGAAGAGCCTGGCTCCATCTTCCCGACACTCACCCTTAACATATTTATAAACATTGATGAAGTCACCCCTCAGCCTTCTCTTCTCCAAGCTAAAGAGACCCAGCTCCCTCAGCCTTTCCTCATAAGGGAGATGTTCTACTCCCTTGATCATCTTAGTGGCTCTGCGCTGGACTCTCTCTAGCAGTTCCCTGTCCTTCTTAAGCTGAGGGGCCCAGAACTGGACGCAATACTCCAGATGCGGCCTCACCAATGCAGAATAGAGGGGGAGGAGGACCTCCCTCGACCTACTGACCACAGCCCTTCTAATGCACCCCAGGATGCCATTGGCCTTCCTGGCCACCAGGGCACATTGCTGGCTCATGGTCATCCCCCCGTCCACCAGGACCCCCAGGTCCCTTTCCCCTACACTGCTCTCCAGCAGGTCAGTCCCCAACCTGTACTGGCACATGGGATTCTTCTTTCCCAGGTGCAAGACCCTACACTTGCCCTTGTTGAATCTCATCAGGTTCCTCCCTGCCCAGCTCTCCAGCCTATCCAGGTCCCGCTGAATGGCAGCACAACCCTCTGGTGTGTCAGCCACTCCTCCCAGTTTTGTGTCATCAGCAAACTTGCTGAGGGTACACTCCGTTCCCTCATCAAGGTCGTTGATGAAGATGTTGAATAGCACCGGACCCAGCACCGACCCCTGAGGGACTCCACTAGTCACAGGCCTCCAATTAGATTCGGCCCCATTGACCACAACCCTCTGACTTCTGCCCTCCAGCCAGCGCACAATCCACCTCACTACCTGATCATCCAGGCCACACCTCCTCAGCTTGCCCACAAGGATGCCGTGGGAGAAAATGAAACTTGATGAATTCAAGTTTCTAGTCAATTCATGACTTCAATGAAACTTGATGAATTTATAAATTGTTCTGAACTTCTCATTCTCCTTCTGCACTACTGTCAGTCTATATTAAGAACTGTAGCTTTATGTGATATAAACTTTGATTAGACTTTGATTAAACTTTGATAGAGACTTTGACTAATAGTACTGTATGGAGAAGCCAGAACAAACCCCCCCAGGGACTGGTAAAGAAAAAAAGTGTCAAGTGCTGACTAGCCAGCATACTATGCAGTAAACAGGAATGAGAAGCTAATCTATAATTTAAACAATGTGTTAATTAATACAGCATAAATAATGAAATCTATAGTGAATCCAGAGAGTAAGCTTGTCTAGCTGCTCATCTAGAGGCAGCTAGAACACCATTCCTCACAGAACACTGTGCCTTTGAGTAAGATGACAGTAACTGTATGCTAACATAATCAATGATTAATTGAAAATCAGATGATCAGCAGGATTTTTTGCTTGCTGCTTTTTACTAATTTAAAGATGGGAAGTCTTTCTAAATTCCTACGGCATAGTGGGAAAACTGAAGGAAGTAAAAGGAGAGAGCCAAGGGATGACTGCCAGTCTGCGGGTGCAATTCAAAAATGAAGTGCTACAGGAATGCACAGCCCTGACCTTCCCTACCCACCCTGATGCCGTGTCCCCTCTGCTCTTCAGGGCTGGCACTACCAGTTGTGTGACACCCCCTTGCTCTGGACAGTAAGCTGCATCCCGCTGAGCCTCAACCAAGTCAGCAATGGGGAAAATAAAAGTGTCCGAAGGGCCCAGCGTGCAGCCACAGGAACGCTAGTGCCAGCATGCAGCTTAGGTGAGGTGCCAGCAGGACTTTCCACGATTAAATCAAAGATTTTCAGGGGCAGCCTGCAGGTAGGTTGGCTTCAAGTGACTGCGGAATAACCCTGCTGAGCTGACTTGCCAGTCCAGGTCTGTCTATCACTTTGTCAGTCCTAAGACCTGTCGAGCCAGCAGAGCACATGTTGTGAGATGTGGTCATTATGCTGGATGTCCTGAGACCCAAACAAGGGAGGTCTCGTAGTCCTTAAAATGATCTTACTGCGTCGGTAAATCTGCCTGATACTTAGCCTATGGCAGTTTATTGTGGAAGTCTTTGTTTTTATAGCAAAGACTGTGAAACTACTGCTTATGTGCTAAATGGCTTGAAGGGTGGAGGCATTTTTAAGGTAATTACTGAGAATCATAGAATAACCCATGTTGGAAGGGACCCATAAAGTCCGTCAAGTTCAACTCCTGGCTCCACACAGGACCAGCCCAATCAGAGCAGATGACTGAGAGCGCTGTCCAGGTGCTTCTTGAACTCAGCCAAGCTCGGTGCTGGGACCATTTCCCTGGGGAGCCTGTTTCAGTGCCCGACCACTCACTCAGTGAAGAACCTTTTCCTGATCTCCAACCTAACCCTCCCCTGTCGCAGCTTCATGCCGTTCCCTCGGGTTCTGTTGCTGGTCACCAGAGGGATGAGATCAGCGCCTGCGCCTTCGCTCCCCCTCGTGAGGAAGCTGTAGGCCGCCATGAGGTCTCCCCTCAGTCTTCTCCAGTCTGAACAAGCCAAAGGACTTTAGCCTCTCCTCATATGCCTCCCCCTCTAGACTCTTCACCATCTTTGTTGCCCTCCTTTGGACACTCTCCAACAGCTTTATGTCCTTATAGTACTGTGGCACCCAAAACTGCACACAGTACTCGAGGTGAGGCCGCACCAGCACAGTGTAGAGTGGGACAATCACGTCCCTAGAGCAGCTGGCAATGCCATGCTTGATGCACCCCAGGATATGGTTGGCCTTCCTGGCTGCCTGGGCACACTGCTGACTCGCCCAGTCTGTATCCATAGCCAGTACATATCTGTATGTACAGTACATGCATATGTACTTGCAGCTTTCTGAATTTATTGGAGTAATCCAACAATCCAAACACTTTCAACTCTGGTATTTTGGTTCTTTGTGACTCAGAGGTAGATTCAGTGCAGGACCTGGTTGCCCAGCCCTGGGAGCAGAAGTGAAAACACAGAGCAAAGGGCCCAGGTCCACAAGGAGTTTCACGAGGTTGGTGTATGTAGGCTGGCACTGGCAGCCCATCCTGGTTTTCAGGCTATTGCTGTTAAACTGCTTCTGGTGGCTGAACTAGCTCACCTGCAGATAGTTCAGATACTTCTGTCCACATATATGCCCTTCTGCAAAACCATATTCACAGGCTCATAGATTGGTAGGGGTTGCAAGGGACCTCTGGAGATCTAGTCCAACCACCCTGCTAAAGCGGGATCACCCAGAGCAGGTTGCACAAGATTGCATCCAGGCAGGTTTTCAATATCTCCAGAGAAGGAGACTCCACAACCTCTCTGGGCAGACTGTACCAGTGCTCTGTCACCCTCAGAGTAAAGAAGTTTTTCCTCATATTGAGATGGAACTTTCTGTGTCCCAGCTTGTGCCCATCGCCCCTTGTCCCGTCGCTGGGCACCACTGAGAAGAGTCTGGCCCCTTCCTCTAGACACCCACCCTTTAGGTATTTATAAGCTTTGGTCAGATCCCCTCTTAGCCTTCTCCAGGCTAAACAGACCCCTCTCTCTCAGCCTTTCCTCACAAGAGAGATGTTCCAGTCCCCTAATCATCTTGATAGCCCTCTGCTGGACTCTTTCCAGTAGTTCCCTGTCTTTCTTGAATTGGGGAGCCCAGAACTAGGCATAGGACTCCAGATGTGGCGTCACTGGGACAGAGCAGAGGGGAAGGATAACCTCCCTCAACCTGCTGGTCATGCTCTTCTTGATGCACCCCAGAATACCATTGGCCTTCTTGGCCATGAGGACGCACTGCTGGCTCATGGAGAGCTTGTTGTCCACCAAGACTCCCAGGTCCTTCTCCTCAGCGCTGCTTCCCAGCAGGGCAACCCCCAACCTGCACTGGTGCCTGGGGTTATTCTTCCCCAGGTGCAGGACCCGACACTTGCTTTTCTTGAATTTCATTTGGTTCATCTCCACCCAACTCTCCCACCTGTCCAGGTCTTGCTGAATAGCAGCGCAGCCTTCCGGGGTGTCAGCCACTCCTCCCAGTTTAGTACCATCAGCAAATTTGACCAAGCACTGAGCCTTGGGGCACACCAGTAGATACAGGTATCCAACTACACTCTGTGCCATTTATCACAACCCTCTGGGCTCTGCCATTCAGCCAGTTCTCTACCCACCTCACTGTCCACTCATTCAACCCACACTTCCTACGCTTGCTTACGAGAGTGTTACGAGAGACAGTGTTAAAAGACTTGCTGAAGTCAAGGTAGGCAGCATTCATGGCTCTCCCTTCATCCACCCAGCCGGTCATGCCATCATAGAAGGCTATCAGATGGATGCAGAATGACCATCAGATGTTTCAGTGGACTTTCTGCCATTGCTCCCCCGTTCCTCATACAGTTCCCATCTAGAATAGGACTGGTGAAGCTAGTGACTCCCACCATGGAGCTGTTAAGGACATGACTTTCCTACAGAGTAACTAAGGGAAAGGAGAAAGAAAGAAAGGGAAAAAAAAGAAAACTGAAAAAAGCAATGCAGTCTGGAGGTGCTGCTGGCTCAGCAGAGGAGTTGCTGTGGGAGTGCTGTGCTCAGAGCACATGAAGAGAAAGGAAGGGAAACAGACTCACATGAGGAAAAGACTGAGGAATTACTTATTTTCAAGGCATATTTTCAAGTCTTCTGGAGAGTAGATATTTCTTCAAACTCAAAGCAACCACCAGGGTGGAAAATGTGGAGGTAACCGCAGGATTAGCACAGCTCCAGCTTAGTCCAGCATCGTACTCGAGTTGTCTGTTTTCTTAAGGAATTAGCACGGAGAACTCACCAGCTTCACCCATAAGCTGTTTCAATCCTTCCCCTCTGGAAGGGAACGGGCTGCTTGTTGTAGGCAGAATACAAAAGACCATAGCTTCTAATTGTGCCAGTTTTGAAGAAATGTTAAAGCAGAATCACATTTTTAGAAAATAATTTAGACATTGTTTTATCAACACTCAGATTTCTCTGGGTACCAACGCAGAAGAGAGATGCCATTCTGTAATGACTGTCTATGGTCTCCTGCATAAGCAATGTTCTGCTACAGCAGTCACAGTACAGTTGTACATGATCCTTGCTAGAAGTTTACATTGCAGTTTTTTAATTCATGCTTGGGGAGCCCAGGCAAGTGCTAAAGGATCCTTGTGGTGCACCCTCTGTACTTTTGAAGTGACCCTCACTGCAGTCTACGTAAGATTAAGAGGGAAGGTTTTGCACACCTTGTGCAGTATTTTTCTTCATCTTCATAAGGACACATGTACATGCCTGTATGTATTTCTTTCCTTAATTAGCAGGGCTTAAGGACTGAAATAAGAAATAATCCATACCTAGACAACACCCATTACAAAATGGGGAATCTTTGGTCACACTGACAGCATTCTTCTGTTGGAAATGATGCTAATTGGGGGCTTTTGGAATGGAAAATATACAATTTTGTAAATAAAATATTTAACAGGGTTTTTTTTTTTTGTGGTCATTAATAGCTTGATATTAGAAATACCCTGCTTATAGACCAAGACATTTCCAGTCTCATTCATTTCCCATGCCAAACTTGTGGTTTGTGTTGGAAGTATACTTTTAAGAATGTCGACCAGTGATGGCACTTATCAACTGTCATGATAACTCTGTTCTGCGGGACAGAGAACTAAAAGAACAATAATAAAAAAAACCAACCAAGTTGCATTCTCTAAACAAAGAAAATCAATCAAACACTCTGTTTATTGATCCATGTTAGAAATCTCTACAACAGGCTCAATGAGTAGACAGCTAACTGAAGCATATACCTTAAAACACCCAGTTGTATCATGATACCACTGAGAGAAATTATGCCCTCCTTATGCAGCCTCACAGCAAATCTGCTATCCCGTAGTGCAACGCATTATCCTTAACATTCCTTTAAAAAAGGAGAGAGAACAGAAAAAGGATTTTCACAGCTGGCAATGTACTAAAACATACTAGCTTTCATCAGGAGAATATAATGGTATTACTGTTTAAGAAAATGCTACAACCTTGTTTAATTTTCTTAGGTTTTAAATGGAGCCTTTTCTCCTTGGAAAATGAGGGAAGACAGGATCAGTAAATATTTTCAGCCTTCTCAGCTGAAATCCATAATTATAGTTTTATTTCTTTCTGGTTTCTGATACATAGATTTCACAGAGTTGATTGCACGATTCAGGAACCATTTTTGCCTTTTAATTTGAAACATTTCAGGTTTTCTCTAATTAACAGCCACTTGCAGAGTACATCACAGGCTTAGTGCCTACTCACTAGCCACATTTCTCATAGACAGATCTGTTATTGCACTAAAATGAGGGCAAGAGGCCTTCTGTATTAATAGTTTATGAAGACAGTTAGATTACAGCTGACCATACAGTATTCTGTCTATGTTGTTCTCCTAAGCATCTCTCTGGACTGTCTTTTTCTGGGGGGACAAAGCTTCTTGAAGTGATAATACTGTCTCCTCAATGATAACAGTTTGGACTGGTTTGCGTGGGGCAGCATCATTTTGAGAAATAGCTGTAGGAAGTGCTTAGGCAAACTCTCTTGTACATAGCACCAACTAATTAAAATAGAAACTCTGGATTTCTTTTCCCCTTAAGGTGACAGAGCTTTAGATCTAAAGAAACAAAACCTAAAAACACAGGCAGCAGGACAGCTGTTGTGTTCTTCCTACGAAGACAGGCTGAGGGAGTTTGGCTTGTTCCACCTGGAGAAGAGAAGGCTCCAGGGAGACCTAATCGCAGCCTTTTAATACCTAAAGGGGACCTACAGGAAAGCTGGAGAGGGGCTGTGTCGTGACAGGATGAGGGGTAACAGCCTTAAGCTGAAGGAGGGTAGATTTAGACTGGATATTCGGAAGAAGTTCTTCACTATGAGGGTGGTGAGGCGCTGAAACAGGTTGCCCACAGAAAGGGATGCCCCATCTCTGGAAGTGTTCAAGGCCTTTGAGCAACCTGGTCTAGTGAAGGGTGTCCCTGCCTGTGGCAGGGGTGTTGGAACTAAATAATCTTTAAGGTGCCTTCCAACCCAAACCATTCTGTGATTCTGTGATTCTATTAGATGTCAGTTCAAAGAGGAGGTAAATGAAAAACCTCTGATTTATTCAGAGGAAACTGCCCAGGATCAAGGTCTTCACAGCTACCCACTTTGTTCCCAGTCTTTTTTCACCCAATCAGTCTCATTGAATATTACTCATAAGCTAACTAAACTCATAACTTCTTGGAGCAAGGGGTTGTCACGGTTTTATCTTGTACAGTGGCAAGCATGTGAGTTTTTTCTTAAAAACAAATGGCAAAAATGCTGCATTTCCATCTCTGTCCCTCTGCTCCTCCTTTCTTCCTCCCTTCACTCCTCACTTCCTCATGACACCGTGTCACCTTCTAGATCCCAAGTTCTAATTCACTTCATTCCCTTGCTAATAATTTCTGCCCAGGCGCAGCCATAAGGCAAAACAATGGTGCAATACAAAAGGAAAGCTGTAAGGTAGCCAGAAGTAGCATCAAAAAAGCAGTGGAGGAGATATTCTTATATCTGTATCACTGACTGACAAAACGCTATGACAGGACATATGCATGAATTTACCATTTTAAAGAAGTAATATTTGCTGAAAACGTCAACCTCAGAAGGAAACCCAGAGCTTGAAGGAATAAGTATTGCTCAGGAGATGAATTGTAGTATTGCAGATAAACAGGGCTGAGAACTGATGGACAGTGTCCAAAGACACTGGCATTTTCTTCACAGAGTAGCTGTTTTCTGCTGTGCCATTTTCTGTTTTGCATAATACTGTATGAACCTCATTACTGCGGTTTGGAGGGTTTTGAACATTCACAAAAAGAAGCATAGGGAGAAGAGCAATAGTTTCATTGATGCAATTTTCACATTGGCCCAGTGGATAATCAGAAAAGCTCTTCTATTACAAGGACATGCAGAAAGCAAATCATTATAAACCCTACCCACAACCCAGGGCCAATAAGAAAGGCTAAAAAAACTCCCACAACACAGGCTTTCTTGACAGTCATTGTTAACAGCTTAATAGCAGCTAACAGGCAAGATCTGCTCTTATGCCAGGAGTACAAGGCACACAGCAGTTTGAAAGAAGGATAAATATGTGTGTATAGAAATGACATCTTCCTAAAATGATAAAAACCAAATAGATTAAATGAACCCCTACCTTGGAGAGCCTGGAGTGTACGAGTCTGTACAACAATACAGAGCTGCAGGACCAGCTGTGGTGCACTTTCCAGAAACGTGGCTAGCAAATGCAGCATACTCACATCTGCATACTCATACACCATTTTCCAATAAAATCGCCATCTGTCATTCTCCCCACTCCGTCGACTCCGGATACCCAAGTATATTGTGTGGAAATACCTAGAAATAAGAGAGAGGTTATAGAAATGCAGAACAATATTTTACAGGTAACATTTCTGCTTGAAAACAACCAACATTTTTTCAATGTACTTCAAAATAATGAACATTTATTTAAAAGGATTATGGTATTATAATTTATAACAGTTGATGTGATAAGAATAAACTAAACTGAAGACAAGACTTGCCTTCATAAAAGCATTTAAAAAGCTTAGCATTGTCATATTTGTTAAATAGTATTCCTTTCAAGGACCCAGTTTTCTGAATTGAAATATAAGGGGCATGTGTTGATTATAAGGCCTCCCTCAGAGTCTTTTTCAAATAATGGCAGGAAAAAAGCAGATCCTGCAATGGTCTCTACTCAGAACCTGCAAAACACTGTTCTCCTTTCTGCATGCCTCTATGTGTACTTGGAAGACCACCTGCACTGCAAGCCTGGGGTGGTCTCAGCCTGGGGCCCTGCTATGGCTGAGCTCATTGTCCTGGTTTTCCACCTGTCTAATGCACTGAATATCATATTTCAGATACTGCCAAATATAGAGAGCTTTTTCTCATAGTTTGATTATTTTAGGAGGAGAGAAGATGTAGCTGTGAGTTCCTATTTTAGGAGGAGCAGAGATCTGGCTGTGGGTTCCCTTGGTGATTAGAAGTGACTCACTACGATAGCTCCCGTGCAGCAGCCACACTAAGAAGAAGCAGGAGCCAAGAGCCCGACAGGCTGCTGCTGCTGGCAGTAGCAACCAGCAGATGAAAGAAGTAATGGTCAGAAAGGAGGTGGCAGCTCTGGTGGCCTGTGCAAGCAGGAGGAAAACCACCTGGTGACCAGCCAATTAAATAGATTTCAGTGGGTACAGGAGCAGGGAGTGGTGTTAGAAAGCAAGGGATGTCTTCTGATGGCCAAGCCACCTGTCTGCTGTGATGCTTTTTGTGTCCCTTGCAGAGCTTGCAGTGGTCTGCTGTGATACACCTGTGTCACAGCGCAATGACCACTCTGGGTGATCTGCTATTCTGATCTACTCTCTGTTATTGTGTGTCAGAAAGTTTAGGCTCCCACCCTGCTCCTACAATTTTAGTTCAATACTAATTAAGGCTAGCTGAAAAAAGCCTCACTTGATGAAAAATTCTGAAGATTAACATATTGTCTTGCGTCAGGGTGTCTTGCGTCCTACCAGAGTAACCTGTTGGGCTACTAACTGATATGGATCTCCGTTTCTCTTTTTCTCACCATTCACATCCTGATGCTGAAAACATTTCCTTATGATCTTTTTAATATGTTTTCACAGCATTTTAATTATTTTTTTAGTGAGATTGTATTTTCTGTAAGAAAAATTTTAGTAAATTTTAATCACTTCCAATATGAATTGTTTTAAATGGTTAAGATAAAACATTTCAGTATTTCTCCTTTTTTTCACAAGTCCTCATCTTAAAACCCCTTCCATAACTGTTGGGGCATGGTGAATTGTGGATCCTCTTTTCATATAGGCTGCATGCAACCCTTCATCCCTCTTCCATTCAGTTGTAACTCCAGCAGAATCCTTTCTGATGAGAAGATTTTTGGCCTCTGATTGGCAGAACGGCTGAAGACTCAGTTGCCTCTACAAAGAATAACCGCTGTGGTTGTACCCAGTGTACCCTTGTACCCAGTGCACGCGCCATCACAGAGCAACAGGAATACGCATCAGACTAAACCAGGGAGCAGTGCAGAGTAACTGCTGAGAAGCCAGATCTGAGCCTACAGCATTTCTCTTGACAATGCACATCATAGCAATATAAAAGGAAAACACATTAAATTCACATTTAAATTAAAATCACACCAGGTGGCTTTGAATTTTGTCAAAGTCCCACGTGGGAGTGAAGCAGCAATGAACCGCTCAGAGACTGAGACCACAGAGGTACAATAAGCAAGACACCAACCCTACCTCTCATGGAAAACACCGACGGGTTAGAGTATGATGGGATAACAGGGACTCTCTGAAGTTCTCAGGGTTAGGTAAAGTGAAATGACCTGCTGCCCAGATCTGAAAGAAGCCACTGAGCTGGAAAGGCATCTTTTGGTGCACAGTTCTGCTAATGGGGTCCGTTGGACCCCCAGATTCTCAGTCACAATCAGTGTAATTGTTCCTAGACCTCTCACTAGTGTCCTGCAGCACTTCAGGGACAGTTAAGACTTGAATTTCCTTCTGTAGTTCGGTTTTTGGGTCGGGTTTTTTTTTTGGCCTGCCTCACATGTCCTCCCAAGGGGCACACCTGGGAATATTGCACATGGCGGACAGAGACCATCTTCAGCATACTTCTTTTGAGATACCACTAACCCTTGCTATAAATATCTAAAGTAGCTTTGGCTGCCGAGCATTGTGCCAGGAGGCTCTAGCTCTGCCAATGGAGCCATCTGCAACTTCAGTTCTACAGCATTTGTGCAAAAAATACTTTTCTTATTATGAAAATGACATACCGTGCCAGGCAACATCCCCCAGGGTTCTTTACCTGCTCTGCAGAGTGGTTGTGCATGGCAAATATGCTGTGATTAATGAACCCTTATGGAAATATTTCCTCTCCCATTGCACTTTATTGTGAAACACTGGCAGTGAGTTATTGGGGACTGGGGAATCATTGCTCTTTGTCTACTTAGCTCTCTGCAATTTAGACACAAGAGGCAGAGGAGGAAGATACTTTCTCTTTTTACACACTAGGGACCAAATTTCAGCCTAGGGTGGTATTTTTTTCTGTCCTATCAATTTTGGCCAAATTAATTGCAGGCTGAAATGAGCATTTACACACATAATTACTGTCACTGATTTATAGGTGCAATCAGGTGATTAGACAGCTAAACATTCTCATTTGCATCCACAATTAATGGCACCAGCAATTGATGTTAGGTGTGCAAATTAGCAGTTATTAAAATAAAAAGATGGTCTCATAAAATGCTTCATATATCAAAGACACTTTTTTCCTATAGTGAAATAAAAAAAAAAAAGAGAAAGTGCTTTTCTTCTTGTGATTTCCAATTATAGCTTAACACTGCAGTAATGACACATTCCATTTTATATATATGCATTATATAATTGCATCTTAGACACCCTCACTGGAGTATTCTGGTATTGTCTTTTGTGGAAACTCACGTTTTTCTGTGAGCCCACATTGTGGCTCTTATATACAGAGCTCTTATAAAGATATAGGAAGAAGTAATAGCAACTCTGAATTGGAAAATATCTTAGGTTCATTCTAGGGTAAATTGATGCCAATGAATCTGAAAGGGCAGATGTAAATGTGATTATTTTGGTTGTGATTGCATCTGGAGGCCTCAAATCCAGTCTTGTGCAGGTGCTGTACAAATATACAAAAACTGTCCATCCATTTCCCCAAAGACCATTTAGCTGACATGAAAAGGAATGAGAAGGAGTGAAGAAGTGAGTGAGAGCACCAGAGGAAGAAGGTAAAAAAGGCAGAGTGGGAAGTGGAAAGTATGGTAACAATACTGCCATCTAGTAAACTAACTACTTCATCTAATAAATCAAGATAGTCCATTAAGTTTCTGATTTCATTAGAAAAGTAAAAAGCAAATAATAAATTTCACACCTTCCCCCCACTCCCAAATCCACAATTTCATAGCTCTCATGTTTGTGGAGAAAAGCTTAGAAGTAACTAAGTTTCCTAAAGATCTTACAGTCAGAAGACTATAAAACATACTATGAAAAAATGATGTCAAATCTTACTATTTTAACATTACTTTCTTTTTTTTTTAAGCCAGACCACTGCTTGAATTGTCAACACTGATATAAACAAACTTACTGATCAGAATGAAGACAATGGGGTA
The DNA here is from genome assembly GCA_013399095.1 of Psophia crepitans. NCBI lineage: Eukaryota > Metazoa > Chordata > Aves > Gruiformes > Psophiidae > Psophia > Psophia crepitans. Next base: position 39,264 of record VWZZ01003529.1, read on the forward strand.
GGAAGCAATACTTCCTATACCGCTGATAACAAGATGGCAACATACATATAGTTATTTGAGGTTTAATGTCTTTTTTACTTTCTGGAGGAAATGGAGAATGCTTCAGTATTTAACTGCTTTAATTTATTTCAGTACATCACACAGTACAGTATACAGACCATTGATAAAGCATAACCCTGGAGCATATAAATCTGAGACAAGATCACAAGTGACATTCTTTTTCCATTATATTAATAAGGAAAGGCAGAAAAGTTAAAAAACAAAAACAAAAACAAAAAAAACCCCACAAAACAAAACAAAACAAAACAAAATAAAACAAAACAAAACCACCAAAGAGAAAAGCAGTTTAGTCCTTGCTTCCAAAATCAAGAGTCCTCATTTTGCTTCAGATTTACAACCAGCCTTGAGGATGGTCAGCATAGACTAAGATACCACATTTGAAATACTTCTGGTGACACTTCAATTACATGATTAAAGCATGGCCAATTGTGCATTTAATTGAGATGTGGTAGTGTAATTATATGATAATACCAAATATTTATAGGAGTGCTTTTCAAGCTTAAAGTGCTTTACAAACATTAATTGATTAACTGGGGTGAATGTAAATAATCTCACAGGGTTCATTCCCCAGGAATTGGCAGCTGACCAACCTAATACCTTCCTGCAGGAGCATGGTATATCTTTTACTCAGCAAACTCAAACCCAGGTGAGATTTCATAAGCCCATGAAGAGGAGGCTCAATGAACATCTTTCCGTCTTCTGAGCTCCTCTGAGCTTCCCATCCCAAAGTCTGCCATTTGCCCCTACTTCCTTTCTTCCAGCCCCACAATTTTTTGTAAATCTTTATTTACAAACTGAGTTTTGTTCGGTTGCTTTTCGTTTATGCAGTGTGCACAAGTATGTGCATACGCAAGCACAGAGCCATATGCAAGTCCAGCCTGACTATGGCTCTGAGAACATCTTGCTACAGATTTTCACCTTAAAGAAACCATCCATCTGTTGGTAATATGCTCAGCTCCAGAAAAAAAGTCTTCTTTTTAAAAGTGTCAAAGACTACATTGTTACCATATGCTTAATCTAAAAAGTCCTTAGGATGGTACACATGAATGAGAGATCATTTGCATTCTTTGGAAAAATGAAAATGTTCTGATTTCATGCCTCATGTAGTCCATATTTATTACAATTGCCTAAGTCAGTAGAGGACATTCGCTTATGTTTCACAATCTACTGAAACATTTGCAAGAAGATCAAAAGTCATTAATGGCTAGTTGTAGCAGTCCTAGACATTTATTCTGATGCCTAATTTGCCCCTGTATCAAACAGTACATTAAACAATTTAGCCATACCAGAAACAGTTGTTCTTTCTGTATTTGAAGTGTGGAGAATAAAAATTACTACTGCAGAGCTAAAAAACAGTAGAATAAACAGCAATTCAGATAAGTGGTATTTTCTTCTGTTGCTTAGTTACCAGAGAAAACTTAACTGTATTTGTATCTCAACAGTATTTGCCATGTTAAATAACAACAGATTGTTCTATTTTGCTTCTTATGTGCCTTTTTATTAGGTGTGCCTGAATACTTTAAAAAAATCCACACTTTCTTTGGTAGGAATACTTGCTTCCTTATCAGTACATGCTAACACTTGCTCTTTTTGTTCTGAAGAAATGGACGAATCCCTTCAGTTTTAATTCCTTTCTTCTAGCAAGGAACAAGCAGCCAATTTTTAATTTTCCAATCAAATTATTTTTTGATGGGAGCATTAAGGTTTAATGTGGAAAAGGAAACTGAAATGCATTCTGCAGCACAGCAGTGACCAAAGCTTGTCCAACCAAGCACGGTTCTGGCAATTTACCAGCAGTCAAAAGTCTGGGCTTAATTTACTTTAAATTATGAGTGCAGCATCCTCATCTGTGTCACTGAGATGAGATCCATGTGAGGACAGATCCCACTAGGGAATATTTAATCATAGGAGATGTTAAAAGACTTATTTCCAGAATATACCTCCATTACAAAGATAAAAAACAAAAACTGGCTTCTTGTATTTAATTTTCCCTTGCAATATTTAAGATACCAGAGAAATATCTCCTTTACTTCCTTTAATACAAAGCAAGACACTTTATGAGCATAAACAAAACCATTACATCTGTTTCATTACGACATATAAAGCATTCCCCAGCATCTTCCACGACTGGGTGATCCTTCCCAAATGACCACGAGTCATATTACAGCAGCATTTTATGGTCATCTAAATTTTCATAGCCATCTGAATTTAGGCACTATCTGAATTCCCCAAACGTAACCAGTCATCCCAACCACTTTCCTTCATTTCTTGACATGGCCAAACTGTGGACCTCCAGTATATGAACCACTGCTGTAGGGTGACAGTAGGACTAGGCAGGACTAGGTAAACGTTTAACGAGGAGAAGGCAGGGTGGCCTAAAGAAATCCCTAGTTCCCCCCGGTCCCCTGTGGGATATGGCTGCTCAGCCCCACTGCTCAGGCTACAGTTGGGTTCAACCCTGTGGGAGGTGAAGGCCCCCTCCAGGAATCAAATATGCTTGTACTGGAAGAGAGGTGCAGCACTGAATGGCACGGATGCCAGGCTGTCCTGTGCTAGCACCCTTCTGGTTTTACGGTGTTTTGCCATCTTTCCTTTTCTCCGCACCCTGCAGGGTCTGTTAAGACAGGCAGCAAACCCCCTGCCTATGCACACAGCAAGGTGACACCCCCACACCGTGTCTGACACGTGCTACCACACAGGACGGAAGTACTCCTGCAAGTTTGCCATTTAATTTAATTATTTCCATGGTTCTGTTTTTAAAACTGGGGTATTCCCAGTATGCGCTCGCCTCCCAGGGCTCCTTGTCAGCCCAGCAGCTCTGCGGCATCCTGCCCGGCCTGTGACTCCTCGTGCTGCCAGGCTGGCCCTGCCATGTCTGTGGTGCCCTTCCTGATGTCAGCTTTCCCCTCGGTAGCGCTGGGGCCCAGGGGCAGATGGAGCTCGGTGGCTGCGGAGCCATCGGGCAGGCAGCTGATGGTGTCACCGACGGTGACAGGGATGGCTTAACCTTGTCATGGGGTGTGATACAGCCACTGGCCACAGCTCCTCAAGGTGCTGCCCCGATACTTCTCAGGAGTAAACAATAGTGCATTTTTTGCACTACCAACGATGGGCTAGAAATTAAAAGGAGAATTAAGAGGTGAAAAAAAAAAAGTATATTCAGTGTGCTACAGCTGTCTATAGCTTTGTATCTCGGAGTTTCTTCACCAGGCATTGCCACTGGCGCTGCATAACAGCTGCCTTTCGTGTTTCAGTCAGGGACAAGGCCATTTAGACATGTTCAGCAGCACAGCTAAAAAGTTCTACTGCACTCTCATTTCCTGCCCGGCACCACACACATGCTTGCTCTTTAACCACAGCTACTGCTTCATCAAAAGCTGATGAAATCACTTTGGGCCCCAGGGGCCCCTTGGTTCCTACCTGTGGGAAACACTGGAACTCCTTACGTATCGCTGATGCTGCAGCCCTGGAAGTGATGCCTGTGTGAGACCAGACCCTTGAGGGCCAGCAGCTTCCCAACAGAGCAGAGGGCTGCCCTGCTCTGCATCCTCTGAGAAGCTGAGGGCTTTTCCGCCATTTTGGAAGGGTCCGTACAGGCTTCCTGAAGCAGCAACACTCAAGTGAACTGCTAGGAAAACATGGCTTTATCGATAAAGGCCAGGGTACTCCAAAGAGCTATGCTAAAATCCTGATTTATAGTCTGCTGTGTGACTAAATCCTTGTGGTTTTCTTCCCACAGCCTTACACCCTTTTGGGGGTGCCCAAGTGGAAGGCTGTCTCTGTTCTCTGAACAAGAGTTGAGATCCCCAACCAACACTGAATTTCTTCCTCCTCTTCTCCTCCCTTCCTCCCCATGTCACATTTTTGTTTGCTTCTAAGCCTGTCTAACTGTTAGTCATCCCAAAGCACCCAGGGAACTGAATCCCAGTTTGCCTCTGTGTCTCAGTCTGGAGATATCAAGCAGAATCAGGGAGCAGAAAAGCACAGAATCCCCCAGGGAGCTTCAGGCATTCCCTGGAAAGCCAATTAGTCATGGCCAAGGATCTGTACCACGCAACTGTCACAGGAATATAATCATTATCATAGGCATCAGCCCCTAGGGCTGCAGCAGGAGCTGAATTGTTTCCCTGTTCTTTCCCAGCTATGACAGAATTATGATGATACCCTTGGAAATGGTCCCAAGACCCTCCAAGTGAGACTGGCGAAGAAGACGCACCTTTCTCCCAACCACCTGTTTGACTGCACTTGAAGAAAGGACCACTTGTAGAGCTAAGAATTGGGCACAGCTGGAGAACAGTTTCTCTGGCTTCTTCCCAGTTTGGGGTACCAGGTGTATTTCCCAGCTCTCTGGAGAAGCAGCTCGGCAGCATCGCATCACCACATAAGGATAAGACCAGGGTAAAGCATCAAGAACCCTTTGCCTACCTTACCACATATTAGTTTCCGCAGGAGAAAAGTGTACAACGGCACAGTCTGAAAACCAGTGTCCCAAGGCTGGAGACCTTGCAGTCTGGAGACTGGGTACCAGTGTTTATTATTCACAGTGCACACAGGGAGACGCTCAGACCCCTCCGGGGGAACCGAGTCTCTCCCAGCATCCATCTCTCAGATCATTTCCAGAGGGACATGGGCTATTTATTGATCTGCACAGTCCACAAGGGAGGGTTCAAAACAGAGGTGGAGCACTACAGCAGCTAGTGGGGCACAGCCTCGAGCATTCCTGTGCCAGTTCACAGCTAGCTTTGTTAGGGAGCCCTTCAGTGGCGAGCTCTCAAACTCATGGTCAAAAGCACCACCTGGAAGAGGGAATGTAATTCACAAGAACCCATGTTGTTTGTTGCTTTCTCTGATGTCTTTGATAAATTAAGTAGATGAATCAGCCTGCAGAATAAGCAGCTTTCCAGTGTCAACTTCCACAGAATGAGAGCAGGCAGTTGTGATTTCCTTGGTCCAGGAAAGGATAAAAATTGCATTTGTAAAGCAGAGGAGATGCCTGTAGTATCTTTTGAAAAAGTCAAGAGAAGCAACAGTAGTACAAATACTAGAAAATCAGAATGGCTACGGTAGAGGCTATATTTTATCCCCACAGACAAAATATAATATGTTTCCTTCCATATACACATATTTCTTTCATGACCGTTAGTGTGTGCCAGGATGAATCTGGGTTGTGTCACTCTGGGGGCCTAGCACGTAATCTCACACTGTGAAACAGCAGGAGCTAGCTGCCTCCACTAACCAGTAAAAATGAACTATTGCCAGCCTTCCCCTTCCTTCCTCCAAAAAACCTTCCAAATTGCTTATAAGAGCTTTTATAGGACCTGCCTGCTCTTTCTGGCTCCAAAAAACCACACAACTGAGAATTCTGTTTGGAAATATCTATGCTGTAAATAACTTTTTATTCATCCTATTTATATAGCAGTCTATGCTTCAGCTTTTCCTTTTGAAGTACTCAGGAAAAGCTATTAGCTAATCCTCTGACATAAAACTCCTAATAAGTTGAATGCTCATTGTTTGGATGGAGCAATCTATAAGCATTCAGGAAGCAATGTGGGATTAGTCACTCATTAAGATACGGACAGACAGTGCTTGTGTGATCTTTATGTGATATTCAAATGGCTGTCAGTGTTATTTAACAGGAATTCAGGCTAACTTCCTGTTGGTGCTTATAAGTGGTCCTGACTAATGGACAATGTGCTTTAAATGTTGTCTGCTTGAAGAATTTTATATAAGATTAAATTCAAAAACAAATTTGCCAGCTAATAATATTTGTAGTGCTGAACAGCATCTCACAAAGAAATGGTCCTGAATAACAAGCTGAACACCATACCATGCACAATATGTGCATGCTTTGCAAATGTAGTATTCAGAAATTTTTGGAATAAAGTTTCTGGCTTGGGTTTTGCCTAAGGAAAAAGCCCTAGGGCAAATGGCAGCATTTTCATTTCAGACTTTCATCAGTTCCCATAGGCCAAATCCAAAAGGTGTCAGTGCAAAAAAGACCCTGAGGAATCTAGTGAGAATTTTACCAACTCACAGACCTCCTTGTTTGCCCCCTTATCAATATATTATAGAAAAAGATGAAGGAATGTAAGAGGTGACATGCTGGCAGCAACATACATACCAAAGCAGAAAATAACATGAGCTGGCAAGACAGCAATTACGTTTCGGACTTGAAAGCAAACTGGTCATTAGAGATCTACAGTTTTTAGTCTAACTGGAACTCTCAATTCCAATACTAGCTCCATTTGAAAATATAGCTTATAACTCAAAAAACACTGAAGGATAGTAAAATGCCTACGAGAACAAATGCTTCAAGGAATAGCTTGTATCAAAGGACATGAATTTATAACAAATGCTGAGACTGACTGTGCATTCAACAGCCATTTTGTCTGTAAAGTCATTCAGAAAAGGAGGCAGAGATAACACAGGCATGTAACAAGAATGAAGAAAGATTATTTTTTTTTGCTGTGGCAGGAATTCCCTGGACAAATAAGAGAAAAAAGACCTGACCATAACAATCTTTTTTAGTGTATTTTGAGAAGGACAACCTAAGGGGCAGATGAACACAAAGGCCATTGAAAGAGGTAGCACATAACAGTCGGGAGTGTCAGAGCCTTATACCCATGTTGTGTGTTATCTGTTAGCTCAGAAAATATTTTGATTCATGTGCTGCAGGAGCACCTCCAATGAAAAGTCTATTTAAGAAAAAAAATACTTTAGAAAAATGTGTATGATCCATATGAGTTAGTCTACATGGGCAGTTACCTTATTCATATTTCATATTGAAAATATGAAATTAAAATAGTTGATTTAAGCACTTAAACTCTTCACTTACAAGGGGCTTGCTTTGGTTTAGGATTGATTAAGAGCTGGTTTAAGGTAAACTGAAAGAAGCCAGTAGCACTGAATTAGTCTCCACCCGAAAGTTTGAAAAATTTAGCTAAGATTTGGCCTATGAACATCTTTTAATGCAATTTTTAGTTGAGTGTAAGATCAGTAAAGTTTTTGCAACGCAGAACACAATCATATTTGCATACAGATGCATATGTTTAAGCTTGTTGTTCCCCTGCAGTATAGGCATCTTATTGCAGTAGAGAAGAATATAACAGCCGATAGAAGGCTTGTAAAACTTGGGAGACCACACTGCTGACATGCTACACATATAACTAAACAAACCCAAGATCTGTGTGCAAGTCCCAAACTATTGTACATATATGTATAAACCAGGAGCAATAGTTTCGAGTCTGAATTCATTGCCACTCTGAAAATCAGTTTAATTAAGAGCTGAATGTAGCACAGGAGTGCTTTCAAGAGGGTAAAACTGGACAGGGGGTTGTCAGGAGCCATAGGGCCATCTTCTTCTCACCAGGGTAAGGGGGGAAATGGAAAAGTTGGAAGGCTCATTTGGGACTTGTGGAACGAAAACTTGCTCGCCATAAAGCAGTCGGCACTATCTCTTTGCACTTGGGCAGGAAATATTACCCAGTGCTGGATCCTCTAAACACACTGCAGGTTGAAAGACCTCTGAAGGGTATCTCCAAAGCCTACTTTGTCTGTGGTATGTCCATTGAGACTGACAAACTTAAGGGTGATCTGCTTCATCCTTTCATTGCAATCTTAATCACAGAATGGCTGAGGTTAGAAGAGATATCTGGGGGTCATATGGTTGAAGTCCCCTGATCAAGCAGGGCCATCACCTACACCCTGTTCCCCAGGACCGTGTGCAGACAGCTTTTGAATATCTCCAAGGATGTAGACTCCACAAGATCCCTGAGCAGCCTGTGTCAGTGCTTGATCACCTTCTCAGTCAGTGTTGCCTGATGTTCAGAGAGAACCTCCTGTGTTTCAGTTTGTGCCTATTGCCCCTAGTCCAGTTGCTGGGCACCGCTGAAAAAGCCTGGCTCTGTACTCTTTTCACCCTCCTTTCAGCTGTATAAGATTGCCCCTGAGCCATCTCTTCTCTATACTGAACAGTCCCAGCTCTCTGAGGCTTTCCTCAAAAGAAGGATGTTCCAGTCTCGTAATCATCTTTGTGGCCTTTCACTGGAGTCTTGCCAGTAGCTCTGCATCTCTCTTGTACTGGACAGCCCAGAACAGGACCCAGCACTCCAGGTCTGGTCTCACCAGTGCTGAGCAGAGAGGCGGGATCATCTATCTCAGTCTGCTGGCAATGCTTTTCCTAATGCAGACCAGGCCACCATTAGTCATCTTTGCCACAAGGGCACATTGCTGGCTCATGCTCAACTTTGTGTCCACTGGGACCCCCAGGTCCCTTTCTGCCAAGTTGCTTTCCAGTTGGGCATGCCCCACAGATTCAGAGGGCGGTAGGGGTTAGAAGGGACATCTGGAGATCATCTAGTCCAACCTCCCTGCTAGAGCAGGATCACCTAGAGCAGATTGCACAGGATTGCATCCAGGCAGGTTTTTAATATCTCCAGAAAAGGGGACTCCACAACTTCTCTAGGCAGCCTGTACCAGTGCTCTGTCACCCTCAGAGTAAAGAAGTTTTTCCTCGTATTGAGATAGAACTTTCTGTGTTCCAGTTTGTGCCCATTGTCCCTTGTCCTGTCGCTGGGCACCACTGAGAAGAGTCTGGTCCCTTCTTCTGTGACATCCACCCTTTAGATATTTATAAGCATTGATCAGATCCCCTCTCAGACTTCTCCAGGCTAAACAGATCCAGCTCTCTCAGCCTTTCCTCACAAGAAAGATGTTCCAGTCTCCTAATCATCTTGATAGCCCTCTGCTGGACTCTTTCCAGTAGTTCCCTGTCTTTCTTGAATTGGGGAGCCCAGAACTGGGCATAGAATTCCGGATGTGGCGTCACTGGGACAGAGCAGAGGGGAAGGATAACCTCCCTCAACCTGCTGGCCATGTTCTTTTTGATGCACCCCAGAATACCATTGGCTTTCTTGGTCATGAGGACACACTGCTGGCCCATGGAGAGCTTCTCGTCCACCAGGACTCCCAGGTCCTTCTCCTCAGTGCTGCTTCCCAGCAGGGCAACCCCTAACCTGCACCGGTGCCTGGGGTTATTCTTCCCCAGGTGCAGGACCCGACACTTGCTTCTGTTGAATTTCATTTGGTTCATCTCCACCCAACTCTCCCACCTGTCCAGGTCTTGCTGAATGGCAGCACAGCCTTCTGGGGTGTCAGCCAGTTCTTCTCCCAGTTTAGTACCATCAGCAAATTTGCTGAGGGTACACTCTATCCCTTCATCCAGGTCATTGATGAATATGTTGAATAAGATCGGACCCAGTACTGAAGCCCAGCATATACTGGTGTATGTGGTGGTTCCTCCCCAAGTGCAGGACTTTACACTTTCCTTGTTAAACTTCATGAGGGTCCTGTTGGCTCAGTTCTCCAGCCTGTCAAGGTCCCCCTGATTGGCAGCACAAGTGTATGCCTATCAGCCATTCTTCCCAGGTTTGTGACATTAACAAATTGCTACCCCCTTACCTACCAGGCCAGTCATTTCATTGTGGAAGATTAATACTAAAACTCAGAAGAGATCAATACGGCACAACTTATGGTCAGATTTACAGGTACAGCACTGGTGACAAAAATTAAACATTACAAGTAAATTAAATATTAAAAAAATGCAATTCTAGCATCTGTATAACAAGCAGATAGCTCTTTAACTACCCATTCCTGTCACTGAAAATCCCTCAGACATATGGCAGATGCCAGAGCTGGAATTTCTTTTCAGACTGACACCCCATCTCCAAAATGCCACCTGCTACAAGTCTGATTCTCGGCCTAGACTTTACAGATTATGACTCCTTCAAGGAATATATGATACATGTCTTCCTAGCTCTTTGCACAGTGAATAAAAATGCTCTCAAAATCCTAAGTGCAACTGAATTTGTACATAATAATACTACTGTTAATAATAGTAATAATTATAAGTCTGTTTGGCATTATTTGTTTAAATTGAAAACTACTTATATTAATCCAGACAGCAAATTGCATGAACTTCCTTTAACCTTTGGAAACAATTAAGAAATCCAGTATTTTTGGATAATAGTGGTTGCAATTCATGGAGTCTGCATGCCTTCTATGTTAGCTAGCTAAAATGCCAGTGTCCTCATGCCATTTCCTTCCTCTGTGGATCCCGATCAGCCAACTGCAGAACTGGGTTTTCCATGTGTGTGGCAGCTCTGAATTTAAGGAGTATTTGAGGTGAAGGTGGATAGGGAGATAAGTAATACAACCTACTATCTGCTCTTCTCAGCTTTTCGAGAGCACAATTAAGAACTTCCTCCCTCTGCTGGTATAGCTGAGACCAGAAGCTAAAAGAGCTTGGGGAAGCAGGAAAAAGTAAATTTTACAGGTTTGGTTTTGCTTTTGGGTTTGTTTTTGGTTTTTTTTTTTGTTTTTTTGGGTTGTTTTTTTTGATGTTGTTTTTTGTTTTTTTTTCCCTATGGAGAATATTATAAAAAGAAGTTTTCCCTTTTCAGACCTACCAGTTCCCTTTCTAACAGAAGTCTGTCTGGTTGCTACTGGTACCCAAGCCATACATATGCCCCCGGTTTCCAGAGGAAATTCAGAAAGAGGGAATATAACTCAGAAGACTGTTTCTGTACACAAAAAATGTGCATGGATAGAAGGGTTAAAGCAAACATCCAGGGATAAACTGAACAGCTCCTCCTGGGTGCTTGAAAGAAAATGAGGAGCTCGTGATAGGTTAAGAGAGTGGAGGACTATGCAGATGGCTTCCCCACACCCACAGCCACGGTTGGTCGCTATGTGTCCCTTGGCACTTGCACCATATTCCTGGAATTTTCAGCCTTCCATGCTCTGCTGGGAAACAAATTGTTTAGGTCTAGGAGGGATCACTAAAGCTAGCTCTACCAAAGAGCTACGTATTAGTGCTCAAAGATGCATATCATTTCCTACAGCTAGAGGCAGCCATTTAGATTTGGCAGATGTTATTTTATTTGTTCAGGCTGAAAGGTCACTATAATTCTGCCAGCTTTATTTTCCGTATTTAAAATGTCACCCCAAACAGGTAGCTAAGGTAACGCACTTGCTTTCTCCATATCTTCTACCATTTTCCATGTCAGAGAAGGTCTTTTATGTCTTAGGAATGCTAATTAAGTTTGAGAACTGGTCTTTGAAAAAAACACTCGAAGGAAGTGAAGCACCTTTTTAAGATGATTGTCTCAGTTCCAAGGGTGTTCGATTCTATTGTTTTTCTAAGGGGTTTGACATGTTTGCTTCTGGCAGCATTTCTTTGCTCTCTCAAAGCCTCTCTTCATGCAAGACGACAATTATAATGATCTGAAAGGTTTCCTGCTACTGTCTTCCATTTTTGTGCTCACATTTACTTGTGTCTGCAATTTGCACCTACAGAGATACATGACAAATTTGACCCTCTACTTTGAAGGCCATTTCAAAAAAGCAATTAAAACCGTGGCTATATGGAAGCCTACATCGATTTATCTGTTGACGCCCACCATCCCCGAATCCCAGCCGTGCAAACTCACTCCCTCCTTTGTGCCAGCTCCAGCACACAGCTGAATCTGCACCGAGCTGTTTCAACATGTTGTGCAGGTCAAGAGCTACCCCTGTTTTCCCATTTAATTTTGGTTAGTTTTTTGTGACCTTTGCATGCTCAAATGACTCCATGAGGATCACAGGGCACCAGAACCACAGGGAGGGATAAGTGAATAGGAAGCCATGGGCAGACAAAGGCAAGAGGAAGGTGGGACCACATCACCCAGCACTTGGAGGGAGACCCACTGCCATGACTGACAGGGTGGCCTCATCTATGCGAAAGACCTCTGTGTCTCTGAGGATGTAATTTTGCCTTGCCATATTTCCCCAGGGAATACTTTAATTCCTTTTCTAATTAGAAACTCCCTACCTTTTGCTGACATTTGAAATGCAGGTATCTAAATGCATTCCAACTGGCATGCTGGTCAAATATGGCTAACTGTACTCCAGAGAATCCTGTCTGCCTATTAACTAACTTATAGCAGATACATAATGGCAATAAAAATCTCTCTGTGCATTGTTTAATTCAATGCACTGCAATTTGTTTGGGTTTTTTTTGCCTTTTTTTTTTTTTAACTGAAAAGCTAAAGCTCTTCTTTTGTGTTATAAATTATTTGAAAAGAAGAGAAAAACATTCTGGTATTGAGCTGTATTTCTGAATGGTTTTCTTCATACGCTCTGTTTTTCCATCTTGTCCTTGTCAAGATGGACATGAAAGCAAAAAGACCAAAAAGAATGTCTACAGAAGAATACTTACTTTCCTTCTACAACACGTTAATGATCAACGCTGTCTCCAAAGACCCGTGATTCTTTCTTCCTTATTCTTGTGCCTGTTCTAAACCAAACTATAGGCTGACATGATATTCTTGTGAAGCACTAAAACCCGAGGTCAAGATAAAGACCATTATTCACTCTTTTAATTTGCTTTTGAGATTAAGTTTGAAAAAATCTGCAGAAAACCCGTTCCTGTGCCAAGGGTTTCCTTTTGTACTGACTAGTTAACTATTTTCAAAAATACGTTTTTATCTTTTTTTTTTTCTTCCTTCCTGATCGCATGGTTTGAACATACAGGTCAATGTGACCTTACAACTTCCTAGGCGAAAATTAGTTGTATAGAGATGGCATGCAAAGAAAGAGACACTGATAAAAAAAAATCAGTGGGTTTTCTGCAAAATAAATTTACTGTTTCTTGGCAGTCTCTGCCCTCAACTCCCACCTTTGCTTTAGTAGCATCTGCTCTGAATTTCTTATCTTGCACTGAGTGATCCAACCAGAATTTCATTATTTGGAAAGTGCAATCCATTCACTAATGTGTATCTGATTAAACTTGGCTCCAGATTACCTTAAGTTAGAAGCACATTATAGCTACATCTTCGCAGAGTGCTGAAACATCCCACTTCCCAGAAAGCATTGGCAGAGGCCCAACTCTTACTGAAATCACCAGGACTGAGACCTTTATCTTCCTTTAAATATTGGGTCAGATCAATAAAATGGGACAGGCTGAGGATTTTATATACATGCATACACTTATATGCATGCACGCACATCCTATTTATATGCACTCCCACACTATACCATACTGTTTTACACGTTTGTCAACTCTCTAGAGGAGTCTGCATGCTTGTGACCTAACTTTTTTTCCCCAGATGCAGACTGAGATTCAAAAAAAAGCCCCTTCTAGGGAAATAAATGCAAAGAACTGAGGCAATGTCAACAGAAGCTCTTCCAGCTACGTCTACGAAAATGGTAAATCCAGGAAGTTCAGCAAAAGACTAAGAGCAAGCCACAGGTTTCTTCTTGTACCAGCCTATCTTGTGGGATGCAGTCCCCACCAGGCTTGTGTGATACTTCCCTGGGCTGGATGGCATCCATGGTACCTTCCCCATGCCACAATCTCCTGTCCAGCTGTACACACATCTGCTACCAGCATTCCCCCGCAGGGGTGAACCTCATGCTTTGCATTAAATTGCCATAGCTAGGCTTAGACCATTTTTGTCTAAAAGAAGAGTGGATTAAAAAGAAGTGAACCTGGTCTTTGCAATTCAAAATGAAACCCAAACAAATAAGCAAATACATGAAAAAACAAAAAACAAAATCCCCTGAATGAGCCAGTCCAAATCCCTTCATTTAGCTGGCTTTCAATATTGTTTTTTTCACACCCTTGGACTTCAGTAGATCAAGCAGGTCTGGAAGCCGATGAAACAAATTTAATCACTCTGGGAATCTGGCCTACGTTTGCAACGGGTGGACCTTAACTAGGCACAGGGAGTGCCAGAAGTCGTAAAGAAGACTGATCCTCTTGAGACCTCCAAATTAATTTTAATGAACTGAGGAATCTGACTAAGCTCCTGTTAAGCTTTTCACATTTGAAACTGCTGTTTAAAGGCAAACCTGTGGGGTTTCATTCATCTCTATCTTCTTGGCTTGATTTGAACTGTATCCTGGTGATGAGGGGAAACATGTAAAGCAGGAGGGAGGAAATGCTCTAAATTATTAGTACAAGGAGTGAGGAAAATTCAGTCCTAATTCTCATTCTGTGTATCTCTCATAAACTTGCAGAATCACTGAAGTGGAGATAGGCTGACAACATACTCAGTACAAAAGATAAGACATAGATCCACAATGCCAAGCGTTGGTTGAATACAACTCAATTTAGGAACCCACAGCCAAGATCATGATTAAAACCTTGACTAATCCTCTGAGGAGCAACCAACCAGTGGTATCACCAGTTTCATTCATGAGGAATGCCAGAATTATGGCAATGCCCAGAGCTACTACCACACAGGCCCCAATGAATTGCTTGGTATCTCCTCCCTGCTCTTGTCCGTATGGGATGTACCAAAATTTACGTGCCTACCACTCCAAGATGGACTCAGTTGTGACTATAACTTCAGTCACCCCTGCACACAAAGTGGCTCTTGGTCCCCATTCTTGGTTGGGTCCCTTTGGCCCAACCACCTTTGTGTGATCAAGAGCCGAGTGTGCTCTTATTGCAAACCTTTCCTGCAGCCTTCTGGCTGAGTAACTCCAAAGAGATGTGAGACTGGGCCTTGACTCCCTGCAGGCTGGGGACCACCTGCAGGGAGCCTGAGCGCTTCTTGCCCAGTGCTCTGCCCACCGGACTGCAGGCTGGCCCTGTTATGACTTCTACAGTTTTAAGACAATTACCAAGAACTAGCAGCAAATTTTCGGCATCCAGTAAGTAACCAAAAGTAGATGAGATTTCAGATATCTCCTCAGTATTTCCTTCTAAGTGTTCCCTGGTGTCTAAGGTAACATGAGATAGGCCATTAGTTCTAATGCAATATAGCAACTAGATAGGAATGGTACTGTTCAGTAACATTGTAGGTATATTTGGAGGCTAATTAAATTAAGATCTGCAAAATACTAGCTCCCTGGGATGGCAGGTGCTATATAAGTGAAAGAGATTATATTTAAAATGTCATGTTAAGTGAAATTTTTTTCTTCAGAAGATTATCTCACAGAAATCCTCAATGTGTTCTAAAGCTGAAATTTCATTAACAAGTTGTCAACACCAGCCCCTCCTCCCAAAACTTTCTCTTTTCCCTCCCACTCTTTCCTCAAAACACCAGCCACCTCGAAGCATCTAGAATGGCAAAGGAAAACCTGGCATTTTTAAGAGGAAATACTCAAAGTAAGCAACAGGAAAAGTTTATTTCCTTTCAGGCTTAAAATGCTTCTGTGTCTCACACATACAAGGTTACCTTATACACAAACATAAACACACTTGCAGAATGCATATCTACATATTTGATAGCTAAATTTATGCACACAGATACACGTTAAATGAAACAATACATTGTTTTAGTAGCAAAGAAGAAACGACTGGGGACTTTTACCACCTTGTTCCTCCATTTTAAACTCTTTTTAAGTCTTGTTTCCTACTCAGTTGAATTAATGAATTAGCAGAGCACTGATTCCATTTCTTCTAAAAGGGCTAGATGCAAGTAAGGACCCTACCAATTCAATTTTTACCAGGAAAATAACTGCTTCACAGCAGATAGTGGTTATAAATCAAATTTTCTTGATGCTTCTCACATTTCAAGAAATAATAGCACTGTGTCCATACCAAAAAAGCAATGGCAATCCCAGGTAGTTCCTAATGAAGACTGCTACCCTCCATCTGTATCACATCAGGCACTATATTCTCCCTGGTCTCCTCTTTTACATCATGGTTTCCAAAGGTTATTAAATGCATCCTGGGCAGCAATTCTTTTAAATTAGCATCCCTCATAAAATGCAATACCCTCCTGAATTCCCCCAAGAACGATTGCAGCTGTTATCTGCACTTAATATTGAATTTGCACCAGAGAAATTCATTAGCTATGAACGGTATAAGACTTCCTTTATGCATGTTTTCATTTCATTCATCCAAAACCACCACAGTCCTTGGCGGCAGCAAACAAATTTGGCCTCTTCCCAATAAAATCAATTGTTAACACACATACTGAAAAAAGTCCTATGTATTCAAAAAAGATTAGTTACAGCTTGGACCCAGAGACTGTATCCTGCTGAATATCTTTTTAGGCTTTGGCAACGGCTTATAGGTTGAAAAAAATGTGTTTGTTATACACATATCGCAATACTCATTCCACTTATATTTTTACCAAAATCTAGGAATATGACACATAACTGACATCATAGTTTTAGACAGGATTACACACTGCAATTCTAAAATCAGAGCTATGTAAATATTGGACAGATTTCAAATATTTAAATATTCCTTCCTCCAACAGTATTATGAATATTGAAGTAGTGGGAGCAGACCTGTTGTGGTTTTCTATAGATATACAACATTGCAAATAACACCCTTTCTAAATACACACACGCATACAGACATACACACAGACACACACAAATATTGTCTCTGTTTTTTTGCAATTTTGTCTTAATACCTGATGTTATGGTTTTCAAAAAGGTAGCAAAACTAATATCATGCCCTTTAAAAATCTTGTAAAATTCTAATAAACTACACCCTCTTTGAGATCCCAACAAATAGGACAGAGCCTGAAAAATTAGTCTTGCAAAGCTTAAACTGAGAAGCAGACAAGGGTAGACCAACTTGAGCACTGCAGCATTCGTGAATTCAATCATTTGTCACTGCATGTCTTAAAAGTAACGAAATCTTGAAGAATTACATTTCCTTTTACTGCTTTTTTTCCCATAAGGAATGTAGCTACATACAGTATAATTATAGTAGCATAACTATATACAGAAATTCTCTAGCCCTCCATTTTAAAGGATACAAAAAATCCTGTGGCTCTATACCTTTCAAGAATGACTGTGCATTAACAGAACCACTGAAAGCACTTATCATGACAATCTAGTAGTAACTGGATAGTTAAATCACAACATCTGACACAGATGGTATAGGATGCTTCAGCACCTGATATTGTGCATTTTGGAGTGAACAGACTCAGAAAATATATCATTTCTTCTGCATATTGAAAAGGTTTATTTAAAATTGATTCATTAATTCGGATAGGCAAATCTCCACAATTTTCCCTGAATGCAGTACTTTTCTTGCTTTTTAATTACTATATTTTATTAAAACTTTTCTTAATATCCCATGCAACGAAGGTACAGAGTCAAGCAGATCAAGGCTTTTCTACAATGCATTCATGAAAATCATGAGAATTCAACTACATACATGTAATACAGAGTAGATTTGTCAGGAGTTTGAAGGAGCTGCATCCCCATAGTCCTTCCTTCTCCTTGTTAGCATAGGTTTCTCCAGGCCATATAAACCAGACCCAAACTGGGGCTGTATCCTCAAGTTAAGATATATTAATACGCTATATGGCTGATGCCTTTCAGAAGTGAAGTACTCTTAAACTGAAATCATCAGGAGCAATAGAAGCTCAGTGTCTCCTTTGAATAATTTTTCCTTAAGTGCTTTTATTTGAAAAATTTGGATACAAGTATCTATATGCAAAGTAGTAGGCCAAAAGTCTCACTGTCTTACTTTACTATAGACAGATAATCATCAGCAGTTCCACCCATATCAATGCAATTACACCAGTATTTGATCTACACTTGCATAAAGCAGGGTGAATGTAAAATTACATCCCAGATCCAAAACTTCTCTCCTATTTTACGCTTATTTTTATACTCTTGAATCATTTCTCATGAGTGCAAGCTTGCCTTCTCCTCTCCATACTTCCTGTATCACCAGGTCCTAAGATGACATTACTAAACCCATATTAAACAAAAGTTCTATTTTGGCAATCATTAGCATACATCCAGGATCTTTATAACCCAATGGGGAATCAATCTGTGACCTTTTAATGTATGTATTTCTAGTCTGTAACCTCTATTAATATCCTGAATTTTCATTCAGATACGATTACAATGATGTGACTTCTTCATAATGCATCTGATTAGTCTTCCAGCCCATGTAAACATCTATTATGAATAGACGTTTGGTTAGATGGATATAAAGAATCTAAAGGGATCATTCCAAGGACCAACTTCAGTTTTATATTTTTCAGTTTATAACTGAAATAGTTCAGCGATAAAGGCAGTGGATTAAGGGCATTACTGGAATAGTGCTCCCTTGCACTCCTCAACCTCCTCCAAGCAATACAGAGTGAGAGTGGAAATTCAGGTAGCAGTAATAAAAACACTGTTTGAACTAGTGTACCTCTATTTTGTTCTGTTATAACCCTGGAGCTTGCACACTTCACCTGCAAGCAAGAAAATATTGTAAAGGGATGTGTTTGGCAGCTGCCTTTTCTGTTTAAAATGTCAGGTTCATACCTTCAACTATTGCCATCAGTTCTAAGGCAGTAGTTAAACTATTCTAGCCTGTGGGGTGGAAAAGATGTATCAGGGTCAATTTTCCATGTTTGATTTACAGGAAGAGCATGAGAAATCCTGCTGGTTTTTGCACTTGTCTGTGTCATGTATGCTCTTCTGTGTGTTCAGATCTTAGTGGCACCAGCATTTAGCTTTACAATTCAGATTCACCAATTTATTCACCAAGTTCTTCAGTTCTTTCTAGACTATACTTTTAGGTGATCTGCCTCAGAAAAAGTGTTTTTAAAGATGCTCAGATAATTTTATTAGTTTGCTGGTTTTTTATTTTTGTCAGAAGTTTCATTTGCCCTGCATGTTATAACTAGATAAAATCTTGTGTGATAATAATTACAACTGAACCAAATTTTATTAAAGTATTGTTTGTCCTGGAATTATGAGCATGGGTATTTCATTTCACTGATGTGCATTTTGGTTTCTTGTTTCATTTCTTTGCATGATACAAATATTTAAACTGCTAGAGCGCCCAGCTGTTGCACACAGAGCATACACCAAGGACTTTTGTGCTGGTTAGACTGTCTAATCTCTTTGCCTTGACCAGAATCCAATGACAAACCCTTCCTACTTCAGAGTAAAATCCATGCATGCAGGCAAGTCAATTTTCTTGACTTGTGCTAAATCTTGAAGGATGAGATACTCTGCAAATAAACTTCAGAAGCTTCTGTGGTGGTTAATGAGAACATCATTTGCTAAGAAAGTGAACTCACACACTTGAGTTAGCTGGTACAATTTTCTCTTGCAAAACACATTATTTTCTACAAGTCTGTGATGAATGTCAACTGCCACAAATCTTCCAATTAAGTGCCCTATTTACCCAACCAACTGAACCTCATTACTGTCCTCTGTCTCAGAGTGCACCTTGCCAGGGTTTTAGTCTTCATGTCGTTGTGCCTTTACCCAAAGTGAAAACACTCAGATCCAGGTAGTAGCCTCCTGCAGAGCATTTGTGAACATCTTAACACATACTTGAGTGAAATAGGCTTTTCTCCCTGCTCCCTCTGGGACAGAGGGTGGGAGACAAAGACTGAAGATAAATGAAGTTATCTAGAAAACCTTTAGAAACAAGTTTTTCAGGAGGAGAATATCAAAACCATATTGTGTGCATATTTAATTTTTCACATTTCTGGAACAAAATGGCCCAGTTCTGCTGGGGTTTCTATGCCAACTTGTCTCTTACAGACAGCTGCTCACGCATGCCGACCTCTTACAGCTTTTCAGATTTCCTTTCAACTTTAAATCTCCATTGGTAAAACAAGATTTTCAGCATCTTGAAAATGAGGAACAAGGTCTTTTAAGCTGACAGCTGCTTCCACTGTCTTTGCAATGTATACCAAGATGATCTCATTTGAGAAGCCATAATGATGTTTGGTATGGATTTAAGATAGGCTAATATACTCATGCAGGAAACTACACTACATATTAATTAATTTTTTTTTAAATTCGGTATTGGCCTTAGTTAACTTAAAAAGGAAGAGAGAGTTTCACTCTTTTTTGTTTGGGATTAATCTAATACTTAGTTTTCTCAGATCTTTCCACATCTCTTCACTCTTAGGTCATTAATGCACACATGGATCATCAGTCCTTGTACAATGCCTTGGACAAAGCTGGCAATTAACCTACTTCCATACCGACCATAAGCCATCTACAGCTCCTCTTTGTTTCCCTCAGTCAGTTTATAGTCTATAACAGCTTTATTTTGGGCCTACCTACCTCGAATGCTTAATTTCCTTAACTGCCTCTGACAAAGCCATATTAAGACACAGAGACATAGCTGCATTTGTCCTCTTTCTTGGTGCAGTAGCACTGTGATTGTAGGGCCGGTTCCTAAGAAGCCTGAAAACAGTCAGTGGGGTTTGGAAGCTGTGTGAAGAAGGAAGGAAATCAAGAAAAGGCTAATTTGGGTTGCGAGACATGTGGATGCTAGGAAACATCAATGAAGTTTTGAGCAGGTATGTGAAGGGCTTCCTTTGGCTCCTCCTCAGCACACCCTCTCTGAGTGATACTTCTTGCTTATCCCTCCTATAATGCTTACTCTTGCCCTGCTCAGAGAAACTGCTGACATTTCTCTGCTGACTCCAGCCTGACGCTGAAAATACTGCACCATTCTGTGCAGTGTCCCCCAGCCATTGCCTGGTGCCTCTCACAGGGGCTGGGAAAAGGAGCAGGAACCTTTTACTGGAACAGTTGATCTAGGCTGTCTTTTTATCACAGGCAAAGTCATCTGCTGCTCCAAATGGCCTCCTGCCCTAGACAGTCTCCTACTATGACAAATGCCAGACATGGCATCCTGTTAGAGGCTTTTGGCAAAGTCTTTTTAGAAGTCTAGATAAAGAACTGGCTGACAAAATGCTTTCAGCTCTTTTAATGATAGATTTAAATTCTATGAGATTAGTAAGATTAGATTTTTTTTCTTCATGGAAACCAGACTGATTTGCATCTATTACTTAGTTTAATGTTTGATAGCCTCTATCTTGCTTTTTTCCACTAATGTTCCTGATCCTAATTTCAGGTCAGTGCTTTATGTTCCTCAGGTCACCACTAATAATTTTTCTTAAGAGAACTGTAGTATTTGTTATACTCCAGGACTGTAGGTAAGTAATTGACTCTAGCATGAAGCTACATTTTTATCGGCAGCTCAGCCACTTCCTTCACAAACATCCCCATAATTCCTGCATGAAGAGTAGCTAGGCCCACTACCTAATTTCAGTTTATTTAACTGCTTCATTTTTGAACATCTCATCTCCCATTATCCCTATTTCTCACTTGCAAAAACAAGTGTTACAGTAGGAGTATATGAATCATCTTCTATGACAGGCTCTAATGCAAAGTCATAATCAAGTTGCTTTGAAATTACACTTCAGACCTGCCTTCCTCTGACTCAGGGCTTTCCTGCAGAAACTGAGGGAGAAAGGAGTGCACTCCATTCCCCTCTCTGCTGGATGCAGGCAATCATCCTTTGAAGGCATGGCTGCAGCTGAAGCAGCATGCTGGGGTTTGGGGGCAGGAAATGCAAGTTACCTGGTAGAGCTGAGAAAACTCTCACTTTTCTCTTTTTTCTGGCTTTGTCTGTGTGTTTAGAAGTAAAACACTTGTGACTGTATTTGAGGGGAGGAAGAAGTAAAGGTCACCTGTAGACCATTATCCCCCTAGAGGCAGTGGGGGTGGAAGAACCTGCCTCACTCCGTACCGTAGTCACAGCTTACTTCCCAGGAATGGCATGGCACT
The DNA here is from genome assembly GCA_013399095.1 of Psophia crepitans. Lineage (NCBI taxonomy): Eukaryota > Metazoa > Chordata > Aves > Gruiformes > Psophiidae > Psophia > Psophia crepitans. The sequence goes on from VWZZ01003529.1 coordinate 60,885, forward strand.
TTCACAAAGCCCATAGTGTTATGGGGCTGCAGGACATCAGTGTTACACTCTCTTCATGTGATACTCTGAAATTCCGGAAGATTTCTACCTTACATACAGAAATGCTGGGAAGGAAAGCATTTATGTGGCTGGTGTAGCAGACACAGGCTGGCTTTTCCTCTAGTCTCTTCTGGACTATTACATCTATTACATGGCTGGCTGTGTTTGCAGGAACCAGGCTCAATGATCCATGAACTGTCATCCACTCCTGTGGGGAATAATTGGGGATAGCAGGAACAAAATCTCTGCTATTTTAGAGAATTTGGGATTCTTGTTCCCTGTTTCCCCTGTGTGCTGCAAGAGTTGCTGTGAATTCTTTAGCTTATCCCAGGCTTTCGGAGGTGTTAAAAGGTTTGCTGGGCTTGCAGACCGGTCTGGAACTCAGAGATATTAAAAAATAGTAACAGAATGGCTAGATGAAAGAACAAAGGGCTGCAAGCCAGAATCTGTCCTTTGCCAGATGGTCATCTTAATAATACTTTGCATAAATGTAGCATTAGGAATTTGTACTTTGGCCTCTGAAGTGGATACATATCATTAATACTGTTTTACAAATGCGGAAGCTGAGGATTGAAAAGGTACATTCAGTGGCCACAACACGGCTAAACACGTCTGGAGCAATGCCAAGAATTTTTACAGATAGATTATGCAGAAAAGGCCTTAGTGACTATACTGCATTCATGGAGATCCTTGGCGTAAACTGTGATGTTCCAAGAAAGCACAGTATGTCTCAGCAGCCATACTATAAATCTGAGATGAAGGAAATTTCTGACTTCAGACCTAGAGATCTGTACAGCTGCTTTCGGGCACTAGAGTTTGCTCCATGGCTTACGATGAAGGACACTGTAATTCAGCCGAGAGCTACAGCCAAACAGCATGGTAGAGTTCAGTGACACAGAACCCACGAGATGTGCTTCATCTGGTGCACCTCAATAGGTCGGTAGGTTTTTGTGAACATGTTCAGCTTGCACACTCCGTGGACAGATATAAGCTTGTTTCTGCCCATGCTGCAAGCACACATCAGCTTATTTTGCCCATTCTCCTAGGCAGAAAAAAGAGGCCATGATCATATAACCTTGGGCTTGGAATTAAGCTCACAAACTTGTCTTTCCTTAAATCTCATCATGTAGGTCTAAGCAAGGTACCAATACAGTTGTATGACTTTCTCCCTCTCTAGTTATGCATTGATATCTGCTCTAAAACACAAAGAGTAAACATAGCTTCAATCTATCTCCTCTACAGTAACCTCTCATAGACATTAGTGTTTCATCCTTCTCATCTGCTAGTGAATGTAATTTTGGAAGCATGCAGACCTATGCCTTTAAAGCATTACTCAGTAAGACATCTTGCCAAGAACACTGCAAAATGTCTAAATCCAAACTGTTCTTCACTTTAGCTCCTTTATGTTCAATGTGATTTGTACCTTGGCATTCAAGTACAATTTGATACAAAAGATAGTTTAATAAGGATTTAGGGCACTGTTTCTCAACCAAAGGGTCACAAACACTGAAGGACAGTGAAAAGAAATCAGGGTGACATGAAGTACTGTAATTTTTATTATATTATAAAGCAGAGAGAATGCTGTTTTCTAATGCTACACACATACCCTAGCCATTCAAGGTCAAATAATCAGTTAACCTCTCCAAACAGACACATGAACATAAGCTTCCATATCCTTCTTGTTACTATGGATATATTCTTTGTTCTTACATTTATAGTAAGTGGAAAGAAATCATAAAAAATTGATTAAGCTTTTGCCAGGTTGCAAAGCTTAGGAACACTGTTCGGAGGGGTGCTATGCTGGACCTT
>VWZZ01003533.1:5620-29621 GCA_013399095.1 Psophia crepitans
CTAAAATGGCAGGTACGGTTCAAGAGCAGAGAAGTACGAACAGGTCTCCAGTGTGCACCACGGGGAGCCGGGCGGCGCGCGGGCGGGATTCTCCGCGGCAGAGCTCACGGCGGTCGAAGGCAGAGGTGGCCTCGCGCGCCGGCGCGGGGAGGGCGGCAGTCGCGTGGGCTCCTGGAAGAGCGTTATCCCTTCGAGAGGTCGCTGCCCCCCTGCAGTCACACGTGCATTGATTTTCTCCCCAAGAGAGGAGCCTTTTCCAAACTTTGCTTTTTTTTTTGCGTGTGGGTTTGGGTTTTTTTATGGTTTTTTTTCTTTCTTTTTAAATATAAAAGTCCACGTTAAAATCTTTGAAACCTAATTTGCCAAATGCAGACGGCGGAGGGCCGTGCCTGGGAGATGCTGCGTGCCCGGGAGCGGCAGCCCCGTGCCTGGGCCCCCCCCAGGCCTCACCCTGCTCAATCCCACGCGGGGGGGATGGGGGCTAAGGGGTCGCTTTATTCTGTTTGTTTTCTTTTATATCTCCTTGGAATGAAAGTCCCGTCACAATTTGGCTTCTCACTCCTCCGAGAGCAGAGTGGCGCTATAAAAATGCACTTAACACACATCCTCTGCTAGTATTTTTTCTTTTTTTCCTTTAAAAAAAAAAAAAAAAGATAACAAAACCTTTGCTTCCAAAGCTGGGAGACTCAATGCCACCTGATTGCATCTCTGGAGAGGCGTAAAAAAATTATTCGCATAAGAGACGAGGAAAATCACCATGATCCTGCTCTGGGCATCGTCACTGTTCCAAGGTCACCACTTCCACTGCCTGCCCGTCCATGGTGACGGCACTGTCTGCTATCCTCGTGGTCACGGGTGCCATCGCCACCTGAACGGGGCCGTTGCCTTGGGCCAGGCTGGTCACCACGGTCTGGTACATGCTGACGGGGATCTGGACGAGACCTGCGGAGACAAAAAAAATAACAAATAAAAATAGAAGCAGGGTTGGGAGGGAAGGAACAGAGTGACACCAGCACGAGGGACAAGGCTGGTGTGGCCACATGCCATGGCGTGGTCCCCAGGGTTGGGGGGCTGCATTCAACATGGGGAGTGCTGCTCCAGAGATGATCCTTTGGATTGTTGGAGTACTCCCCCCTGGAGTGCTGCGTCCAGCTTGNATCCTTCCCTGGGAGGGTGCTGAGGCCCTGGCACAGGGTGCCCCGAGAAGCTGTGGCTGCCCCTGGCTCCCTGGCAGTGCCCAAGGCCAGGTTGGATGGGGCTTTGGGCAGCCTGGGCTGGGGGGGGTGTCCCTGCCAGGGGGGGCTGGACTAGATGACCTTGAAGCGCTCCTTCCAACCCAAACCATTCCACGACTCCGTGCATGGAAAGACAACCACTGGGGAAGACACCTGCCCCCCCGGCAGCGCCTGTGCTGCTGTAACTATTCACGGCTTGGGGGTTTCGCTGTGCTCGACTCGCCCGCCGTGGGGCTGCGTGGGATGGCAGCCGGGATGGGACAGGATGGGGCTGGGGCTGGGGCTGGGCAGCAGCGCGGAGACCTCGGCCTGCACCACAGGGCTGTCTGGCCACAAGGAGAGAGTAAGGTTAAGGAGGAAAGAAACACGGAATTTTTGGAGGAGGAACCCAAAGATGATGCCCGGGTGGTACCGCAGGTGCCTGTACAGCCGCGCTTGTCAGACTGTTCTGCTGGGGGCAGGGATTGCTCCCCCGCGTTTCTCCCACAGCCGTGAGCGTGCCACCACACAGCCCGGCAGTGGTCACCCACAGACAAGGAACACGCTTCTGAAATGAGTTTTTCCACTTATTTTGCCCAGAATTGGGATCCCTGGAGCTGAGGAAGGGAAAAAGTCCCCGCTGTGACTCTTCCACCCCCTGTAACTCCATCCACCACCCAAACACCGTCCCACTGGCTGCAGCACGTGAGAAGGATCCCATCGCTGGGCAGAGCACAGAGCACCCGTCCTGCCCTGGTACAGCCACCGGCCTCTCTCAAACACGATTCACTTCCTCCAGCTCGCTCTCCGTCCCAAACGGGTCCTTCTGCCCCCACACCGAGACGGGTAAGGGACAGCGTGGGACCAGCGGGCCCTGGCCAAGCTCTGCTGGCTCCAGGCACCAGCCACAGGCGCTCACACGTGTCCGTGTGAGACACCTAACAGAAAAAGGAAAGCGAACCAGGTTTCTCAGCCCTTCCCCAGTCATGGATGGGTCCGGCAAAGTAAGAAACATCTTTTTCCCCGAGGGTGGCTCAGCTACAGAAAGGGATCGGGTGCCCCCGAGCTGGAGTTGGCGAAGCTTTGGGCATGTTTTTGGCCGCGGAGGAAAGCCCCGCTGCGTCAAACACGGTTGAGTCCCAGTTAGCGAGGTGACACCAGCCAAGGTGACAACAAAGCAACGAGGCCCCTGAGGATACTGTGATGAAAAGAGGTGGAAAAAGTAGCAAGGTCCTGCTCGATAGAGCCAGGAAGGGGAAGGGGAATGGCAAATCCTGCAGGCTGGCAGGATGAACTTCATCCTTCTACTCTGACACTATCTGCCTGAACCCACCGCTGCCTTTGGCTTGGCGAAGCTGATTTACACAAGCGAGCCTTGAATACTACCTTGTACATGACATTTCTGGAACTACCTGCACCTCTGTTGGGGTAAAAAAACCACAACCAACAACCAACCAAATGCTTTTAGAGGCCAAGAAATCCTTCCAGCCAGCAGCACGGGATGGCCGACCCCTGAAACAACGTTCAGAAGGTTTAAGATAGCAGGTTCCTGACCCAGGCTTTCCCGAAAAAGCAGTACAATCTCTTTTGATTCAGGTTTCTGTGGCAGGGAGCAGACCTCTGTCCTGCCAAGGACACTCGTTTAGTAACACGAGGCGGCAGAGCACGGCTCGGTGTCCTCAGATAACTTACTGTACAGACAGGAAAGCTTACGAGTTAATCGCGCTGACCAGGTGGGTGACCCTGGCGGAGCGCAGCGTGCTTTGCAGTCCTTCGACACCCCTCCTCTTGGGGTCTCAAAGCACTCCGGGTAGGAAAGCTTCGCAGTCCCCCAGCCAAAGGGCTGCCCCGCACCAGACGGGTTACACCTACGTTCACAGCCCAACGGAGGAATTGCTTTCCTGGTGCGCTGGTCCAACACCGAGCGAGGAGGTGCGCCTTCCGACAGACGAGAGTTCTAGGCGACACCACACTGAAATGAGAGCTCGTGTTCAGCCCTCCTGAAGAAAATCTCCTATCAGAGGGGAACACAGCACATCCCAGTTTAAGCCGGTGTTGGCACAGACCTGGAGACCTGGCCTGGGATGCACCTAAAATCCCCGCTCCAGACCAACAACCCAACTAAGCCCTTTGGGTTACTTGGGTTGCTAACCTGAAGGAGACTGTTGGAGCTCTCAAATGACAGTCTACTACCCACAGCCAACCCGAAGACCAGAGTCACCACTACCCTCGTGGACCACAGAGCACACGACATTAAAAACCTGATCCCTTCTTGCTGTTCAAACACGCCTTGGCCAGGGTAGGGCTGCTGCCAAGGACGCGTGCTACCAAAAGAAGGTGACATGTGAAGACCCAGCTGGGGTCACTGTCCATGGCCAACCCAAAGACCAGAGTCACCACTATCCTCATGGACCACAGAGCATGCAGCGTTAAAAAACCGATCCCTCCATGCTGTTCAAACACACTTTCGCCAGGGTAGGGCTGCTGCCAAAGACGGGTGCTACAGAAGACGGTGAGATGTGAAGACCCAAACAGGGTTTTCTTTGGAGAGGATGAGTTTGTGTCACCCAAGGTATGGCCACATCTTGGAGTGCACGGATGAGGAGGGAAGTCTCCGTGAGAGACAGCAACACGCAGATCTCTCTCTGCATGGGATTAAACTAAATCGCCTCAGCATCTGACGTAGCGGCCTTCCTGCCAGGGGTGGTAACAAACCAAAGGAGAGGGCTGGAGAGTCTGCTGTGCATTAAAGCAGAGATGATCGCCCTTGGGAGAGAGACGATTAAACTACTGAGATACTGTAATCAGGTCTAGGATTGGCCCTGCACTGCATCTGCTCAGACCTGCACCCTGATTAGCCCTAATCTAGCAGGCATATGTTAATCTAAAGCATGGATTTCAGACCCTTTCAATTGTATTAAAACCAGGAAATCCATTAGACAAAAAAAAAAAACCCCAACCAAACCTCCAAACCAACTTCTTGAGTCTTTGAAAAATACACTTCTGCAAAGAACGTGGAGCCGTGCCGGGGTGCTCTGCGAGGAACGGGGTGCGCAGGCAGGAGAGGGAAGAGGGATCCCGTTGGATCAGACAGGCTCCTGCCCGGGGAGGGACGACAGCAGAGGTGATGAATCAGGCACGGAGCGGCGCGGATCACGGCCGCAGGCTTGCGGCAAGCAAGATGATGCAGCCGGGCTGTGCGTTTGCTTCCCCTTCGCAGAGATGCCCAAACAGCCCCTCTGGAAGGAGCTGTGGGTGACACACGAAGCCCGAGCACCTCCATCCCCCTGCGAATCGCCCGGTCCTGGCCACCAGCCTCACCTACCTGCCAGCACCTCCCGTTGGCGGCAGGGATGAGGACCCAGCTCCAGCGGGCCGGGCACAAGGGTACCACCTACGCAGGGAGATGGGGCAGAGCCAGCACCAAGGTCCTGCCTCTTGCTTGCATGCAGCATGCCACGGAAAGATTTATTCTTTTGGTGGAGGATCAGCTGGCTTTGCTAGGAAGGAGGCTGCGGCACGGCTGGCAGCGCCTGAGAGCCATGGAGGGGAACGGGTGCTGCGGCAGGACACAAGGGTGGCCAAGGGAGAAGGAGAGCCGTGACAGGCCTTAGGGGTTGGGATGGTGGGACGGCCACCGCGAATCAAAGGATTAGAGCCGATCGACTCAGAGACGGTTGTGGCTGTGCTCTAATGCCGGGTCAGATGACATTAGCAGTCGCAGGAGATAATGAAAACTCCTGGTGTTTCAGCAAAGAGGTTACAGCCTGCAGAAGGAGGGCAAGGGTTAGGCTCTACCTGCGACCAGAGAGCCACAGGACTCAGAGGCCAAAAGTTATGCGATGGCTGATAGAGACATCTCACCTGGTGTGGAGGGCAGAGCAGCAGCAGCGTAAGAACAGCCATTTTGATCCCAGGTTGCCAGTGACTGCATTAAAGCACCATGAAGGACTTCAGGGGAGAAGGCCAGGTGGGTGGGATGATTCAGTGTCCTGGGAATTGGTGTCCAAGTTCAGCAGTGCCCTGGACATCCAGGACAGTCGATGCTCAGGGGACCGCGGTCACCAGTGCCAGTTTTAATTGATTTATTAACACCTCTTCACCCTTGAGATCAAAGCAAGTGCAGCACAAGGAAGAGATACTACCAGAGTCTCCAACCGTTGGGCACATTCTCAGTTCTTCAGGATCTGGAAAACTGTCTTACTCAGTGACACAAGACATGCCTCTCTTCCGCGGTATCTAAGGTTGAGTCCATTCCCCAAGGACCATCCTTACCTCTTGTTCCTCCGGTGGTTTACTAAGGTGCTCAAAGCACACAGACAGCTAACTAGCCAAGCAGATCCACTCTCCAATGCCCCGACTCCACAAACTGGTTCCTTCCTGAACATCGATGAGGTGAGGTTTATACTACCCTGGCTGCTGATACAGCCCATCCCCGTGGTGTTTCACCACACCTGGACACCGGTGCCGAGGACCCATTTGTCAGCATCCCATGTGGTTCCACATCCAATAAAGCTTATTTAGTGGATATCTCATCCCAGGTATGGAGCAATATACCAGACGTGGATGGAAGATGGGCTGGAATGCCAATGCAGATCTTACCACCTTATTCAAGGTGTTTAATCAAGAAGAGCGTGGCCAGCAGGTCGAGGGAGGGTCTCCTCCCACTCTGCTCTGCCCTGCTGAGGCCACAGCTGCAGTTCTGAGTCCAGTTCTGGGCTCCCCAGCTCCAGACACACTGGGAACTACTGAGGGGAGCCCAGTGGGGGGCTGCGAGGATGATGAGGGGCTGCAGCATCTCTCGCATGAGGAAAGGCCGAGAGAGCTGGGGCTGTTCAGCCTGCAGAAGAGAAGCCTGAGAGGGGATCTGATCGATGCTCATCAAGATCTCCAGGGAGGTGTCCAGAGGAAGGGGCCAGACTCTGCCCAGTGGGGCCCAGGGACAGGCCAAGGGGCAGCGGGCACAAACTGGGACACGGGAAGTTCCACCTGAGCAGGAGGAAAAACTTCTTCCCTCTGCGGGTGCCGGAGCCCTGGGCCAGGCTGCCCAGAGAGGGTGTGGGGTCTCCTTCTCTGGAGAGACCCCAGCCCCGCCTGGACGCCACCCTGTGCACCCTGCTCTGGGTGATCCTGCTCTAGAGGGGGGTTGGAATAGATGATCTCCAGAGGGCCCTTCCAACCCTGACCAATCTGTGAATCTGCGAAAGGTCCTGTCACTGAAGAAACCATAACAGCCCCAGGCAACCTCCGACAAAGCTCTGTCTGGAGCTGGACTGTAAGCATCAGGTTGTGACCTGGCAGCAGATGGTATGAAGAGCCTTGCTGCTGCCATATGTCCTGTGAATGTGTGGTACGCTCTCATTACAGCGGCAGTGCGAGTTTACAGCTGGATAGTCAGGTTCTGCAAGCCTTGAAACACACCCTGGAGTAGAAAGGTCTTCACTGATACTGAGACAGGAGTTGTCTCAACAACCTGTATGGACAACATGGACATTCAGGTTAACACTTCCGAAAGCGTAATCCTCACGTTAAATGCCCAAAGACACGCAGAACAGCTGGGGGAAACTGAACAGCGTGTAATCTCGGGGGACCTCTCAGCTGCCAGTCACTCGGCGAGAGATGTCCTCTTCCCAGCTGACATAGGCTCCTCCAGTGGACGCCTTGGCATGACCCTCTGCACCATGGAAAGGCTGAACAGCAGGACCTTGCACATAACGTTTTCTGCCTGCTGCTCCAACAGGAACACAAGAGCAAAGTCCTGGAAAGTCAACAGACAGGAACCAGCCTCAATCCCGACAAGACAACCGCAGCCACTGTCGCCACGTTGAACATCGACTCAAGAAGGGAAACAGCCTCCTCTTCTTTCCAAACGTGCAAAATCCTCTTTGGTAGCATCAACTACAACAGAGCTGATCTCCCGCCAAAGCAAACTCCTGTGGGAGCAGCACTGGAAAGGGGGGGCTGTGAGCAAGCAAAAGGCTTGGAGAAGCATTACCGTCGGGCTCCTGCGTCAGGGAGCCAGGGGTCTCAAGCAATGCTCAGCCCTGCTCTGCGGTACCGAGCCAGCCTAACCCCATGAGGAGTGGGAGGGGAGACGGTACAAACCTTTTCAACGCATCTTTGGGAAGGCTGGTGAAGGAACAGTTTAAGGGGGATGCTGTTAAAAGAGTTGGGTTTATGGCTGTAAAGGCCGTGAAGCCACAAGGAGCACTGCCCTGAGTGCTGAGCACAGGGGAGTCAGGAGCACAGGTCCGGAGTCACCAAGCAGCACAAAAGTATTTGCTCTTGGGATTTCTTTCACGGGGCAAACCAGAAAATGCACAATGACTTCAGCGATCATCTAGGAGCCCTTGGCAGTGCACAAGACATCATCTCTCTTTTAGCTAGGCAACATAATCTTACCGAAAACCAGCACCTCGACCGAGAGCTGCATGCCCCCTTCCAAAAGGGGTCCAAGCCTGCTTCAGGTCATCAGAGGCCATGAACCACGGTCAGCTGCGGCCAGTGCGGCTCTCAGGGATCCACTGGCACCAGAAGCAAACTCAGCACCAAGGAAAGTAGATCCAATGCGATGGATGCCAAGGTTGATACGTCTTTCTGTGTTCTCTTGGACACCACAAAGAGGATGTGTTGAAAGTTGTCCAGTTTATCATTTGCTTTGAACATCTGCAAGTACTGCAGAGTCGGGAGACCACTGTGAGTGGCCTTACAAGTGCCCCAGACCCCTGCTAGAGCTCCGAAGGCCTTACAGCGCTCACGTCAACAATGGAGAAGGCTACAAAAAGCGGCATTTTCCGTTGGACTTTCCTGGCTGTTGACGTCCATCTCATTCAGAAGACTTCCTTCAGTCTTCTCAGCCAGTACTGAGAGGGAAACTCGTGTAAACTCTTCTTAGTGTGATCCTGCTGTAACATTTTGCAGCAGATATTCCTGCAATTTCTTTTTCCCTCCTCCGGTGGCATGGGCCTGAGAGTCCCACTGAAATTCCTGTGCTCAGGAATGCACTACGGGGCCCGAGCACACAGGTCAGCAGATACCATCTCATTGCTACATCTCGTTCAGAGCCAAAGGCAACTTCAGAAGACACGATGGAGGAAGAATTCTCGTAGACAATTCAAAATGACCGGTGTGCAGATTTTAAACACACAATAAGCAGAAACAGGGAACTACATCGGTAGAGGACCGCTGAACAACTAAACGTTTGCCCTTGGTGGGCGGTGAAAGGGCACTGGGCATGCTTTGATCTATATACCGAGGATAGCCTGTAAATACATCAAGATTGATGTAGATAGGTAGTGAATAACCTGATTGTCTTTTCCACAGCAGGACAGCATATGAGCTTGAAATGCAGCATGGAAAGTTGCACTATATACTAGAGGAGGAGGGAGAAACCCAGACAACCACTAAACATAAGGTTAGTGAAGCTCTGGAGCAGAGTCTCCAATGCTGAAGGTCTTTTAGAGCCAGCCACTGGCTCAGGCAAGGGCCTGGCGTAAGGGATCACTGGAGTTCCTTTCAGCCTGCTATGTGAACAAGATTTTGCAGACTCTACTTTATGTAAAGAAGCTATGGTCCACTGATGGTAGAGTCACCAACAAGCAAATCTGAGATAGCACTGGGACGTACAGGACAAATCAGTTGGTGCTAGAGGTATTTCTTGACAGCTCATCCTCCTGGCCATGTATAATTTCTTCCAGCAACGTGGTAAAACAGGAGGGACTCCGTTATGCTTCACCGCTACCAGTTTTAACAAGGACAGTCATAGAAACAGGATATTGAGCAGCTCTGTCCAGCTGTTCGCAGCCACGTGTGTTCTGGCAACGCAGTGGGTATCGTTGCCTACAACAAAGGTAACACAACCTTAATACTCAAGGTATTTAAATAACTGCAGAGCAACTGTGTCCTCCTGGAGCAAAGACCATGCCTATTCTCACCAAAACAGGTAACTGCAGTGCTGGAGACTACCTGATGTGTTACTGCTATCCCAAAAGAGCACTGTTAAAAGCTCCCACAAATGATTTTTATTAAATCCACGTTGCTTTGCATGGGAATCTGGCTTGCCAAGATTTCCAGAAATTATCATCTTGACCACATCCCTTTTGGGGGACTGACTCAAGACGTGGGAAGGACAGGCAATGGGCAAGAGCATGGATTTTCAGAAAAACAAAACAGATCTCTGTAACAAGTTCAAATCACACCAGCTAAAATGAGCGCTCTCAAAGTCACGTTACCCTGAAAAACCCTTCGACCATAGAGGAGAAACATCCGCAAACTAAACGTGTCCCTCTAGATACGAGGTGTTAACATGACACCATGGATGGGATTTCACTCAAAGCCAATTGCAGAATCCAGCATTTCAGGAATCCTACCACACTCCATGGTGACAAAGGAAGCAGAAGACATCTCTTAACACAGGCACCTACTTTAAGATAAGACAAACTGTCTTCTGAAAGTGTGCCCCTCCTTCTCCCCTGCAACTACTGCTAGAGTACCAATGACTAACTCAAATTAGATGTCTCTCAGGACACGATGATTGTTGGAAAGACTTTCACCATCAGAAATGGCTTACTGACAAATCATTAAAAGCCCATACAGCGACTTAAGCTCCGAGAACCTTCTAGGCACACAACAGTCACAGCTTTCCCCTCTACATCCTCTGTGCCATTCATTTCAAAACACAAAAAAGTGTTGCACGAAATGATAATGTGAGAAAAGCCACAGTCTTTATTCTGCTTGCTGACCACAAGCATACCTCAAGATCATCCATCACCCGTCTTTTCAAGAGCCATTCCAGTCAAAACCACAACAAAGAATAATGTAACGAGGCACCTGAAGTTTTGATAGCGATGTTGAGTCACGGCAGCTCACAGACGGAGCATTAAACCGAGTGTTGCAACCTAGCAGGTTACACCATAGCCTTGACTTTTCCTCAGAACAGTAGATAAGCACAGGAGGCAAACCAAGATGCAACATTTCTCTCAACAACTTCATGGGATGTAGGAAGGACAGCCCTGGCACCGCTATTTCCTTCCCTGCATCCACCCCATCTTCACGATCACATCTCAGTCTCTCAGACCGTCCCTGAGCATCACCTACCTGCTTCATATTGTCAGTGACTTGTTCTTTCCTTAGCCTTGGCTCCTCTTGTTCTGTTTCAGTAAGTTTTCCTTCTCTGCTCGTTCAGAGCAACAGGAGCTGCTGCCTCAGCAACCCATAACGCCTGTTTGATCTGGCACCTCCAGCCCTACACCATCAGAAAGGCACAGGCCAGGATGCAACACCACGCTTATATGGGTCATTCTTCCTCCCACTCATTCAGCTTCAGCAAAGACTGCTAGATGCTTGGTATTTTGTGTCAAGATGTTGTTGTAAAACCCAAGTTTGGATGGGTTTTTTTTTATCTATACTCAAGTCTCAGTTGGAGACCAACCTTCCATCTCTGGCTGCGAGAGGACAGCTCACTGCACTAGCATCTTCAATACATTTCTATTTTCTTCCTCTCTACAAGGATGGAAGGGTCACAGCTGAGCCAAGATCTGAAACACCCTTGGCTTAATCTCCCTTATTTCTTGGTCCTTTACCTTTGCCTCTACGGCAGAGGAAGGCAATCCATCCTCACAAAGGGACCACTCAGTTACTTACGGCTCCTTTCAGCAGACCACAGCAGGGCAGGTGTGCCTGCACCTCCCACTTTGTTCGATATACAATCCAAGAGAATACAAGCCCAGTCTTCATCCTGGAGAGATGTCCTAAAGATGTTCCCTTGACAAACGACTAACAAGATCCCTGAAAATTATTCCAAAGCTTTTGGGGGTTTTGAGGGTTTTTTTGGGGTTGGTTTTTTTCAGAGTTCTTTTTAAGTTGCGGTACTTTGAGACAACACCACTGCGGCTGGGATTCCCGATTTACAAGAGTCCCTGTTGCTGGAGGGGCCAGCCCAACCTATCAAGTGACATACAGAGTGGGGCTCAGCTATGCTTATGCAACTATCTCCTCTGAAGCCCCAGCGATTCCATGGAAAGAGGAAGATCCCAGTGAGCCAACCTGATACCCAGACTCTTCCCTGGCACAGCAAAGACCCACAGTCTTCAAGGAGTGGTGACAAACATCTCCTTCACCAACACTTCACAACTGCCATGACCTCTGTCTCTGCAGCCCTTTCCTGACGTACCAGAAGTCTTCCATTTGCAATCATCTGCAGCAAGGATAGTAACGTAAGGAAAAACTTGTGATTATCTTTAACAATGGAAATGATAAATCTGAAATCCCAGGTCTTCCGTGTGATCCTCGTTTTGCTGTAGCTGAAAACTCCCATGAAAAGGGTGCTTGGGAAAGAAGGCAAAGCCGCAGCCTGGTGTCCTGACGGCGGATTAGCTTCACGCCTTCAGCCCTTGTGTCTTACATAAGGTTACCTGTCCCTCCCTCTTCCCTTCATGGGGTGTTGAGGGTGAATTTAGGGCTTGATAAGGGGACCTGGACATCGTCTGAGGCATAATAAAGCTGCATCTGTTCATGTTCTGTTCTTACCTAGACCTCACACACTAGTGCTGAGTCCCCAGGGCATGTCAGTCTAAAACCAAGCCAATTTGGTGTGTAGGAGAGGCGACAAGCATGCGAGGAGTTTATTTGTCTACCTGTGAAAAGAAAGCTTTTTTACCGGACTCCCCAGATGAAAGCTTAGCGAATAACCCCTCTAAGCTTCCTTGATCGGCTGGCTTTGCTGTGGAGTGAAGGGCACACCTGATAAGATTAGCAGTCTATCATGGTCAATCATGTATATAGGAAACACAGTTAAAAATAGAGAAAGTACAGCAACCCCTACTGCCCGCTCAAGTCGGGATTCGCTTTTCCTATGATCTGTTTTCTGTTAATAAAAAGGATGGAGCAGACAGGTGTTATCAGCGCAAAGCTTCTCAAAGTAGAGACAGGAAACACCTAAGAATAAATTAAGAGTCTGCTCCTTTTCTGAGAAATCAGATGTTAAAGTGATGCTTGCACAGAGGGGCAATATAGCACCTGAAAGTTTCTAGACAATCACTTAATAGGGATCCCTACTATATTTTGCCATAAACACTTTACTGACTTGTCTGCTATGCTATTAACATCCACAGGGGCTCCTCCAGAGGAGGAATTGCATATCAAGACTGAGTCTTTTCCTACCTTTAAAAACAGCCATTAGGGTTCTGTGTTTTCTGTATGGTTTTATTAAAGGCTTCTGTGAGAACGAAGGCAGGGTACCATCTGAAACTGCTGAAGTGTTACATTACTTGAATGACAAAAGTCCATGATAGAATAAAGTAATTTGAACTGAATTACATCTTTGTAAAGCACTGAAATATCACATATTCTAATGAAGCAGATAATTATGTGGCAGAGTTTCTGCAGGAGCAATACTCTGGGCATCCTCGCAAATCATAAACAGAGAGCAAGGGGAATGCAGTGGCCTATCAAAAGGCAGGAGCGTCCACAGTCCAAAAACTAGTGGACTTCAGCCAGCAGAAGTGTCCGTGGTCATACACACAGAGGAAAGCTCTGGTATGTACCCTCCTGTGCTGAGTGACACACGGGACAGCCTACTTCTTTACTTAGGTTTCTGCTACAGCGTTCAGCCTTTAGTTCCTTACAGCTGGCGGATGCTGAAAGTGTATTTGCAGGGTTTTCTCTCCTCTGCATCGCTGCTTTAACTTTGCATCGTGTCCGTGACCTTTAAAAAGCCCTATTTTACAAATTCAAAAAAATCACAACCCCATCCATCACCACAGCACCGCTGCTTGAGTGTTATTAAAACACCGGCTCTGAGCCCAGCTCTGTCCTGCTGCTAATTCTTTACTTAAGTAACAATTAGGAGAGAGCTCAGCTTTGCGTAAGGCTAACAGGATTGGGCTGTAGGATATTAGCACACCCCAGAGGCATGTGCACCTCTACCCCGCAGCCCAAAAACGTCCAGGCACAGAGCAGCGGCTGAGACAGGTTGGACTGGATGATCCTTGAGGTCTCTTCCAACCTTAACGATTCTATTCTATTCTATTCTACAGGATGCCTGGATGGAAATATATACCTGGTGTCTGATATCTTCCCCTTGAAACTGTGAAAGGAACAGGGGGGAAAGAAAGAAAGAAAGAAAAGAGAAACAGAGAGATCCAGCCCCTTTAACCCCAAGAAACACCACGTAGTCAGTCAGGA
Organism: Psophia crepitans; assembly: GCA_013399095.1. Lineage (NCBI taxonomy): Eukaryota > Metazoa > Chordata > Aves > Gruiformes > Psophiidae > Psophia > Psophia crepitans. Next base: position 19,018 of record VWZZ01003533.1, read on the forward strand.
ACCTAAAGGAACAAGTGGCAATACCGACGATGGCCAAATCCCGTTATTCCAAACTACCACCACAAAAATCCACTCACCTGATGGACACTCTGCTAGGCTCCACTTGCAACCTGAATAGTCTGCTGCTAGGAAGCCTGACAATAAAATGCAAGTGTAAAAGGCTGAACAAAGGCCACATACTACAATTGGGGAGGGGGGAATTAAGTGGGGTAATTAATGTATTCATAGGAAATAACATCCTTTGGCTTACTAGGTGAATTAAAAAATTCAGTGCCTACATATGAGTAGAAAATTCTATGCCCACATACGAGCAGCACCCCAACGTTAGGCAAGGTAACTTAAATATTTCTACCTCTATACAGAACATTATAAGTGGGAGATAAAGTAAGTGGGAGGCAAGTATAAGATACTTCCAGATATTTGTACTGTATTTTACAAATATTTAGATGAATGGCTTAATTGGACCAGAGCGGCCCGATGAGAAACGGCTGCACAGAAGTGAGAGTAGTAAAATCCATCTCGGAGAAGCTCAGGCCACCTCCAGTAAAGCTCTCCACTATTCCCCAAGTATTGAGGGATGAGAAGTGAATGAGAAGCAGAACGGGCTGCCAAAGTGGCATTTCTATGTATCCCAAGAGCACGAGGCTAGAAAGTTCATGAAATCCAGGCGCTCGGCCTCACTGGTCTCCGAAAGGAGCAAAATGTGTTTTTAAGGCTACGACAGACTCGGGTCTCAATGAGTTTCACAAGTTCGTGGGCTGGGCGATAGATCACATGTGAACATGGACATTAGCATATACTACAGAGCGTTTAGCACATGGAGATATAAAGCAGCTATTGTTCTGGCAGTAAGGTAATACGTAACCAGATAGTCTCTGGCTTCATCTAAAAACCATTTTCCCAGCATTTTGCTGACTTGTTCGGCAGGAGCCTCTGCTACAACAGAGCGCACATTCATGGCCAACGAATGGGTCCAAAGCGATGGGTTCTCTCCCACAGTGCCCCACTCCCGGCCCCTGCGCCTCTTTGCCGGGGGAAATCGTGCTCTTAACCCAAGAGAGGTGACGCGAAACCGCAGCCGAGCGAGGCGCGCAGCTTTTGGAGGAGGACAACGCCTTGGGAAGGCGTTCAAAGCTTTATCTTGCAGATATGGGAAGCTGCAAGTCTGGGGTCTCTGCTGGAGCCTTACCTTACGCGAGTTCCCGCACTAGCTACAAGGAGGTAAGCACTCTTCTTTTGTCCTTGGGGGAAAAACCGGCTAGATGCACACCTTAAGGGTTCTTCTTTTTCCTCTTCTTCAAAGCACACCCTTCAAATCTCAGCTATAAAAGCAACCCTGCCACAAACCAGCACACGCCCTTGTTGCAATGGTGTTAAGTGTCACAGTGCTTCGGTGTCTGCAGCCTGTTTTCTTTATAGGACAAGGGACCCGTTTGGCACAGATCCCCCCCGTTCACCCCGTGTAGGACCCGGCCCATCCTCAGCAAGGTAAGCAATAAATCACAGCGAATACACGACTCAGACGTGGAACGTATCGTGTAAAGAGCAAGTTTTTACAGTCCACATTCCTCCTTTTTTTGTACCCCCACCGTCTTCCACTGCCCGAGCTGCACGGCAGGTGGGATGGGTTCCTACCTCTCTCTCCCAAGAGTACTTATTCTTGGTATGCTACTGCCTCTGGCAGATTCCTCCTTTTAAACTGCACATCTGTTGATTAAAAAAAAAAGAAAAAAGCTTGGACTCTGGCCTGGTGACTGAAGGCACAGAACATTTGTGCATCTGGGCAGAGCCCGAGCCACACAGGCTGGGTGGTAGGATGCCAAGAGAAGGCAACGGTGGATGCAGGGAGAAAAAAATCATTTGCTTTGCAAAAAACAGGGGTCTTCCAGGTGTTTTCTCCCCACGGGTCTCACCCTGGGTGCGCAGGGGCCCACAAAAAGGAGACTTGTGGCACACGGACCCGTGCGGATAGAGATTGCAAACTGCTAGAAGAATCAAGCAGTCGCTTGTGTAACAGCCTGTCCGGTCGCTTCCCGGGGCAGGATGGAACAGGTCGGAAAATGCTTCCTGAGAGCGAAAGGAGCTGCGGTGGCTGGAGAACCCCTTCTGCTTTGCATCTGCTGTGGATGATTCAGACCGGAGTCCCACTCACAGGCTGTGGGAACGGCTGCTCTGGCTCACACCGCAGGTCCATCTGGACCAGAAGCAAGAAAAGCATGTCTCTGACAGCAGCAAACTGAAGGTCTAAAACCTGACCAAGTCCAAGTCTTGTTAGTTTGTGGTGGGAATTCAAACTTCCTTCCACCTAACTCCTATTTGGAAGTGCGACTCAGACCCTTTTTTTGCCAAGAAAATGTACGAGGAAGCTCCAAGATTTGCCTGAGGACATCGCGAGGTATCTGCAGGTTAGAGCAACAGGGAACGACGACGGGCCGCATTCGCTGACAGTGTATAATTGAACACAAACAGCCCCAGATGCTGATCCCTGTGACTTCAAAGGAGTCGAGCATACCATATTTATGCCAGCAATAAAACTCAGCTTCCATTAGCTATACGTTCACCATGTAAATGCAGTGGTCCTGTCGTGCACACACCAATTAGAGTCCCCTAATGCTTGGAAGTACAAAGCTTTGATGAGAAAGGGTGGAAGGGAAGAGATCAGCCGGCTCAGGGGAATAGAGCAGAGAGCCTTTCACTGCGAGGTCTCGCGTTCAAATCTGTCGTAGGCCAGCGGTAGCAGATGGCCACTCCTGAGGGCCGTCCTGTAGCTCGCATGAAATGAGGGATTGTCTCAGGCCACCGGTGGACAACTCAGCGAAGCCACAAACACTCTGCTAGTGGTTTCTGGTAGAACTGGCAGGGAAACCGAGGGATTACACGGGTACGAAGCAACTGCAGCCTACCTGATCAAAGTCACCTCCCTTCCTGCAAGGAACTGAGGGACATTGCTGGCAGCTTACGGCTGTCGCTGCCTGCGTGGTGCAGGAACCTCTGGCTGCACAAGCCTAGATCTTGCTCTAAGGCTGCCTGCTTTACCTGTCATCAGCTCCTCCAACTCGTCAGCACCAGCTCCTGTTCCGCGAATGTCCCTTCAGACATGCTGGAGGTTTTGAAGATTAAAATCATGGGGGAAAATGATGACGAGGAAGGTCAGGGATCTGTGGCAACAAGGAGGCAAACCCACGGGGAGGGAAAGTTTGCTATGATCTGTAAGCTTGATATGGGAATAACAAATAAAACCATGATTAATTTTAAACCAATTCCAAGTCAGTGCTCATAGAATATCGCGAGTTGGAAGGGATCCATGAGGATCATCAAGTCCAACTGCTCCTTCAGTCTTTCTCAGAGCCTGTGTCCTCCTCAGCGCACACTTTAACCTTCTGGGGGCAGATGCCAAAAGTCCATCAGTGACCGAGTGTCCCTGGAGCAGAAAGGGGTCCACACGAGCCATCAGAAAGCGTTACTCACAGAGGAGTTTGTACACATCAGGGAATAACTTAAGGCAAAGGATACGGTGGGTGGGAAGAACAAGTCAAATTCAGGCTTAGAAATGCCACCTCTGGTTTTGGAAAAGATTCAGAGGAAACCACTTCAGGAGAAATGGCCTTTTTTTCTTCTTGAAACCTGTTTCGCAGCTTCACATCAACTCAAAGAAGCACGTGCGTGCTCCTGACCTGGCAAGCGTGCTTGGCAGCGGCGGCCGGTGCGGCTTCAAACATACCAACCTGCTGATGGACTCATCCAGCCAAGGAGAAAGCAACCTCCCACAGCAGGCAGAAGCCACCATCCAGCTCTTGTGCGCTGGTCTGCCAGGGTCTGCAGTGCAGGGGAAAATAGGGCGATTCCCCTGCAATCTTCCTGCACAGCTGTTTACTAGCTGCGGATTACCGCTGTCACATGAGCTGCTTTACAGCAAAGCCAAGCTGTCTTCATGAGCTGAGAAGGTCACTGGGAGACAGGGGCCTCCAGGGACAAACACACTGCCCTCTACTGCGACTGTGATTTGCTTCCCAAAGGGACACCAGGCGACAAGGAAAGCGCTCCCTGACTAGTCGGAGTGCAATGAAAAATGGTTTTACCTTCAAGCCCTCTGCCCAGCTATCGTTAGGACTCACCCAGTGAAAGGGGAGAGGAGGATATCGATATCCCCTGGGGTTAGTCTCACGTTGTCCATTTACCAGGCTGCAATCAAGGTGCTGGAAGGCTGGAATGGTCCTCACAGCGACAAATCCCTTGTGTGCCCACAGGCAAGGGCATCCCACCCAAGCGTCACCAGCCAAGAGATGCCAAGGTGGAGTTGCATCTCCTCAGGCTTCAGCGCAACCTGCTGACACCTCAAATCATAGATGAATTCATCCTCTAAACAAGGACCGTTGCCTTCTTCAAACCCAAAATCTAACCGCTGAACATCAAGGCCGATGAAGAGGAATGAGTTTCACTCGGGGAAAAAAAAAAAAAAAAGGAAAAGAAAAGTCTGGAAATGCAGTGCAGCCACTCAGGAAAATGAATTAAAGCCTGCCATCTTCATCATTCTGCCACAGGCAGGTCTGGTGGACAATGAAAACATTTCTGCAAGCAAGATGGCTCACAGGCTCAGTGGTTGTAGGAAAGGGCTCTTTACTATGCCCCAGAGGCACAAGACAGATGGGTTGTGCTTTTAGCTTTAAAATCAGCCCCTGCTATGGAGATCCAATGAAGAGGATAAATACAACCACAGAATGATCCTCTAGACACGCTCAGAAAAAAGCAACAGCAGAACTCAAGAGGTCAGACCCTGCTAAGAAAACAGCTGAGGCTGTTTTCAGAGGGGCAGAGCACTTTTTAAGACAAAGAAGGAACCCCCCCACCCAAAAAAAAAGCACCTTGAGCAGTTTGGAGATGTCTACACCACGCTGTGCGTCTGGGAAGCAGAAACACACAGTCCGAAGCGGGGCACAGAGTGGAGGAGGCTGCGCTGAGAACAGAAAGCGCAAGGAGCTCTGCAGGGAGGAAACTTGGGTCTAACACACAAGACCACGGGCTTCATAAACGGAGACACGCAAACCACGCCTGCATGCAGCGAAGCGCTGTACTTGGGGAACTCCCAGCTCGCAGCTTAGCTTACAGGGTATTTCACCTTCTAGNGTTCACAAAACCCATCTCATTTCATAAGATGCCTCACACAGTAACAACAGCTTGCTGGGATTTCAGCCAGCTTCCCATTTGGATCGGATTGCACCCTACGCCCACTGACAGCCATTAAGAGCCTGCAGCTCACAAACTGCCCTGGGGTCAGACGAGCCTCCATCCATTCAAAGCCCGGCAACATTTTCCACAGCTCTCCAGCGTACAGCGGGAAAGGGTGGCCTGATCCAGCCCAGCTCGTAGCCACAAGGGTACCTGCTAGGGAAGGCAAGAACTGTGTCCTGCTGTCATGAAACAGCAGATTGCAGCCCAGTTCTGCTGTGACATGGGGGTGCAGGGGGATTAGAAAGCCCCTCTCCATCTGCCCTGATTCAGTGTAATCACAGGCTGCTCTTTCAATTCCCCAAGCCCTTGAGTGGTGCAAGGGGTAAAAGTGGCACGGCACAGGTAGAAAAACAGCAAGGACATCCCCAGCTCTGTCTGTGGCCACAGCACTCACCCATCACTACGCAGATGGGGACGAGGGGACACTGTTCCTCGAAGCAGGAGGCCAGCCACCTTGTAAGCTAAAATCGGCACTCAAAGATGCTACAGCTGCTCCACAGCAGGGCCCACTGCCCACCCTTACCCCAGGCAGCGAGAAGAAGAAATGACCTCCAGGTGCAAGTCTTGCTCCGCTCTAGGAAGCGGCTCGCCATGCCAGCATGCCAGGAGCATGAGCTGGGACCTCCCATTTGGGATTGCCTGGAGGAGCAGGAGAAGGAGCACAGATTGTGCCAGAAGGACAAAGTTGTCGCTCCTTCTGTCTGCTGTTAAGTTGGAAGGTCTTCCAGAGATGGGCTACAACACCCAACACCTCATAGGGCTCAAAAAGTTGAGGAGGGGCTGCCACAATGCTCAGCATGGGTTTGAATAAGTTGTTATTACGAGCAGAATCCATCACCCATGAACTTCATCCTGGGAGCACTGAGAAAGGAGCAGCAAAGCAGAGGCTGGTTTCAATCTTGGCTTAATCTACCGTCCACCCAGATCAACACTTAGGGGTTTGAACGCTCAGATCCCGCGTCGAGCTCTGCCAACATAGCTGTGGCCAGCAGAAAAGGCAAAAAGCTGCCTTCCTCAGCCTGGCGTTGCCCGTGGTCCTTTCATGAGCACCACCACCCTGTCTGCAAAGGCGGCAGGAGCCCCATGAAGAAGCTCTGCTGGTAGAGCTCTGCCAACCAAGCCTCTGACCTGGGTAGGGTAGGCATGGAGGAGGAGGCCTCGAGAAATGTCTCACCAGCCTCTGTGACGCAGCTTCGCAGAGCTGGTTTTCTGACTCCACCTGTGCCCTTTTCCTTAGGCCATGAGCTAGAAATAAAGCAGCACCATGCTGAAGATGTGCAGCTTGTCAGGAGAGCACCTCCCTACCCCAACCTGGGGCCGAAGCACCGATCTCCAGACGGCATCACTAACGAGATCAGCTTGCAGACACACTACACAAATACCTCCATCCATTCCCATCCCGATTCTTGGACTGGAAACAGTGGCAAGCAAGGAAACATCTTGTCTACCCAGTTCTGTGCTTCCAGTCATATCTAGGGAAACATGGTAGGTATACTGCCTGCCATTCCTCTTCCGCACGTATTCAGCCCCATCTCTTCTAGACAAAAATCTTGCCAAAGGATCAGGACACCCATCTCTTGCAGGCACCCCAAAACCACTGCTATAACCAAACTGGTTTAGGCCCAAAGTCCTTCTCAAATATCTAAGGCTTACACTCAGGGTGCATATACATAAGGGAGATAAAATCCCCCATCAACAGAAAACCCCACCCCTCTCTAACAAAATCTGTATACTTCTGAATCACACATTAGTGAAAATGAGGACTGTACTCCACAAAGATGACCAGGCCCCTTCCTTCTCCTGCTCAGTGTTCATCTTGGCTGAACAAGTGGAGTCGTGCAAAGGTGTCCATCCCCATCAGCTTACACAGGCATCAGGCAGAACGTACCCTCTCCATGAGCAAAGGTGATCTCCAATCATCCAGCGAGCCAAGAGCCATACGCCCTGTCACCCTCAGATACCCAGATTCAGGGATGTTAGCGCAAGTGGACGTGCAAAGCTGAGGACCTCAGTAAGGTGGTTCTCAAAGCCAAGTTGTTTGGTCCTGTCCGTGGGTCACACCAACCCCAGGCAGTGTTACAAGTTGGGGGCAGAGTGGCTGGAAAGGCTCTGGGGTGCTGGGGGGCAGCGGCTGGACATGAGCCGGCAGCGTGCCCAGGTGGCCAAGGGGGCCACCAGCACCCTGGCTGGTACCAGGGGTGGGGTGGCCAGCAGGAGCAGGGCAGTGACCATCCCCCTGCATGGGGCTCTGGGGGGCCGCACCTCGAGGGCTGGGGTCAGTTCTGGGCCCCCCAGCACCAGAAGGACATGGAGGGGCTGGAGCGTGTCCAGCAAAGGGCAGCGGGTGGGGAAGGGGCTGGAGCACCAGGCTGGGGGGNTGGAGCTGGGGAAAATCCCTTCCCCGACAGAGGGGTCAGGGCTGGGGACAGGCTGCCCAGGGAGGGGGAAGTCCCCGTCCCTGGGGGGTTCAACCAGCGTGTGGCCGTGGCACTGCGGGACAGGGGACAGGAGCTGTGGGGGGGTGGGCTGGCGGTTGGGCTGAGGGTCCCAGAGGCTTTTCCAGCCTCACGGACTCTGTGGGTCTGTGACTCTATAAATTGAAAGGAACGCCTGGCACTTCGCATGAGCATTGGCAGTGGTGAAGTCAAATGAAAAGTCTCATTAAGAGATGGACAAAAGCAAGAGCCAGTGAACACAGACATATGCCACATATATCACTTCCCCTGCCAAAAGGCTTGGCCTCTTTTCAGCAAGCGTCCTGCACTGACCGGCTCCTTCTGAAGCCACGTGGATTATTGAGCAACCGTGAGATGAAGATGCAGAAGCCTGCATCTATCGTACAAATACACCAAATAAATAGGGCTTCAAATTCAACCCAGAAGCACAATGAATTTCTAGTCAAACAGCACATTGGTTCAGAGCATTCTCAGCCAGACAGACTTGTACTTTTGAGATGAAGAGTCACCACGGGAAAGCAACAACCCTACGCAATGAAGAAACAGGGCCACTTCTGCAGGAGAGAAGCAGAAAGGTCATGCCATGAAGGTCTTTGTTGAAACACATCTCCACAAAGAAGGTTATGGAAGACACCAACCCTGTCTGCATCCTTAAACCCACCTTCATCCCCAGCCCAAGCCCAGGCCGCAGGTAGGCCAGGGCACGATGGGAACAGCACCTCCCACACCCAACACACTCCTGTTCCCATCCTTCCACGTATGACGAAACCACATCCCTTTGCCTTCTCAGCCCTGAAGATCTTGGGTCAAACCTTCCTTCAAATCCATTTGTCACAAAGAAGCTGAGTCTTTATGAAAGAATAGAGGAAAAAAAAAAGGAAAGTTTTCTTCCTGACTGCTGGCCCCGAGATGGCTGTTTTGGCACTAGAGTGGCTGTGTGTGCAGAATGATTGGGATCCCCTGAACATGAAGCTTCCCAACACAACTCAGAAGACTGATCAATGAACACAGTATCAGTAGAGCTGAATTTTTAAAGAGAAGTTCAAGGTCAGGAGAAAGAACATAAGCTTTCTGTTATGATTGCAAAGATGGGAACTGCTTTAGGGAGTAAGACCAGAACTGTTTTAAAGTATGGATGAGGTTTTGGGCAATCTGCGCTGGGGCGGCCTCACCTCCAGTGCTGGGGGCAGGTTTGGGCAGCACAGCACAAAAAGGACATAAAACTGTTGGGGAGTGTCCAGAGGAGGGCACCAAAGATGGGGAAGGGTCTGGAGGGGAAGGCGTGTGAGGAGAGGCTGAAGGCCCTGGGCTGGTTCAGCCTGGAGAAGAGGAGGCTGAGGGCAGAGCTCATGGGGCCTCCCAGCTTCCTCCCGAGGGGGAGCCAAGGGGCAGGCGCTGATCTCCTCCCTCTGGGGCCCAGCGACAGAACCCCAGGGAACGGTCTGGAGCTGCCTCAGGGGAGGGTTAGGGTGGGGATCAGGAGAAGGTTCTTCCCCCAGAGGGTGGTGGGGCCCTGGCACAGGCTCCCCAGGGCAGTGGTCACCGCCCCGAGCTGGGCTGAGTTCAGGCAGCGTCTGGCCAACGCTCTCAGCCATCTGCTGTGATGGGGCTGGGCCTGTGTGGGGCCAGGGGGTGGGCTGGGGGGACCCTGCCAGCTTGGGACATTCTGTGATTCCATGAAACCTGGTCTAGCGGAGGGTGTCCCTGCTCATGGCAGGGGATTGGAACTAGATGATCTCTGAGGTCCCTTCCAACCCAAACCATTCTACGATTCTATTCTATATGATTCTATTGCAGCAGACATCAGGCAGCTTCTCTTTTAAATTTATGGATAAAGAAGAAATCCTGCCCAACCCGGAGTCAATACCAGTCCTGCTTCCTCTCCCAGACCCGAACAAAAGGGAACATATTGCAACTATGCTGAGAGAGGAGGGCTGCTGTCTATTTCTTTAAATGTAATGTTAATGCCTTGTAATCAGCTTTAATTTTTAAACAGACCCAGCCCTCCTGTCCATTTCCCCTAATTCAGGACACGTGGAAGGTAAATGGCCTGTGCTTAAACCGGGACAGCATCAGCTGTGACAGCTGGAGAGCCTGTAAGTCTCAACTGCCTGATAACAGGAATGGATGTCAAAACTCACCAGGGGAGGGGAAAGGGGGAGGGCAAGGGAGGTGCTGGAGATGCCATAAGGTCATCGAGAAGCTGGGAGATAAGGCCAGACAGGGCATGGCTCATTTACTGTTAGAAGAGATCTAACAGCAGAGGACTTGGCAGTGACTCCCTACCCCTAAAGAAGTTGGCTTTCCTTTTGGGCTAATGCTTACACCATCACAAACACGCTGAGGAGGAAAGGCGAGTGTCTTTTGGGTGACAGCAACAGATCAAGCCAGGAACTGAGTAACTCCTGGTGTCTCCCCAGGATGCTGCCTTCTCTCTTTGCAATCTCAGAGGCATGTTTCAGAGCTAAAAGGCAGCCTGTAGACTTCATGTGAGACTTGGACACAGAACAGGGGCACAAACCGCCCGGGAAGCTCTCCTTGCGCTCCTCCGACATCGCTGCCTTTGCGAAGAGGAAAGAGACCTGCGGTACGTCACCGGTGCTCATCACAAAAATTTTTTCCCCCAAGGAAATAAAAGGACAAAGCCCATAAGCCTCCCTACCTCAGAAGCCAAACTGTACCCAGAAATAACCATTCTGCATCTCCATCAAGGGACTCACTGAGGTCAGTCAACAAGCCCTAAAGCCGGCAGCGTTCAGGTGCCGTAGCATCCACCTCCAGCTCCGCTCAGACCCACCGTGCCGGGTTGTGCGAAGCTGACTCCACATAAGACAACCGCGCGCTCGCGTAAGCAGCGCCTGGTTAGTTGGATTGAAGGGAAAAGCTGGCCGTCACCACAGTACGAGAGGGAGTTGTCTG
>VWZZ01003533.1:29733-51697 GCA_013399095.1 Psophia crepitans
CTGCCTTCTCTCTTTGCAATCTCAGAGGCATGTTTCAGAGCTAAAAGGCAGCCTGTAGACTTCATGTGAGACTTGGACACAGAACAGGGGCACAAACCGCCCGGGAAGCTCTCCTTGCGCTCCTCCGACATCGCTGCCTTTGCGAAGAGGAAAGAGACCTGCGGTACGTCACCGGTGCTCATCATATAAAAATGTTTTCCCCCAAGGAAACAAAACGACAAAGCCCGTAAGCCTCCCTACCCCAAAAGCCAAACTGTACCCAGAAATAACCATTCTGCGTCTCCATCAAGGGACTCACTGAGGTCAGTCAACAAGCCCTAAAGCCGGCAGCGTTCAGGTGCCGTAGCATCCACCTCCAGCTCCACTCAGACCCACCGTGCCGGGTTGTGCAAAGCTGACTCCACATAAGACAACCGCGCGCTGGCGTAAGCAGCGCCTGGTTAGTTGGATTGAAGGGAAAAGCTGGCCGTCACCACAGTACGAGAGGGAGTTGTCTGAGCCACTATTTTTAGCCTCGGTTGGTGGGTAGACAAATCCTAATCGTCAGCGGCAGCCGCCTCGTCATCAGTCCCAAGATGTCAAACCAAAGCCGCACAGCGCCCGTGACAGCCCAGCGTCAGAAGGACAGCCCGAGCCGACTGCACCGCCGGCGCTGCCCGAGATTAGTGCCCAAGAGTAATGTAGGACAGCAGCAAAAACCATGAGATCCACCACGACGGGTTTAAAGCGGGAAGGCAAGCCGTGCCAAAGCGGGCAGAAATCATCTGTGCTGGTAAGGCTCAGTGCAAACGGAGCAGCGGTCTCGGGGCCTGGAAATACTTTGGCCTTCATCTGGCTGAGGATGACCTAGCAGCACCGTGCTGACTGCTGGCATCAAACCCGCGGCTGGCGTCCCACGATCCCGACACGGCACACTCCTCAGCACCCACACTGGGGCTCCCTGGACAGCCAGATGTGGACATGGAAAGGGTGCAGACGCAGAGATGGCTGAGCTGCAGCCAAGTACCCCCCCTCTCCACAGGGCACGCTAGGGGACTGCTTACACTTGGCACAGAGTAAGCTCATTGTAACTGAGGCTTATGCCAACATATTTTACTCAGAGTGCATCACGGCCCCGTTGCTGACAATAATTCATCAACGCACAGTAATTCATGCTCTAGGAAGCACCTCTCCCTGTTCCTGGACCTGCTCAACGCATGCACCACTCATCCACTTCAGCTCTCCTCGCTGGCTGCCACCAGCCTCTCTTCCCCCCCGTCAATCTGAAACACATCTGCAAAAATTATTTTCCTCACTTCTCCTTCAGACTGGGATTAAATCATACCTGTTTCAGGGCAACGCTGCATTAAAAAAACCTGTTCCCACTGGGAAGACCCTACAAAAAGCTCGAGTCTTTCCTTCCTGTCCACGTGGATGCAAGCCAGCTGATTTGCACTTTGCCAAATTGCTAGTGCCTCATTTGAGTCCAGCTTCCCTGAAAAGGAGATCCGACAGGAAAAAAAGTATTTCTTTTACAGACAGACATTTGCAGCAGATCGGCCTCCAAGCCTCCCCCCTTCTTTTTTTTTTTTTTTCTCTCTTGTGCAAAAAAGCCACCAGTTACCAGCGGATCAACACGCTGCACCTCCCTGTCCCGAGGCACCCAAAAGCAAGAACAGGCAGTTCCCTTCGCTGGGTTTGCCCGATGGATCTCCCTCTGCTTTCACGCTCTCTAGGAGACGTGCACAGCCCGGAGAACAGGATCTCAACTCCTGCCTTTCCCTTCTGGATGTGCTTTCAACTGTAAACAGCCTCCACAGAGCCGGACGGGACTGGTAACCGCGCTCCAGGCCTGGAGGTGTCTCTGCTGCCGAGAGGAGGGTTCCCCATCTCCCATCTGCACAGCCGAGGGTGGAGACAGGTTTCCACCTGACACCCTATTGACTTCGTGCGGGAAGCTCGGCAGTCTCACCCAGAGCTGAAGCCTTTCCAGCATTTAAACCCCTTCTGACACAGGAGTCGCCTAGAACAGCTTTTCTGTGCAGCAAGTTCCCCGTCACCCTAAATGCCGCTATAGGCTTGTTTATCCTACGCTAACTTGCAAGATACGCTCCTGTACTGATGCCTTATTTCCTCTGTTTGCGAAAGCAGAGAGCTTGCTAATCCCCCTTTGCCCACGTCAGAATCCTAATGCTCTCCCCGGGCTTCCATCACAACTCGATAATCCTGGCTCGCCCCCAGCCGTAAGCACGGCTCGCTCGGGTTATATGGAGAATTGGGGTTGAATTTTTTGGAAGACTGGGTGGATGGATAAGGGCAAGACTCACTGTAGGGTCCTCCTAGCGCTTACCTGTATGGCTGCTGTGCCACCACCAGGAACATCAGCGCTCCCAGGAGCCTCTCCAGCAGGTCAGGGAGGAGATGCATCAGTAAAACGTGCTTTGGGGCCAGGAAAAAGAGCAGCAGTTGCTGCACATGAGGACCAAGGTGGACAAGCAAGGATCCATTGGATCTCGGACTGCACCTAGCTTGGGTTTGTTAAATCAATTCCCTGATCACAGTTTGATTTCACATCTTCCAGTGCTGCTTCTCCTCTTCCCAACACCAGCTCTTTCCACCGTGCCTCCTTCCATGCCCTGTTTTTGAACCCCAGTTGGAGCTTCGAGCATATCACCCCTCTTCACCTTCAAACTGGCTCTTCAAAATGCCACACACTGTGCAAAACCGCAATAACCCCAGGCTTGTGACAACATCAAAGCCATTAAACCAACCTTCCTTGGGCAGGGAGTCTGCTCTGTCCTTCACGGGCAGCACTGAGCATTGCTACAGCCCTGCGCAGGTACTGCTTAGGCAAAAGCTTCATCAATATTTAAAGACGAAGCCAGGAAGCCCAAGCAGCTTTCCAGCCCCAGATCAGATCAATGTCAAACAAAAGGCTGCAGTGTGAGGATGCTCCAGCGAGTGAGGCCCAGGCTGCAGGCTGGCACCGCCACCTCTCCTTCCCAACGCTGATCGAGTTTCTCTCCTCCAGCCCCAGTGGGCTGGGACAGCTCCAGCACCACACGGAGCTGCCCGTAGCGCACACGGAAAGCGGCCCCAGTTTCCCCTTGCTGGAGCATTTTCAGTTCCCAGCTAACTTCAGAAATCGGTGCTGCCACAAATCCCCTTCACTTGCTTTGAATATTACTTTGTTAGAACATCAGCCACTTAAGAACAAAACATCTGAGGCTCAAACCATGGGGTCATTGGTTCCAGCATCCCGACTCAGAGCAGATGCTCCGAAGCAGCAAGAAAACCATAATGCACTTAGCTAGTTTGGCACTGCATGGGAGCAGGAGATCTTATTTCCCTTAGCTGTAAACGTAACCGATCACACGATTATCTGCAGCCCTTTTGCAGTTCAGCCGCATTCCTGGGGTCTCTACTCCCTGCAAGACCAGATTTAGCCCCAGCTTCCCAGACATCCACAAACATACAGAATTTGCCTCTTTTTAGCCATCTTGTTCCTCTTGTATTAATTATTCAGATGCCAGAGAATGGATGGGAAAAATCAAGATAGAAAAAAAAATTTAAAAAAGAGAATAATTAGGTCAAAAGGCTAAAATCAGGAATGAAACACCTTACCTGACCTTAAGTAGTTTTATTTAACTACTGTCTCCTTTTCCCCATCAATGAAATGGGGATAAATTTATGTTCTTTCCAGGGAAGTGGCGTGGGTAAGGGATTGGAATCCCTCAGAAATGACCCACAGCGGGTAAGAGCATTCCTAGAGAGAAGCGTTTATTGGAAATATCAGCAAATGAAGACTTTGCAAACAACAGTGAGCGGGGGGAATTCGCTGGTTAATGCCATTATGGCTCTCACAGATATTCTCCCTCTCTCCTTTCCCACAACCACTCGCACCAAATCACTCCCCATTTCCTCTCCACCCTGCGCGCAGCGCGGTTTGTCCCCACTGCATCGAATAACAGAACCCCAGCGTCCAGGAGGATGCTCACACTCACACCCTGGGCTTCAGGGTACGGAGGAGGCAGACAAATCCTCCAGTGCCAACGCTGAAAATCCATCTGCTCTCCATCCCCAGACAGAGACAGCAGGAATGGATACCAACATCTCCTCCATCCCTAAGGGAGATATATTAGCTGGTTACGTAATAAAACTAACAGCATGGCGCTTCCAAGGACTACCGCGCCGACAAAGCCCTTCCCCTTAATACCACTGGAGATTAGAGCAAATCGAAGAGTGGAAACAAGGCGAGGGGCTGCGGGCGAGGTTTTGCACAGAGGAAAATGCTGCAGTCTCTCCCCTTAATGCACTCTAAATCCCATCTGATTTCCAACTCCGCTGCTAAAAAAAAAACAACAAAAAACTGGGGGGAAAAAAAAAAAAGGGAAAGAAAGAAAAAAGCCCAGCCTGTGCTGAAATGATATTAATGGTGGGTGAGTGAGGTAGAGTGACTCAGGAAGGGTGTGGAGGAGGAGAGTTGTTTAGGGGAAGCATCCAGAGGAATCCAGACCACGAAAGCATTTTGGAAGCAGACCAAGAGGAGTCAGGGGTGCAGATCTGCTAAAGGGCGCTAACGTGCTTTTACAAATCTGATTAGTTGCTGGTTTTGAGCATCCAGGGTCAGATCCTTCCTTTGACAAACACATCGCTCATCCCCCTCGTGCCAGGCAGCCGGCAAAGCAGAATACAACACAACCCTACTCTTCCCTCCCAGTATCAGACGCATTCCCAGCTCTGAGGACAGGGTTTTCACTTCATTTCTGCTCCCTCTTCAGGCTGGCTGACTCCACAGCAAGAGACGTCAAGTCTAACACACCGAGTAAAACGACTCTTCCCTCCAGCACTCCATTTTTGCTGCAAACTAAATATTGATGTTTTAAAATGAGCATGTTCCCTATGAGATGAGGATTTTGACGGTCTCGAGGTCTCAGCTAGCCAGATTTCACCTTTACATGCCAAGTGGCAAGGTAAGAAGTCATCGCTCTGCCACCCAACTGCACATGCTTGTTCCCCCGTTGACAATCACAGTCCAAATAACCCCATCTTCGAGGCGACGCTTCTTTGCAACTTCACATTTTGCAACCCTTTTTGCGCTCTGAAGACACAACTCCTTCCTTTTAATCAAAACGACCAGCGAGTTTCACCTCTGAACTTGGAAAGCACGGTAAAGGCGTCAGGCAGAAGTACAACACAACTGGAGGCAGCGGATGAGCAGCGCCTAGACACGTTTGTACGTTCCAGTGTCATCTCTTGAACCATTTTCTATGAACTTTCTGTTTTATTCACTACTAGCTTAGTCTGAATAACTGCAAAAGTCACCAGACTTGGCAGAAGAGACATCCAGATAACCGGTGAGAAATGCTACAGAGAATCCCTAGAACTAAGCGACTGACTATGGTGGCAAGATGGAAAATAAAGCAGGAGGCAAACAACCCCAGGCTGACTGCGGAGCGGCGACTGGAAGGTGTCACCCAAGCAAAAAAGCGACAGTTTCTCAAGAGCAGCCACCAAGCACACAGAAAAAGTCCTGAGAAAGGAAGGAAATGAGAGGGTAATAAAACATTGGTCATATTCTCTGTTACTTCACAGCGAAGCATTTTGGAGATGAGTTTATTATGGCACTGACTAGTTGTGTTAGTTGACCAAGCCTGGCCCTCCCTGCGCTAGGCACCGTACAGGTACAGAGTCGGGCACAGGCTTCCCACCACAACTAAGGCTGAACAGCCAGCTGGCAGGAGGAGGAGGAGGAGAGCAGACCCACCAGCACGATGGCAGTAAACAAGAGGTTAGTGCTACTACTTTGTTTCGGGCTTTTAATTCACAACCATCTGCAGTGAGGCAGAACTATTTTACTAGCAAAAACTTGACATATCAAGCAAAAGAGAGGAAAATCTCCTAGCTAAGAGCAAAGAAAAAAAAATAATGGACAAAGTAAAAACTTTCTGACAGCCTTACCATTGGCATCTTGGACTCCGGTAAGCGCTCCTACTGCTGCTGCAGTTTCACCAGATAGGACAATTTGTCCTCCACCTTGAAGAGTGGCTTCAGCAAGCGTGGCTACTGCGTGGGCAGCTGCTTCACTGCAGGCATGGGAAAGGAGAAAGAAGAATTAGGAAGACCAAACAAACAAATAACTCCGCTCCAGTAGCATCCATTTTAACCAGGCACCACATGTCCAGAGCACAAATCCAGAAAGGAGAGATTCTTACTGGGCCCAGATGACGTTATCCAGAGCAGAAAATCTACAGTGGAGGAGGACTACATGGGAAGAAGCCGCTTCTGCCGGCTTTTTTCAGCTTGCAGACGTCTTAGACACAACGTCCCCGCCTTCTTACCTTCGCATCCTTTTGCTTGGGACTTTACTGAAAGCTTTTGGGCAAACCAGCAAAGTTTCTGGTACAAAACTAATTTTTTTGGCACTGTCACATTTGGGTCTCTACAGATTTTAGAGCTCTACCCTTCACTACCGATTCAGCCAGCTCACCTTGCACTGAAGGAGGCCCGGAGGTTTACCATTACCAGGATCACATCAGCAGCTCTGTATTTAGCTAAGATGGAGTATTTCTCCCCAGCCAAGTGGTTTAATAATTCTTTTTAATGAGCGATCAGTAGCTTAGCACAGTATTCTTAAATTTCTTCATACGAATGAGGTCAGACCAAAGATCCTTCTCACACAGCAACCCTGCTGTGAGAACAGCCAGTCTCAGATATTTAGGAAGGAGTGTGTATGATCCTTCCCCTCCTACACCCTCTCAGGCTCCCGACGATCAGCAGCGTATTCATTTCCTACATCAGGGACTGCATCTGGACCATCAGGTTTGATTTGCCTAATCCCCTTTGAAACCCATTTATACTTTTTGCTCCCACAACATCCTGTAGCAATGAGTTCCACACTTAATTAGATGCTGTGTGAAGAAAAATGGCACTCTGGTACTCCGAAAACTACTACCTCAGTCTGGCTGGGCAGCCCGTAGGTCTGATATTGTGAGAAACAGAAAATAACTGTTCCCTTTTCCTTCTCCCCATGGTTTCACTGACCTCCAGTAACTCCTTCCCAAGCTGAAGAGCCACAGTCCACTTACTGTGCAAGGACTCTTCCTGGCTTCTGATCACTCTTGTCCTCTCCAGACTTTTTTCTAAATCTAAGACATCTGTTTGAGGGGGGTGACCATTGCTCACACTATTCGAGACGTAGACACACCATGTGTTGGTCCAGGGGCCTAAATCCTGGCTCGTTCTCTCTGTCTTCCTCTCTAATTCCTAATATTCAACTAACTTTTGACACTACCTGCTCAGCAGTGATAAAACCTTCGGGGAGGAGGGGCCCCTGCATGCTTTCTGAATGGTAACGGGTAGCATACAGTCAGTTCCGCGCTGGGTGCACACAGGGACATTTCTTCGTACGTATATCAGTTTGCATTTATTGGCATCAAATTTTAGGTGCCATTTAGCTGCACAGAGTGCTGTGAACATCCTTCAGCAGCCGTCCAGATTTCTCCAGACCTTTTAGACAACTACTAGCTACTTCTGGTGACCTGCTGCTAGTCACAAAATCATTCCAAAGCCGCCACCTTCCTGCAGCTCAATCTTCAACCCGTTCTGAACTTAACGAACTAAAAAAGGTATTTTCATTAGCACTTCCTGTGGAAAAGAGACCGAAGGAGCCACCTAGGAGCTTTCCCTAGAACGCTCTTCCTTAAGCGCCCCGCTCACGCTGTGGTAGACCACCTGACTAATATTTTCCAAGTTCTTCCCACTCATTCTTTCTCTTCCCTGATTTCCTGCTCAGACGCTATACACTTCCAACTGTATTCGCTCAGGGTGTATTTTCATTTCTAAATAGCCCCCCTGCCTCTCAAAGCAGCTCTTAAACACCGTTTTACTGAACCAGAATATTTTCTTCTGCTTTCCTGTTCCTTTTGGCTTACCTCTCTCCTGGACCTGCAGCTCTGTGAAGGCAGTTACACTGCAGGAAAGCCAACTACAACACGGCAAACCTGGGCAGCAGCAGGGATTTATCTGTGTAAGCCCATTTCCCAGACTTCACGCAGCACTTATTTGAATACTCTTTCAAGGGCAATTGAGCATTTTAATAATCTGTTACGGTTGCATCCCTGAAAATAATAACGACCTGTGGCATAAAAAGCTTCTTCCAGTTACAGTGTGCTCCACAAACATTAATTGGTTCAAATCAATTAATTACCCACCTCTACTTTGTCTTCTCTTACTAGAAGGCCTAAGACTTCCCATCCTCAAACATGACAGAGGTTGAGTCATCCAGTACGTCACACTGTTGGCAGTTGCACTGCTCTACACAGGGCTATGAAAGACTCTGCACCGTGAGCAGCCATTGGAACCAGATTCAGAGATGGCAGCTTGCAGCTAAATTAGGCATAAAGTTTCCAAAGCTAGGATGAACCACCAGCTTTCAAGGACCAGGCCTTTCTGAGGTCTTCCTACAGGCAGTCCTACAGCCAAAAGCCACAAGGAGCATTTTGTGGCAAAGGAAAAAGTACACCTCTTCCACATGGAAGTGTGTTGGAGGATAGTCACCTAGAAAGGTGTCCAGCCCTCCCATGGTCAGTACACCAAGAGGATGACAACAAGCTGGAAAATAAAACACCAGGCCACTCATTCCCACTGCAATGCTGCTGCAAGGAGGAATAACCCAGCAGGTGATGGGGTGACCTGCTGGGAAGCAGCGCTGCGGAGAAGGACCTGGGAGTCCTGGTGCACACCAAGCTCTCCGTGCCCAGCAGGGCCCTCGGGGCCAAGGAGGCCAATGGTGTCCTGGGGTCCAGTAAGAAGAATGTGGCCAGCAGGGCGAGGGAGGGTCTCCTCCACCTCTGCTCTGCCCTGCTGAGGCCACAGCCGCAGTTCTGTGCCCAGTGCTGGGCTCCCCAGTTCCAGACACACTGGGAACTACTGGGGAGAGCCCAGCAGGGGGCTGCGAGGATGATGAGGGGCTGCAGCATCTCTCGCATGAGGAAAGGCCGAGAGAGCTGGGGCTGTTCAGCCTGGAGAAGAGAAGCCTGAGAGGGGATCTGATCAATGCTCATCAAGATCTCCAGGGAGGTGTCCAGAGGAAGGGGCCAGACTCTGCCCAGTGGGGCCCAGGGACAGGCCAAGGGGCAGCGGGCACAAACTGGGNCACCCTGCTGGGGGTGACTCTGCTTTAGCAGGGGATTGGGCTGGGTGATCTCCAGAGTACCTTGCCCACTCTGACCAGTCTGGGATTCTGTAATACAGTCTTCACATCACTCCTGGACTACGAGCAGTTTGAACAGACGTATGGCAGGGCTTTCCCGGGTATAAACAGAACTGACCTTGCCTTGAGCCACAGTAGAGACTAAATGACTTGTTGAAGGTTCTTCCACTCATATTTTCTAGGAGAATCTCTTTAGTTCTAACAACACTTCTTTTTCTGAAAGCTTATGAATTTCCTAAGCTAATGCAGGAAAAGGAACTGTTCACTGCAACCTTAAGAGCTAAAACTAGTAGGGATGGGATGAAATGAAAATCAAAAGCCTGCTGATGTTCTAGTCCAGAAAAACTTCTAAAAAAGTACATAGAAAATTCCAATGCCTGGAAGTATGCAGGATACAAATCCTGCAAGTCGGATTCCAGGAGGCAGGAGGCTTCTTTCTGCAACTCCATGCCTAGTTACTCTAGATGCTCTTCTTAAAGCATCCTGAAAAGATCCCTTGTTTTTAAAAAGCAATTTTATAGTGAAACTATTAGCAAAAAATCCTACTTAACCAACCTCATACGGCAGCAGAAAAGAACATACCTGATGGACCCGAATCTGGACCACAAAGAGAAAAAACAGTTCTAGGTACGTTCATGATTCAGCAATTTGGAAGCAAGATGTTGAATGCCCTGAAGATCAAGGTGATGGGCTTTAGGAATTTGTGCATGTAACAAGGTCTTGGAGCTTTACTCCATCCAGCAGCAGTGTGGACTTGTGCCTTGTCCTCACCCACGGCTGCTCCGTCAACAGCCTCTAGACCAGAATCCTGATTTGGGTGAGGAAAATATTCTGTCTACACCCCAGCAGTGTGAAACCTTCCATGCTGCAGGGGCTGATGCCACTTTCCTGCAGTCCTCCTGCTCTCTCAAGATGCATGTGCAGCGTGCCACAGCCATTTCCCCTTTTTAAGAACAGCAGAAAAAGCTTAAGCAACTCACTGGAGCTGAGCAAAGACACAGCTTCCTGCTGCACAGACCTGTAGAGAACTACCCTGCAGATCTTGGTAACCTGAGTACAACCAAAAATCTAACAGAGCTCGTTCCAAGACGAAGAGGCAGCATTACTACTGCAGCTCATTCACCTACTACTTCGGAAACACGTTTGGGAGAAACCCCAAAAACACTGGTCTCAGGAAGAGATCCTGATTTCTGAAGAGAGACCGTGCTGCCACACAACAGGCAAAGTCAGCCTTAGCCTTTTAGCATGAAACTACTAATCACGTGGAGGGAGACCCAGACCAGCAGACTTAATAGGGACTATTAGCACATCATGACTCTTGCTTGCTCAGCAAGCTCAGTTCTGTAACTGGACCTGTTACAAATTCTGTTACTGCACCTGCTGTACAAATAAGATTGTTTAGAGGGTACAGTGACACCCATCTTTCCCTCTTTCAGGAAATTTCCATGTCAGTATTCTTCTGTGGTTACAGCAGAAATCAGGAACTGTCCTGCAGATACCTGGACACAGGCTGACATAGGTATTTGCTAAGGAAAAGCCTCTACTGGGACTGTACGCAGTGGACGTTACACCATTCGAGTGAAAACCTAGAAGAAAATGTCACACAGGCACGCTTCAGGCCTTCATCTCTCACCCGTACCTGTTGAGTGCCATGGTAACAGTTGCTCCTTGCTGCATCTCCTGAGATGCTGCCACTGCTGCTTCTGCTAATGATGCCACCGCCTGCGTGGCCTCTGATGCCTGCGTCGTCTGGATAGTCATCTCACCCCCCTGTAGCGTTGCCCAGTTCTGCTCCACCTAGGGGGAAAAAACAAAAAGAAAGGCCCTAGGATAGGATGTTACGCCATGAATGCACAGTTGCTTCTTAAAATGAAGGAGTCAGAGAGTTTCAAGAGGCCTTTGCAGAATCCTGCACATGCTCTGACTCTGAGAGACAGAGGAAAAAAGGGAGGAAGACTGGGGTCCAGCTGAGAACATTGCTGGACATCTATCACCCTCTATCAGCCACGAGTGAGGTTCTCCAGTCAGCCCATGATTTTAGTTGTTGTCTTCCACATGTTCAATCTTCAAACAAGAACTGTAGTTCTCTGACACACGTGGGAAGTACGTCCCATAAATATCTGTGAAACCCCTCAACCTCCCACAAATCTTTCTTGTCCAGCCACATCTGCAACAAAATGGGGACGGTGCTGATCGTTGCTGTACTTGGATCACTTTATTAAGTAGCTGCATTTCTGCAGTGCTAGAACCCCAGTGTTGTGCTTTAACCTGGCAGGCAGCTGGAACAACCACACAGCCGTTCGCTCACCGCCCTCGCAGCGGGGTGGGGGAATCAAAAAGAAAAAGGCAAAAAATCATGGGCTGAGATACAGACAGTTCACTAGGACAGAAAAGGAAAATTATAATAATAGTGATAATAATAATAATATACAGAACAAGCGATGCACAGCATAACTGCTCACCACTTGGAACTGATGCTCAGCGCGTTCCCAAGCCACCCCACCTCCCAGCCCGCTCCCCGTTATACACGGAGCGTGACGTCATGTGGTGTGGAATGTATATCCCTTTGGCCAGTTGGGGTCAGCTGTCCTGGCTGTGTCTGTCCCCTCCCAGCTTCTTGGGCGCCTTTTCCTGGGCAGGGCAGGAGCAAGAGCTGAGAAGTCCTTGGCTGCTTGGCAACAACTAAAATATCAGTGTGTTATCAACATTATTCTCATCCTAAATCCAAAACACAGCACTGTCCCAGCTGCTGGGAAGAAAATTAACTCTATCCCAGCCAAAACCAAGACATCCAGCGTGGATCACAACCCACAGAAAAACAGGCTGCGCCTGTCTCACTGTTTTTATTTACCTGCATCCATCTGCTGTCATTTTAAGCACTTCCAGTGCCTGCAGGGGCTGCAGGAAAGCTGGAGAGGGGCTGGTTACAGGGCAGGGGGGGCCAGGCCAAGGGGAAGGGCCTGAAGCTGCAGGAGGGGAGCTGGAGCTGAGCTGGGAGGCAGCAATCCTTCCCTGGGAGGGTGCTGAGGCCCTGGCACAGGGTGCCCCGAGAAGCTGTGGCTGCCCCTGGCTCCCTGGCAGTGCCCAGGGCCAGGTTGGATGGGGCTTTGGGCAGCCTGGGCTGGTGGGGGGTGTCCCTGCCCACGGCAGGGGGTGGCGCTGGGGGGCTGGGAGCTCCCTGCCCACCCAAACCAGCCTGGGGTTCGGTGATGATCTTGGGAAACAGTTCCTGCTCCCATTCAGAATTTATTTATATAGCACTCATGAACTCATGGGTTTGAGCCAATTGGAATTTCTTTGTGCTGCAGTAATATACTTAATAAAAGAAGAGGGCAGATGGAAAGTACTGTGTTCATATATTTCATGTACTTTTCATTCCCTTACTTCAGACCTTTACATAAATAGGTTTCGTATCACTTCACGTTCGCTCAGTTGCTCATTTTCTACCTAGTTTACATTTCTCCATTTGGGATTTCTTCACAGCTCATGAGATAATGAGTATACAGCCACAAAATCCACCAGGATGTGAACTGGAAATATGCAGTGGGCGAAAAATACTAAAGAAGTGGAGGATGAAGGCCCATCAGCTTACAAATCTTACTGGCTGCTTTGCAAGATGAAGATCTTCCCTCCCCCTCCCCCCTGCCCCCCATCACTCATAAAAAACCCCTCTCGATTTGTTAAGTTCGAGAAAGTTAAAAAGTCCACAGAAGCAGAACTGGCTCAAGGCTCCCCACAAAAGGACAAGTAAATTTTGCTGCCTTTGGGCAAGAAAAGGGTTAGTCCCATCATAGGATGGAGAGGTAGAGAGAACCTGTCGCGCTCTCACTCACATCTGCTATCACACACTCCTCAGCAGCTGCCAATCTGGTTTTCCAGCACTTGGGCATTGGCAAAGCTCGCGCTCGTCGTAGCTCTTTAGCCATCGTCAGGTGTCTGACGTTCAAGGCAACTGCTTCATTCTCCTGTGCCCAGGGCTGACCCTAGGTGGAAGGATCCAAAGCAGGGAGGAAGCAGTGAGATAGTGCATTGTAAGAAGGAGAAATTAAGTTGATTTTAGAGAAGGCAACGTCTTTTAGGAAAGATGCAACCAAGTTTGAGTGCCCAGAGAGGAAGAAGTTGCAGATGGTAGAGATCTCGAGAGAGTCGGACCGAGTTTGCGGTACTCGTCAGCCATGCCAAAACCAAACTGAAGCGAGCTGGGAAAGACACCCTTCCCACCACCATGCAGAAGAGAAACAGACATACATTTTTTTTCAAATACAGTGCAACACACATTTGAGTGATAAGGCCACTGTGACATACAGCGCCCCGCAAAGATGCCTAGGCTGTTTCAGAACAGGGATGGAGTAAGGCCTGGAAAAGAAGCAGAGATAGTCCAGGCCTTTCTCTACACTAACATGAAGGTTGTGCTGCTGAGATACTAAGGACCATCCCTGTTCCGCACTATTTGGCATTCTATAAACACATCGGCTCAGAGCTAACTCACATCTTCACACAGCACAAGACAGCAGGACAAAAATGTCCCTGGAGAGGCTGCCAGCAGGCTGCGGATCTATCTGCAGAGACATAGCATCCACTCCTCAAAGCAAGTCTACTCTTGTATCTTTATTGTGTCCAAGATAATGCTTAGACGTTGCATTCACTTTAGGAATTAGATGCCTGGATTCCCCTGATTTCTATTTGGGCTTTTGAAAAACAGTCTTTCAGACCTCAAGAGCTCTCTAAGCTGGTTCTGAAAACCCTCAAAGTAGCTCCGAAGTACTTCAAGGTCGTGGCCCCGGGAGCCAGGCTGTTTCACCGTGGGTCTGAGCTGGACCCAGGCCCTGGTGCAGAGCAACGCTGTTCTGTGCTGCCACCTGTCGCTGTGAAAGCCCCATCCACAGAGCGGACCAGACCTGGCCGCTCCGGCGCACACACTGAAATTCTGGCATGCAAAAAGGGCAGAAAGCGACCTGCAGCCTGGTTTAAAGGTGGGTTTGGGAGTGAAGAGGGTAAAAAAAAAATATTTTAAACAAAACCCCTTCATAATCTTAAAGGAATGTTCCTTAAATACACACAAAACCACTTCACTGTTTGATTAAAAAAAAAAAAAAAAAAAAGAGGAAAAATAAAGGTATGCAAAAATGGGTATTCAGCTTTAGGAATCGAAAGGGCCGGATTGAGTCCTCAACAGAGAGGACTTTGCCAAGTCGTAAAGCAGCGGAAGAAACTTTCACAGTAAACAGAATTGTAACTCTGCAGTCTCTCCTGTGCATTTACACAGCTCCTTCTGGGATTTACTTGCAAACCTCCCTAAAAGCTGCAGCAAAGGAACAGTCCCACTTGATCCAGAGATCAGTGGCCAAAGACTCACAGAATTTGCCCGCAGCCTCGCAATATACTTTGCTAGCCACAGGCTCAAAATAGCCCGGGCATCGCTCCCAACCCTGAACTGACAAACCAGCTCCCGGGATCTACAGCACACGTGAAACAGTTGCTCAATGCAAATACACAAACATGTACTTGTGTAGGTCACTGAGTCTTTATCTGCTACAGCAGATCTCACAAAATAATCTAGAGGAGATAGCAAAAAACGTGTGAAATTCAGAACTGAGGCTTCTATCATACAGCCCTGAGTCAAAATGACAACAGCTTGGCACTTTCTATACAAAATTCTAGAGAGCCTCGTGTTCGCATGTATGTTAACCCCACACGCTGCAGGGTGGGGCAGCGAGGCTTGGTGCTTTCCGTGACCGCTTAATTCTAGAAAATAATTAACTTGATTGAAGTTCAGAAAGGACAATTCCAGTTTGTGCACCATGAAGGCGACCCAGGTCCTTACCTCTCCATCAGCCACTGCAGAATAATTGACTTGTGCGACGGTAACTGTGGTAGGCAACTCTGAGGCATCAGCCAGCGTTGCAACTGTAGCACCAGTGCCAACCTGTGGAAGTTAACAAAATGCAGCTGAATGCACTTGTTATTGCAGGAAAATGTCCACATCATTCAGCCAAAGGGACGCTCAAACGCTCTCAGATTAAAAGGCATCGCACCCACAGAGAATAACAGTAATTGCAGAGCTCACAGAGCGTACGGAGCTGGGGGAGGAAAGCACACGCTAGAGCCACGTTAATCTATGGCAGCTTCCAGAGGGGGCACGGCCCAGAAGCAAGTTTTGCACAGCCCTCGTGCTGTCCTCCACGTTCACGTAGGGGCAGAATCCTTGCGACTCTCCCAGCCTCACAACGAGCAGCTGCGGGACACCGCTGCCGTTCCCAGGAGAGAGCGTCGTGCGCGGGAGGAGCCAGCACGCTTCTCCCACGAGGCAGAAGTCACTTAAAAACCCACCGAGTAGTCCCGGATCAGAACGGCCTGCACATCAGCCCTCATTTGTAACGCTCCTTGCTTACCGTTCACCGGGTCTCTCGTCTCCAGGCACCTGGCAAACATTAGCTCATCCTCAACACCCCACTGCCTTTGGAAATTACCTTTTCCCCATTTACCAGCTGGGAAAAGACAAAGGCAGGGAGATGTGCAGCTTTGTTTCTAAGGAGAATTAAACCTATAAATGCCAGAAAGTCAATGGGATCTCAGGTGCCCAGCACCAAAAAGAACACTAGTGAAAGGGAAAACATACGTTAGCAGGTGAGCAAACAGAACCAGCTCAGCAAGTCTGCCGGGCCGTGGGGGGGGGAACAGAAAGCTGTGACGATCACTGAAAAAGCTTTCATTTGGGAAAAAAAAAAATAATCCACAAACCCACACACTACGTTTTTATCTTCGTGGTTGCGAGATGAGAACAGCCAACAGAAAAGTTGTCTCCAACGTTGGAGACTTCACTAAAAACATGATGCTCAAGAGGGACAAACGGCTGGGTCAGTTAGGCACGAGAGGGCGGTGGTGGTTTGGAGGCAGGGGCACAGGGGAAACGGAGGTTCCAACCCAACACCTACGAGGAGCTTTTGGGAAGTTTCAAGAAAGCACTTAAATTTTTGACATCCTGAGTTGCCAGAACCTGCCTCCCCACACAGGGAAAACAGCCGCACCACTGAGCTGCTGCTGGATTCTGCCCTGAATCCCCCTCTGTAAAACAGTGTAAGAGGCATCCTTACCGCAGGGTAACGATATTTATGAGGATAAATATCCATTTGGGGTGTGTAATATAGACATATTACACTTCAGGTGTAAGATGAAGAACAGGGAGCACAGAGGTACCTGATATTGTAGATTAAGATACGTTTCATGTCAGTAAGGCAAGGCAGTCCCACCACCTCTGCTCCCATCACTCCATCCCGTTGCCACCACAAGCACTGTGTGGCTACATGATGAACTGAATTCGTTTGTAAATGGGTTTGTTAAATCCAGGTCAGATCGCTGAATTGCTTGACCAAATAGATGCTTGAACTGTCATAACAGGAGAATGAGGGATGGGAGTGGGGGAGAGAGAGATGAGACTGCTTCTTTGGGTGGGAGCACTGGGTTAACAAGCCTGCAGGCTAAGACGCAGAGATAAAGACAAAAATTCTTGAAGGACAAGTTAAGCAGTCAAAAGGAGTTCGCTTTAAACCGCCTCCCTGATGATGGCCACTCAATCCCAAGTCAGCCGCGCTGGAAATGGAAGAGCCGAAGGGTTTCACTCACCTGGATGAGAGACACGGTGCCGTCAGGGTTACTGAAGGTTTGTACCACCGTCTGTGACGGCACCAGGTGTGCTATACTGTGTGTGGTCGTAGTCTGCTGCTGCGTCTGCTGATCCTCAAACGCGTAGAGCAGGTCTTCACGCCCATGCTGCTTGTAGCAGTTCTTCACGATAGTCCGCAACGCTTGGGTCCATGACACCTACGAGTAGAATGCAAAAGGGTGAAGAGTTGGGGTAAAAAAAGATCTGAACCACTGCAGCGCCGCTACTGCTACGATCTGCACACTCATCTTTATTGGGTGGTTTTCAACAAATTCTCCAACAAACAAGAGGTCCCAATACCCAATCCCCCTCTCCTCACCCCCTCCTTTTCCCAAGACTCAGAAATCACCCTGGAGAGTGATTGCATTGCCGTGCAGTGATACAGAAGGAGCACATCTGGTCAAGGGAAAAGAAAGCTTCCCAAATGACATCTGGTTAGCCAGCTTTCAAGGAATTCTAACGAAGGGATTGGGGCTGACAAGTAGAAAACCATCCCTAGCTAGGAAAGCACCGACCACCACAGCACCATTTCCGGCCTCACTAGGCACCCCTCCCAACCCAACCAGACCTACATCAGCCTCCGCAAGTCCTGCCCCTCGCACACCCTGGTAGGTTTCTTCGATTATCTTTGTGACAGGTTGGTAGAAACATCACCTGCATACAGGATCCATGGCCATAACCAATACCCAAGACTTTTTCACTCAGTTCTTTCATCTTTTCCTGGCTCCACTGCACAACCTTGATTGCTTCCCTTTAAGTGCAAAGGTCCCTGCTGCTCGGGATGGGCAGTATCCCTCCAAAAGCTTTAAGAGGCCATGATACAGACTCTACAGTAAATGACCTGCATACTTGGAGAGTAGACTTGTCTTAGGCTGCGTAGCATGCTTCATAAGGCCACAGGGGTGAGCAGGTTCTGCAGCTAGCGAAAAGGGTACCCGCTGCAGAAAGAGATGTGGTTCAACCACCTGCTCGTCACACCAGCCCAGCAGGGACCGAGCAGACTGAAGGTTACGCCTCTCATCACTGCTCTCCCAGACCGAATGTCTGACACGAAGTCAAGGAAGGTCTGATGTGATAGTTTATTTCAGCACTCAAGGGGAAAATTATTCCCCACAAAACCAGGCTGCAAGCCCCTATACTCAATCTGAAGGTAGACAGACATGGGATACACACCCGCTGCTTCTGTTCCTCTGTGCGGACATCACTGCGAACGTTGGCCCATGGAATGTCCTCAGGCCACCAGATGGGCTTGCAGCTTTCCTTGCCCCAGCCTGGTTTCCCACGACCTGTGGAATACTTCAGCATCTCGGGGATGAAAGCTCGCAGCTGTGCCTGGAACAAACCGTGTAAGAGAGGTGAAAGTGTTTTTTAGGAACTCATCTCTCTGGTAGTTTTGAGGTGCACAGTACAGAGCTATTACATTTAACTTCCATCCTGTTGGAACCATCAACTGGAAGATGCCTGGATACTTAAGGATAAATGCTTTTACCATCTTATCGTGGAATCCTAGAATGGTTTGGGTTGGAAGGGACCTCAAAGCCCATCCAGTTCCCACCCCCTGCCATGGGTAGGGACATCCCCCACCAGCCCAGGCTGCCCAAAGCCCCATCCAACCTGGCCTTGGGCACTGCCAGGGAGCCAGGGGCAGCCACAGCTTCTCGGGGCACCCTGTGCCAGGGCCTCAGCACCCTCCCAGGGAAGGATTGCTGCCTCCCAGCTCAGCTCCAGCTCCCCTCCTGCAGCTTCAGGCCCTTCCCCTTGGCCTGGCCCTCCCTGCCCTGCAACCAGCCCCTCTCCAGCTTTCTTCTCCCAAGACTCAGCTACGAACAGCATAGTAGCATGTGGAAAGGCAGAAACAAAATTAAGTGAGCCAGTTACAACAGGGCCCAAACAGACACTGTGTTAACACACTTGACTGTTCAAACACTACCATGAAGAGAGCTAGTCAACCTGAAAGAAAAAAAAAACAACCCCAGAATAAGACAAAAGAACCCCACACTCCATGTCCCCGCAGAGACAAGAACTCAGACGTGAGCTGACGTACATTTTACAAAGATGCTACAAAGAGGATGGAGCTTCAGTGACCTGCTCAAATGTGGAAAAGACGATCTCACACATACACATCCTTACCCTTGTAGTATATAACACACATTGGACTAATTTTTAAATCTATTTTTAACTTTTGCCTGAGTGGGGACACCTTTCAACATCATTTTACTTCTCCTTAGCACCCACAAAAACTGGTCAGCTAGTGACTGCCTTTACTGTCAGGAGACAATACCTTAAAAATAGACTTGCCAAGCAAATCGAGCAGATACGTCACCAAGAGCAAGTAATAATCTTAGTATTATCAAAACGAATACAAAACTCACACAGGGGTTTACGACACATTTGGGTTTTGTACTGGGAACTGCCCGGAGCCTCAGGAAAAGGCTGGTTCAGCTGTAGAAACACAGCAGGAAGAGAAGGAGCAGTTATGACCACACACATCAGAGAAGGACATGGAGGGGCTGGAGCGTGTCCAGAGAAGGGCAGGGGGTGGGGAAGGGGCTGGAGCACCAGGCTGGGGGGGGTCAGTCTGGAGAAGAGGAGGCTGAGGGCAGAGCTGGTCGCTCTCTGCAGCTCCCTGACAGGAGGGGTGGGCAGGGGGGGTTGGTCTCTGCTCCCCACCAACAAGGGGTGGGACAAGAGGGAACGGCCCCAAATGGCTCCCGGGGAGGGTCAGGTTGGAGCTGGGGAAAATCCCTTCCCCGACAGAGGGGTCAGGGCTGGGGACAGGCTGCCCAGGGAGGGGGGAGTCCCTGTCCCTGGGGGGTTCAACCAGCGCGTGGCCGTGGCACTGCGGGACAGGGGGCAGGAGCCGTGGGGGGGTGGGCTGGCGGTTGGACTCCACGATCCCAGAGGCTTTTCCAGCCTCACAGATTCTATGAGTCTACGATAACCACATTAATTTAAAGTTAAATAGCTACATTTAAGAACACCTCCCTCCACCCCTTCATAGCTTTAATAGCCAGTTATTTGAGCTTGTGACAGTGCCACTGGGAGTCCCTGGGCCACCTTACAACCCTAAGACATCTGCAGGTCCAGGGGTCTCCAGCACTGCCACGGAAGAGCATGCCAGGGCCAGCATCAGTTGCTGTCACAGCCACAACACGGTCCCAGCTAGCAGAGACACGGAGGACTTCTCACCCATCCCTGATGATCTGCCATGAGAGTATCCTTTCCTCCCAGAGACGGTCCTGCTTGAATGAAATCCTGGTTCCAGTCTTTATACTGTATCCATTGGCTCCAAGCTCCAAATCAACTCATTTACAAGATGCCTTCTCCACATTAGCATAGGGAGTATGTGCTGACATGGGTCTGGCAGAGGAACAGAGACTGTGGATTGTCTCTGCGATCTCTGCCTAAAGCCCTTAAGCACACGCATCGGGATCTGCAGCGGCTCTTTCGGACACAGGGCTGCTCTTCAAAGTCAAAGCCCAACTGGAAGATGTATCGTGGGCCCTAGTTTACACAGTTAAATAGAAAAACTGAAGTGCGTTTTGGTAAAAAGAACACAATTTCTTTGTATGCATGATTTATACACTGCAAAGAGTCTGCAGCAGTGGTTAGGGACTTTAAAGGCAAGACAAATCCAGTGTACTTGTGGATCCATATACAGCGTATCGGCTGCACACCCCTGGAAGAACCACCCCTGCTCAGAGAAGCAGCTGCACTTCAGTTCCTCCACTCCGTGCCCACCCTGAGTCATCTCAGTGGAGCCATACCAAACCCCTGACTTATAAATGGAGGCACAAAACCCCCTCACTTTGGTGCCTTTTTTCCCAGCCCAGGCCAGGCCTGTCCACGATGCGCCTTCCACTGCGGGGCCAGCAGTCACCCCGACACATTTCAGGTTCCCTGGTCGAGGCCCCATTTATTTAAATAAACCCGCTAACGGCATTGAGTTGCCTGGTGCAAAAACAGTTAAAAGCTCCTTCCCAGAACTGCTATCTGCAAGCCACGCTTCTTGTTACCAGATGGATTAATTACTAGTCCTAGGGAGTTCAGCAGCTCAAGCTACTCAAGGCACTTGTTAAGGAGGGTTTGCCTTTAATCCGCCAGGGAGACAATCAGCAGCAGCGTTACAACCTGCTCCAGTGCAAGGACTTCTCTAATTAGTGCCATAACGAGACCTCACCCGGGCAGCTCGCAGGGCTCTGACACAGGCTACGGCACCGAGACAAAGATCCCGAATCTCTCAGGGCGCAGCCGGGATGAACCAGTGCCATCACTTCATCTGTGGGAGCCACACGTTCTGCTGACTCCACCCGCGAACGACACCACAAAAATCAAACCTCTGCTAAAAAAACCCCAAACAAAAACTCAAAACAAACAGCACTTCACTCCCATTTGCAGAGTCGCCAGCTCTGGAAAGGGCTCATAAAATCTCTAGCATGGAAGGTTTGAGAGATACTGTAAGAAATGTTTCTTTGGCGCCCTTTGGTATGCAGACCAAGCATCTTCTAAGTTTTAACACTAAGTTCAAGTGTTGGTGGGAGAGATCTTAACCCGATTGTCCCATTCGCAGTGGCCCAAAGCAGAGACAACTGCACTCCAGTGCTGGGAATCACAGAATCACAGAATCACAAGGGTTGGAAGGGACCTCGAAAGATCATCTAGTCCAACCCCCCCCTGCCAAGGCAGGGCCACCTAGAGCACATCACTCAGGAACGTGTCCAGTCGGGTTTGAATGTCTCCAGAGAAGGAGACTCCACAACCTCTCTGGGCAGCCTGTCCCAGTGCTCTGTCACCCTCACAGTGAAAAAGTTTTTCCTTACATTAACCCGAAACCTCCTATGCTCCAGCTTGGACCCGTTGCCCCTTGTCCTATCGCTTAGTGAGGCCGAGAAGAGCCTGGCTCCATCTTCCCGACACTCACCCTTAACATATTTATAAACATTGATGAGGTCACCCCTCAGCCTCCTCTTCTCCAAGCTAAAGAGACCCAGCTCCCTCAGCCTTTCCTCATAAGGGAGATGTTCCACTCCCTTGATCATCTTAGTGGCTCTGCGCTGGACTCTCTCTAGCAGTTCCCTGTCCTTCTTGAGCTGAGGGGCCCAGAACTG
>VWZZ01003533.1:51806-68452 GCA_013399095.1 Psophia crepitans
CTTGTCCTTGTTGAATCTCATCAGGTTCCTCCCCGCCCAGCCCTCCAGCCTATCTAGGTCCCGCTGAATGGCAGCACATCCCTCTGGTGTGTCAGCCACTCCTCCCAGTTTTGTGTCATCAGCAAACTTGCTGAGGGTACACTCCGTTCCCTCATCAAGGTCACTGATGAAGATATTGAATAGTACCGGACCCAGCACCGACCCCTGAGGGACTCCACTAGTCACAGGCCTCCAACTAGATTCGGCCCCATTGACCACAACTCTCTGACATCTGCCCTCCAGCCAGCGCACAATCCACCTCACTACCTGATCATCCAGGCCACACCTCCTCAGCTTGCCCACAAGGATACCGTAGGAGACAGTGTCAAATGCCTTGCTGAGGTCAAGATAGACCACATCTACCGCCCTTCCATCATCCATCCACCTGGTTACATCCTCATAGAAGGCTATCAGGTTGGACAACAAGTTGTCCTGCATGTGGAGTATGCAGCAATGCTCCGGTCTTAAGGTTTATGTCCTACTAAGGGAAGTGGTTTCTAGAAGGGAGCAAAACCTGTGGTGGGAATTTTCTACAAAAAGCAGCATCTGGGAGAAGCAAAGTGGGGTCCACGCAGGACTTTGGCTGCACCTAGAAGCAGGAGAGGGCAAAGCAGCAATTGCAGCAAGACACCCAGGGATTTTGTTCACTGGTCCTTCTTTTTACGACAGCCAATTTTAGACTAAACATGAAGTTTAAAAGTTTCAATTAATGTTTAAACATTCACATTAAAAAGCCAGGCATCTGTCAAGGCAGCAACCAAGCTGTCACCACGAATTTCCTGCGATGAAAACTTGTATGGCCCTGACCAAACTCTGCGAGGTCTTGCTGCCGGGTGCTTTCCAGCAGGCAGGAGAGCGGGTTTGCTGCTGTCATAAATTCATCGCGACAAAGACGAGGCAGAGGGTCAGCCTGGCTGTCCTCAACAAGAAGCGACAGCGCTCAGCAGATGCAGTATTTTATACCTGGCCACAGGAATCAAACCCAAAATTAAAAACCTGGTCATCAGTGCGAAAAGCAGGAGGTGCTGTGGGTCTCCCCACGCATGCGTCTGCTCAGGGATGTGCTCTTGCGCCAGCCAGACTCACCCCCGGGTGATGGGTCCAGCACTGCAGGATGACCCCGTCCTCTCCACGGAGAGGATCTGACAGCCACAAACTGAGTTTCGTTACCTGCTCGCGGTGTTTTGTTTCTCCTGCATACAAACTGACACACACATAAAGATATCTGCTGTTTGTGCTAAAGCTTTTTGCAGAGCAGTAGGCGAACAGACGTCAAGATGATTTTTGAGAGGCCCAGATAAACTTTGCTGGCTTGTGTAAGCAGACTGCAAATCTTAGGCGCATATTACATTTAAAACCAGTCAGATTAAAGAACAAATCACCTGTTCAGAAAAGCATAAACAAGTTTCTAGTGACCTTGGTGAAAGCCGACTGAAGCACCAACCTCCACATTACCCACTCTTACTCCTTAATCACATCAGCGAGCAACTGAGAACAAGTTCAGAGACAAACTCAGCTCTGACGTACAGTGTTAACGTAGCTGAAGTCCATAAAGCAAAGGATTTCTCTGTGTAATGGCTGCAGGGTAAGAGCCCAGCTGCAACACATGGATCGTTTTTTCTGCACAGCCGAGGTGGGTGATGCTCTCCATTCGCAAGTTTATAGCGGCATCCTTGCTCACGCTAGCAAAGGCTTTATTTCCCTCAAGACCACCAGGGAAGCAGAGCAATTAAAAGGAGAGTTATTTTCATCTCCTTGTTGAGGAGCGAACGCCTCTACCACCTGCCTGCTGACACCTGCAGCTGCTGAAAGCAGAGGCCTCGTTTTTCCACTCCCCATGACACACCTCTTAATTGTGCTGCCCAATTATATTTATAAATATTTCGGTTTTCCATGGGGCTTTGTGCAACTTAGTTGAAAAAGCTTATTTCTGGTTAGCAAATACAAAGAACTACGTTGGCAGCTTTGGGAATCAAGGCTCCTAACAAAAAAATGATGGCACCTCTAGCGGTGCAAGAGGTTGCAGTGATGTGGGAGCGAGAGGTACCACACTCTCTGAAACAAAGGTACTGCAAATAGCAATTGCAGCAAAATAAAAAAAAAAAGGCAGGTAGTGTCCTCACGGTACTCAGCATATCTGTGTTTAGTTTCTATTTACAGTTTGCCCCCAAGTCTGGCAAAAACTATATAGCAACTGGATGCTTTCAGCAACAAAATCGTCTCGTAAGCACCACATACAGCGTCTTCCTGCTTGAAAATTTTACAGGAAGAAAGACCTGCTGGGTTGTGAAAACCCACCCAGGAGTCTGCTGTCCTGTCCATTAATCCTAGCACTGTCCTCAGGTCACCTGCAGCCATTCAAGGATCTCAAAAAAATAGAATCACAGGATGTCCCAAGCTGGCAGGGCCCCCCAGGCCCCCCCAGCCCAACCCCTGGCCCCACACAGGCCCAGCCCCATCACAGCAGATGGCTGAGAGCGTTGGCCAGACGCTGCCTGAACTCAGCCCAGCTCGAGGCAGTGACCACTGCCCTGGGGAGCCTGTGCCAGGGCCCCACCACCCTCTGGGGGAAGAACCTTCTCCTGATCCCCACCCTGACCCTCCCCTGGGGCAGCTCCAGGCTGTTCCCTGGGGTTCTGTCGCTGGGCCCCAGAGGGAGGAGATCAGCGCCTGCCCCTTGGCTCCCCCTCGGGAGGAAGCTGGAGGCCCCATGAGCTCTGCCCTCAGCCTCCTCTTCTCCAGGCTGAACCAGCCCAGGGCCTTCAGCCTCTCCTCACACGCCTGCCCCTCCAGACCCTTCCCCACCTTTGTTCCCTCCTCTGGACACTCCCCAACAGTTTTATGCCCTTTTTGTGCTGTGGCGCCCAACCCTGCCCCCAGCACTGGAGGTGAGGCCGCCCCAGCGCAGGGCAGAGTGGGACCATCCCGTCCCTGGCAAAGACATTTACAAAGCGTTGTCGCTATATGTTATGCAGGGAAACTGAGGCAGCGCAGTGCTGGGTGCCCACAACACGTGTGGACACCACAGCGGCTGGGCTAACCGGGACAGCGACGGTTAGCCAAAGAGGGCACAAAGAGCCTGGGAACACAGGAATGTTGCGTGGAGGCGGGGAAAGCCCTGCCAGCAGCTAGTGCGGACTGGAGAGCAGCTTCACACGTTGCAGAGCAGTCAAACCTCAGGGGCAACCTGCCTTGGCCAAACCTTTCTGCAAGATTTCCTGAAGTCCAAAGCAATGTCATGTTTGGAAGAATAAAACAAGCAACTTTATTTTTAATTAATGTGAAAGGTTATTAGTATTTTTTCCATAGAATTCTATGGATATCAGTATTTTATCCATAAAATAGAAGCACAAAACACTTAAGCAACCTTTGATGTTAGAATATTTAATTTCCAACTCTAGCACAAAAAATAAACAACATGCATTATAAATCCAGCCGAAGGCTTCTCTGAAGAGAGAGCTCGTCACTTTTATTGCTGCTTTGATGGCCCATGCAGCTTTAACAGCCAAACAGTTGACAGCTCTTTTTATCGGCCCTTTTACACGTACACATATTTGCGCACTGCAAACCAGAAAAGCTTCTCAGATATGTTAGTGGAGTGCAACAACCCCACATCCTGATCGCATTCATCCACACTCATTTCTCTCTCTCTCATTTCCTTCCACCACTCCATCAGAAACAGCTCATTTGCTTTGTTCCTTCCTCATGCGTGAGTACGAGCACCTCCAGCTCCACCACCCGCACCGCGCTAGGATGGCCTCCCTCTGCCCAAGCAAATCGCCACACAGATCTCTCCTTCTCCTTACTTTAAGTCCTAGATACTTCTCTTGCAGTCACTCAGCTTAGATACTACAATGACAAGGCCATAAAGAAGTCAGATAGACACAAGCACTTTGTTTGTCAATACCAACGAACTCAGCCTTACATATCTGTGATCTTTTGGTGGTCTCTCATTTTACTTTAAAAGTAAAACGTTTCAATTTTTTACTTTCCCATTTCCATGGGAAACTGTTAGTGATAGGGAACAAGCTGCCTGCAGACAGCTCTTGAAGATACCACCTTCCACAGTGGCTTAAAAATCTGGCAACTGTGTTTTGTCTTGTGTTGTCATGGATTAGGAACACGATCCATTATCGGCCAAGGCACAGTAGATTTCTTTGTAAAATTTTACTAAAAGTGTGAGCTTGTCTGAGTCCACCTAAGTAATGGAAATGGTGTTTCGACCAGAATGTGACTTTTCTGCAGAGCAGAGGAAATTCACATATCTCTGCTCTTCTACACCACCTCTTTGTACGCCTCTGAACTTTCCACCTTGCTGCTCCTTCTGAAGAAACCAGCTTTCAGTATTTAAAATTTGTTGTGGTGCATCAGAGTATCCAGAGCCTCCAGCAAACTGTGTAAAGTTTGCCCCCAAGTCTGGCAAAAACTATATAGCAACTGGATGCTTTCAGCAACAAAATCATCTCCTAAGCACCACGTGCAGCATCTTACTCCTTGAAAATTTCACAAGACGATCCGCTGGGTTGTGGAAATCCACCCAGGAGTCCTCAGTCCTGTCCATTCACCCTTGTGTTCTGTCCTCACTTGGCCTGTAGCCATTCAAGGATATTGAATAATTTTTAAAGACATTACAAAACATCATGTCTATATGAAATGTGGGGAAACCTGCCCACATTCAGGTCCTGCACTGCAGGGGAAGGAGATTTCCCTACAGATGATTCCTCCCACACCAAGGGACCTTCCCTGGGGGGTCCCCTCCACCTTCTCTTAGCAGTAAGATCATCACCAAATGACTGGAGACAAAGAGTCCCCCACATGCCTGGGGCAGGTGACTCCCTGCCTCCATCAGAAGAGTCTCACTCAGGAGAGTGAGCTCAGCCACTGGCAAGCTCCCCTCTGCTCCAGTTCACAGCAGAAAACAGAGGAGGGAACGAATCAGAGAACAAACCTAAGAAATGTCCAAGTGGGATAAGCCAAAACTGTAGTTCACAAGTGACCTTCCTGACCTCAGTACCTAAAACTCACTGCCAAGTGCAGAACAAATAGCTACCTTGTTCACAGTTTATGAGAGGTGACAAAAACAGCTCAAAGGGGAACGCTCCCAGCAGCATGGGCTCCAGTCCTTACCAGCATCTCTGCTGTTTCATGTAGAAAATAAGCACCAATAACGAAGCTCCACATCCAACTACTATCTGAGCTGTTACAGTCCCATGGGAAAGAAAAGATCAAATGCATCCCCTGGAGATGCAGACATAAGCTCCACTGCAAAATAACAGGCTGTGACTGCAAGATGCCAAATCTCTCTCTCTCTCTCTCTCACTCTCTCTCTCCCCCCCACCTCGTTTAGCCAAGTTTCTGCCACGTCTGACTGCCTACCTGGGTCATCTTGTCCACCGAGACAGGAATGCCATCGATGGTGAGGGGCGGCAACTCTGAGTTAACCTCCTGAGGCGCAGGAGCATGCTCTGCTAGTGCGGACTCCAGGTCTTCCAGAATCGTGCTCTTGTACTTGCGTACCTGTGGGGAATCGTTAAGCTCAGGTAAACAAGGTAAGGAGCACCAGGAGAGGCGAGGGCAAGGACGCGGGGCCAGCCACCTTCCCCAAGGTGCTGCAGAACAGAAGGAGCAAACGATGCCACAGCTGGCAAGAATAAATACCCACCGGTCCCAAAGAATTGGCCGCATCAAAGAGCTGATGATGAAACATCAAGTAACACTGGCAAGTGGAAGTATTTATGGGATTAAAAGAGAAGTTCTGAAGCAGGACTTATCACAGTCAGGATGTGCTCTATTTACTGTCTGGTCTGCAACAAGGAGCCAGCACTGACAGTCGAGCTGAGTTCAAACTACCTGCTCCCTCCAATCTTTAACCCAGGATATTCAACCCTGGTGAGATGTGCTAGGCAAGCATGCGTGCAGAGAAGACCGGACCTTGGTGCTAAACTCATGTCCATACACTCTCAGCTTCTGTTTTCAGGGTTTTAAACATGGAACTTCAGATCACTACTGGGCTTGCAAGGCTGCCTTGAGCAGAACGAAACCTGCAGAGAAGGCGAGCAATTTATTACGTAGCTTTTCCTACAGACACCTACCACATTCTCCAAGGGTGCAGCACCGAATACTTTAAAGACGGGATTGGGTTTGGAGGGGGAGATGCACAGAACGATGGCCTGCTGCCCCACTCTGGTGGTGTACTCATCCAGCGTGGCTCGCAGCTTCCTGAAACAGAGAGACAGAGGAGTGAATAGGTATCAGCTGACAGCCCTGTAGAAACACAACCCTTCACATTGTAAACTCCTTTCTTAACACTCCCCATTCACAAACCAGGTGAGAAACGGAGCTCCAGCTGGTCAGATTAGCCACATATACTGCTGCTTTACTCCGCTCCCGCAGGCCTGCTGTGTTCCCTGCAGTCACCCAGCAGCTCAAATATCAATTATTCTCCCTTCTCTCCTTTCTCCATTAATGTAAAAAGAGAAATCACCAGAGTAGCAAAGGTAGGAGAGCGAGAGTCTGCATTTCCACTCTGTCACTAAGTGTATTGGCAATACAAAACTTGTAAGGTAGAGAACCTGAATGATTCAGAGAGGACTGCAAACCCAGGTTGTCTTACATCCAGCCTCGTAACAGTGCACTGTAATTCTCTGGTCCCAAAGTCCTGCTCAAACCAGAACTGTAAGCATTCGACTGACAACTACACCACAGGCAAGAAGCAGAAATATTGCAATCGCTCAGCACAGGAAACCCAGGTATTCAGACATCTGCCACATCAGCAAGTCCCTTTGGAAAGTCTCTGTAGGAAGAAAATGTTCCATCGTATACTTTCCACCTCTTACTTTTAAGCAATGCAGGAGAATGTGTCAGAAATGTTGGCAGACACTCATAAAGCAGGAGAGAAGTTGCAGTTATCACCAGGTAACTCGAGCACTGCCACAAGGTGACAGTTTAGTATCTGCCCTGGCCATTTCAGAACCGGCTGTTAGCAGCAGACCCCTTGCCAGAAAGCAGCACCACCACCACCACCAGCAGCTACGCAGAGACCAGTCAGAAAATGGAACTTCCCACTCGATTCGCAGTGGTGTGAATATCAAGCACGCACATGTTAAACTGACCAGAGCGCAAATAAAAACGATGCATTTTGTA
The DNA here is from genome assembly GCA_013399095.1 of Psophia crepitans. Classification (NCBI taxonomy): domain Eukaryota; kingdom Metazoa; phylum Chordata; class Aves; order Gruiformes; family Psophiidae; genus Psophia; species Psophia crepitans. The sequence goes on from VWZZ01003533.1 coordinate 58,989, forward strand.
AGCAACCTGCACGTGGTAAAATGAAGTAGTTGCGTGAAGGGAGAAGCAATAATTCCTTTAGAGAGGATTTTCTTTAAAAATATATTGTTTGCATTTCAAGAGAGAAAAGAATTTGCTCTTCAGAAACGCTGCAATAAACACGTCTGGGTCAGCAGAGTTGGGACAGGAGGGAAAACCAGACTGAATCTATAAAAGAAAGGGAGTCCACTTTCAGGGAATTTTATTTAACACTAACCTTGCTACGTTTCATTCCAGTTTGATCAGGTGCAAAGGGTGTTGTGGGACTCAGGTGATGAGTAAGCAGAATACAAGGAAACCAAGTTCATTTCTCACCAACTTTACAAGAGTTAGAACAGGAGAGAAGGAGAAACTCCAGCCATCACTATTTCAGTGCATTAAATACGCACGCAGGAGGAAGCCAGCAAGTAATTGAGAGACAAATACTCCAACCGTTGGGAGATAACCCAATTAAATCCAAAACAATTTAAAAAGCAAAAATTGCCTTGTTCCAAAACCTAGTGAATAGTACCAGCCAATATTTACAGATGTTTCCTGAAGGTGGAACTGCAGGTGATCTCTCCAGGCTTGCAGAAAGCCTGTGCAGTCACTTCAGCACCAGTGCTCCGAGGTGGCCATCAGGCGGGCAGACAGCCTCAGAGCACCTGTAATGCAACACCTGAAGGGCTACGGATTTTTGCTGTCTACAGAGCAAGTTTCTAAAGCCAAAGAAAGTGTTTCAGCTCTGGCAGGCATCTCCCCTTGATTATTCTCCCCCAGCAGGCTGGGGGCCAGGCTGGGTCAGTCTTCAGCACGGAGGTCACACAACAGGCTCTGCTGGCAAAAGAAATGCAGGTACACGTACACTAGATTTATTCACAAGATCATTTGATAATGCAGAAAAGATTTTTTTCATTAGGCAGGTAAGTCCTTCGTGCCACTGCAGAGCTGGGATATGGCTGTAGCTGCAGACTCTCGGGCCAGCTGCTGTTAAAGCCACTACAAATATCTTGCAAGGCAATGTTACCATGAGAGATTTAACTTGTGACCAGCTGGGGTTAAAACAGAATGGTGGATCTCACCAGAATGGTCATGTTAGTTCTAGAGGTCATAATATCACATTAAAGATGAGTAAAGCTGCAATTTAACCCATTTGTGCAAATTAAAACACAGCTCTCAGGTTCCAGAAAAGGTGCCCCAAAAAATCCCCAAGCTGGGCAACGTCTGGACAGCGCATGGTGTCACCATGCACGGCACGTGAGACAGATCGAGGACGCGGACCCAGGAGTCAGAGTGCAGGCAGGAGTCCTTACCGTAGCAAACGCGTCTGCTGCCTTTTGCGGATTGACGGGTTGGATTCAAAAACGTGTGGTCGCTTTCGTTTTTTACCCGTTGCCACAGCAGCGGCTGCTGCCATCCCCACAGGGCCTGGAAATCAAACCACAAAGGGTGAATCAGCGCACGCAGCTCAGGACCTGGCCAGAAAGGACATCACCATTGCCCACCCTGCCAGGGATGGGTCCCAAGGGCTCAGCTCACGGGTCTCCCCACCGGACCAGGGTGACCCGAATTCCCCGCTGAGCTCCCCAGCAGCTGGGACCCTTCCTCTCCAGCAGCAGAGACATCGATCGAAAGGCTCCATTCCCCTGACTGGGAAATCCCAGCTCAGTCCCAGGTGAACATCACAGTCCAGAGTTTTCCTTACAATCACATAATTACGTATTTTATCTTCCAAACATACTGAAAAACTCTCAAGTATGCCAAGACTTTAAATAACTGACTGCAACTGAGGAGATCCTGGTGGCAGGGACGAAGAAAGTGAGTACAATGCCATGAATCCTGCTCGAACACCTCAACTAGGGCATCAGGAGTCCGAGGCTTTCCCCAGGGATTAAGGACCAGTTCTAATGGGAAAGAAATTAAAATCCAGCATTCCCAGCAGCATCCTACTACAGCCCCCTGAAGAATAGTGGGGACTACAGCAGGGCAGAGGTACTGCTTTCGGGATCAAACTCTAGACACAGAGTCTACGCAAGGGGAAGTTTCATTAAGTTAATTGGAAGTAAACCAAGTAACACACAGTGGACTGTGCTTCTATCGGTGATGTCCAGAAATGAGTGCAGAGTCAGAGTCAAAAAGCCCTGGGGTCTAATGCAGGGTCAAGGACTTGCCTTTGACTCCTGAGCAGAGCTCACTCACTGTGTGTAGCTTCTCCGTACGTCAGAGGTGACAGATCACATCAGGGGTCATAAAAACCACTGTACTTTTGTTTAACAAAGATGTAGCTACTGGATCAGGAAGTCCTAAACTACTGATCGGTGAAAGCTGGTAGATGACAACAAAAGAAGCATCTGACGATATGTTTTCTCTAGGCAGCTGCTCCGGGAGATGGGACACTGAAATGGACAGAGCTCTGGGTGACACTGCAGAGCCAGGGGTTGTTAATCAGTAACGAACCTCCTCAGCACTACCCACGGTGGGCAGCCCCTGCAGAGGGAGGGCTCACTGGCAGCCCCTCCTGCAACCACCACCTGGCACTGAAAGGGTTGTGTGCTAGAAGGGAAAGGGGAAATTAAAAATCCTGCAGGAGCTGAGGCTGGGAAAAAAAAAGCAAGGGGTGTGGGATGCTCAGTGGGGTGGTAGAACTTCACAGGTTCGGTCCAGCACAAGAAGAGCTTTATTCATCAGATAAAGTCTGATAAGGAGTCAGACAAGTCTGCGAGTGCTTATTTATCTCCATTTTTCTACAAATGCAGTGGACTCACAACAAGGCAAATCTGGAGGACATTTGGCAGGAGCTTCACTGGAAGGAACCTGTGATTCTGAAATACTTGCCCAGTCCAGATATGCCAGGACCCACTGTGGCATCTCCTTGGGACAGGCCTAGCCTGTGAGCTCCCTGGCTAAGCAAGACTGCGCAGCACTCCTGGGTTATTTTTGCTGTTGTTTATATGGGCCTGAAATGAACTTTCTCTTTGACCTATTCGGTATTTTAGTTCCGTTTTTTGAGGCAGCATTTACCTGGGACCTTTTTTATTGTACAAACCTATCTCGTGTTCTATATTACACACAGATAAAGCGAAGCAAGATTCAAGCAGCCAGCAGACCCTGCAAAGAAGCTCTAGGAAAGCCAGAGCAATAAGGAAGAATTCAGAGCATCCCACGGGGTGACAGGATCACCCATCACCCTCAAGCGCTGTTCGCAACCCCTGCACAAATGCTACGTTGGGCAAACAATGCCGAGCATCCCGCTGACTTTACCTGCTGCAGCCAGGTGAGCGGTGACCTCGTCGGCGGCCGTGGAGTTGAGGATGTCTGAGTCATCGTAGGAGGTGTCCTCCGGCGAAGACGGCGAGTCTTCATCTGCGCTCAGCATGCTGTGCTCTGTGTAGGTGGCCACATGGACCTGCTGCACCTGCTGGGCCACTGCGTGGGCCTCGATGGTGGCCATGTGCTCTGTTTGGGTCACCCCGTGTTCTTCCATCAATAGCTACTGTCAGAGGAGAAAAAATTACAGGACAGGGGTCACTGACATTGATGCACCATAAGGAAGGGCAGCCAAAGGTTTCTGAGCCAGGTAGATGAGCAGGCCATGATGACGAGGGAACAGATAGTACCTCCCCTGGTGGCAGTGATCTTCTATGACAGGGAAATAACAACTGCACCAGGAGCCAGAAGAAGAGTTTAAGAGTTTTGAAAAATCTGTACCTCCAAACAACATGGCACAGCACCCAGAGGCAGTCATCTTTGCTGGAGGAAAGGTCTTTAGGGATCTTGTAGCCCCGAGATGACGTGCCCCCCACACACTACATATTAAGAGGCCTGATCAAAGCTGAAACTTGTATTTGCCACTTCAAGAACTGGCTTTCGGGGAAGATGCTCAAGGGTGATACACAATCTCTCTCCTCCAACCTCAATAGCTCAGAACACAAACGAGGATGCCACTACAGAAGCTTACTGGCAGCAAGTTGCATTATACAGACCACTTTTGTTGCATTATTTGTTTAGAGTCCGGAAGCAGGCAAAATCATTACAACCCAAGCACAAATATTACATAAAGCATATTTATTTAATGCATCTAGCGGTAAACCACTGAGCAAAGTAGCAGCTTACGTAGTCGGCAGGGCACTGGACCACACGCCATGAACATAAATCTGTGCAGAGGAACAAGACAGGAGGTGTGCAGCTATTTTCAGCGTGTGTCTACCAAACCTTTGTGGAAAAGGGACAGCACATCTTTAGGATATTTTCAAACTACATTAGAAGAATTAGGACATAAACCCTCAGAAACAGATTCCCCAAAACCCTTAGGGCAAACAGCAGAAGGAAAGAGATGACCAGCTGTAGGGAACAATAAAAAACACCCAGCAAATTCTGACCCTGTATGTAGAGCCGTTCAATTCGAAGCTCTTGACTGACATCCTCTTCACAGAAACCTGTTCAGCTTGTCAGGAGGAGAGAACCAGGAGCACACACCCAGACCTCAGAGTGGGGTCAGACACATGGCTGGGTAACTGCTCTACGAACTCAGACAAGCAGTGCCCACACACCGCTTTGTCCTTCAAAAGTTGTCAATAGCGTCTGTTATCCGTACCGTGCCGTAAGTACACGACACCTCGCAAATGACTGTGGTGGTTTAACCTTGGCTGGGGGCCACGTGTCCGCCAGGCCACTCAGCAGGGCAGGGAGGGGAGAAAAATAAACTGGTAAAACACAACCCCAAACTTGAGGGCCGAGATAAAGGCAGTTTAAAAGGCCACATGTGGAAGCAAAGCAAAAAGCAAAAGATTATCTTCTGCTTCCCATGAGCAGGCGATGTCCGGCCGCTTCCCAGGAAACTGGGCTTCAGTGCACAGAGCAGTTCCTCCCACAGACAAACGCTGTAAAAAACCGAATGCCCCAGTTTCTTTCCCCCATTCTCACTGCTGAACAGACTTCGTATGGTATGGAATATCCCTTCGGTCAGTTCGGGTCAGCTGTCCTGGCTGTGTCCCCTCCCAAGATCTTGCCCACCCCCAGGCTACTGCTGAAGGGGGGAGCAATGTTGGAGAGACAGCCCTGATGTGTGCCGGCACTGCTCGGGAGCAGCCAAAACACTGGGGTGTTATCAGCACCTTGCTGGCTATCAGCGCACAGCACAGCGCTATGAGGGCTGCTACGGGGACAATTAACTCCATCTCAGCCAGACCCAATACAAGATCAACACGAGAAAAACCTCAGCCTGGTGAAATAATCAGCAGGCTTCTACTGACCATAAAAAATCCCCACAACCTGATGACCAAACCACGGAAGACCACAGCAGGACTGATGAGACACTGGGACCCAGACCAGGAGAAAGCACTTTGTCAGGAAGATTATTTTGACCAAACTAACCAATAGTCATACCCAAAGAAGGAACAACTAATTGAGATATTGCAAGAGAGACCATTACAAAGGTGGGGTGCTCCATGGAATAATCGGAGAACGGAGGACACCTCAGCTGAAGCTGCAGACACAGGGACAAGCAGAGAAACAGATCAGCCAGGAGGCAGGAGGAGGTTAAAGGAGGGGACCAGAGCCTTGCTCTCAATTCAGGAGAGCGTACGAAGGGACAAGGCGTGACTGAAGCTGTGGAGGAAGAAGTATTTTTTGCAGCAGCTCAGAAGCAAGGAAGCGGCTGCCATAGTCCAGACAACAAATGGAAGAAAAGGAAGGGTGGGCAGTGACTGGTATTAGATTAATTTATTTTGGCCTCAAATCTACTGACCAAAGAGCTGAAATATGACAGTTGTTTTTCCCCCCATCACCAGCTGGTTTCTAAAGGCTTGTTTCCACATGCCTCAAAACGTCTTCTGCAAGTGAAGTGATCTGAATATTATGGACATTGATAAAACAGCTCTTCCAAAGGCAGTTCCAGCTTGAAGATACCAAAAATAGGTATGCAGTTATTTCAGAGAGTCCCATCCTCAAAACAGGACCCATCTTCCATGGTTTACTTAAGCGCATCTGTTTTTACAGGAGACAAAAGCTGCATCTCAAACAGCAGTAAGGAAAAGCTTCCTGTTCGCACGCCAGAGGCACGTATGTGGTTGAACAGGGGATGAGATGAAGTTTCTGGTGTAGCAGCAGGACGAAGATATTGAAAGGAGACTTGGAATGAGCCAAAGTAGTCTGTTGTGTATCAAGCCAAAACACCATTATCATGAGAACAACTCTGCACACGTTACAACAACCAAACCACGCTGGTCTTGTCCTGCTTCAGCCACACAGAGAGCGGTTGCGACCCTCATTTGGACTTGCCCAGATAGCTGAGACTTGCAGTTTTGTGTGTTGTCCCTGACCTGGCTGTGGGCAGTCAGCCACCCTCCCTCTTGCTCAACAGATCCAGTTTCCCAACCATCACATCCTAGGGTTTAGGATGACTTAGCTCCATGTACTCGTTTGCACAATGAATTCATTCCTTCTGCAGACACCATAGCAGCCTTCATCTTCCTGAGGAGCTAAACCTGACCTAACCATTTTGGCACAATTTCTCATTTACTAATACAAAGAAACCCAGATGGATCTTTCCAAAGCCTTACTGCACTTTCCGAAAAACCCAAAACCAACCTGCAAAGCATTTCACCTTGCCCAGCTCTCTCCAGTTAACCAAAGAGTCAGACCTTAGAGGTCAAGATCTTCAGGAAGCACCAGCCTCCCTCCACTGACCAGATGCCACAGCAACCTAACACAGATATCATGGCTTCGTAATTAAAACCCAGAAAGGGGTCCAGGTTACAGAATCCCTTTATTTTCCATGTTTGTCTATGGCTGGTTTCTCTCCAATGTTATACACGCTCCTAGTAACAAGGATCACATAAAATGGATGGCTTTTACTACGAGACTACCATTTCCACATGTAACACCAATTTCATTGTGGAGCATCAAAGCAAACTCCATTAATTCTGACATCTTCAAGGGGGATAGCAGCAGAAGGGAACTGCATGTATTTAGGCAGTGGATTTTTATCCACAAGACACCACCACTGCTCTAATGCACACCGATATTCTAAATGTTAGGGTGATACTGGTGTAATACTGGTTTGGGTGCCCCAGCTCGCGTGAGGCAGTCTGGTTGAAACCAGGGACCTGTACTTCCCAGTGAGATGGGAGGACAGACAATTTGGCCACATGTTTAATTATGTACCTGCCTGGCGCACGACAGAGGGAAGCACGGTCTAGCAGCTAAAACAAAGAAACATGTATCAGGATACAGGTCCGGTACTGGAAGCTGCCCAGATACTAAGATGACTGTGGCACTAGACTCACCCTCTGTACTGGGAAGGCTGGGAAAGAGGCACATCTATATTTACGTTCCCACTAACATTATCAGGAATAGTGTGGCCAGCAGGAGCAGGGAGGTGATCGTCCCCCTGTACTCAGCCCTGGTGAGGCCGCACCTCGAGGGCTGTGTCCAGTTTTGGGCCCCTCACCAGAAGAAAGACATCGAGGCCCTGGAGCGTGTCCAGAGAAGGGCAACGAAACTGGTGAAGGGGCTGGAGCACAGGTCTCATGGGAGCGGCTGAGGGAACTGGGGGTGTTTACCCTGGAGAAGAGGAGGCTCAGGGCAGACCTTATTGCCCTCTACAACTCCCTGAAAGGGGGTTGTGGTGAGCTGGGGGTCGGCCTCTTCTCGCAGATAACCAGTGACAGGACAAGGGGGAANTAGGGGGATGGTTGGACTAGATGATCCTTGAGGTCACTTCCAACCTTAATGATTCTATTCTATTGCCCTAAGAAAGTGGATTTTTTTTGTCCAGGAAACTCTAAGAGATCCCCCTAAAAGCTCCTAAATAGTATGGATAGGAAACGAAATTCAACGTGGACTGCGAACAGACGTGTCCCAGGCTGTGCTTTCTACCCAGGCGCGCGGTAGAGGACCTCAAGCCTGCGAGACAGCCGAGGTGCTGCTGTGAGACTGTTACAAACCTACTGAGGTTACAGCTAAAGCTAAATCACCTTCAAGCTCACAATCCTCCCTACAAGGCTGCCGGACTTGGATGCTGCTGTTGTCCGACACTGTTTGCAAGTCAGATTGTAATATTAGACCCATCCAAAAATAGCTGCAATTCAAATACCGCCGGTAAGGAAGGGACTAAGATGCTGAGGTACATCGAAGTAAACTTGAAATTTCTCGTTAAAAATAAATAAACAAATCATGCCTTGCTTCCAAGCAACTCATTTTGCCATCACCATAGCAAAATGAGGGGAAAAAAAGAAATTCAAGCAAAACCTTAATGAAAGAGCTCAGCTGGCCAGGCTTTCCCAGGCCACCATGTTTTTTCTGCAAGGGTATATTGCTGCTTTTCTCAATGCAGCAATGCAATTGTAAGCACTTTCCAGTAACATTAATTAAAAAAAAAAAATATCCACAGAAAAATATAATCAGAATATAATTGACAAAGCGTAGTAAACTTTTAGCTCATCAGGAGACAGGCCTGCAATACCATCGGCGCTTCAGATAAGAATATTCTGTGATTCTGTGAGATAGTGTTTCCTCTGGAAGGAAATCTGCTTGAAGGGGCAGTCTACACTTGATGGCACTAAGAACCTTGCTTTTTTATAAATAAAATTGGTAGTAGACTTAAACTATGTATTTCTGAGTCAGCAAGTAGACAGTTGGGTAAGCAACACCGTGGGCAACCATGCAAATTTAAGCACACGTGCATTCGATCCAGTTTTCAGGGGCACATGTCCTGCCTCGGTGCACAGCGCCTGGTTGAATTCTGGCATTTCTGGAAACAGTTGTAGGCAATGACTGGGATAATCAACGGAAAGGTCCTCATGCTTACGTAAAGATGAAGTCCACTTCATTCAAACAAGGTCTAATAACCATCGATCTACTGCAAACTCCTTCCTCTCTCCACCGCCTCCCATTGTTCTGGTTTCAGCTGGGGCAGAAATAATTTTCTTCATAGTAGTTGGGACAGTGCTCTGGCTTGGATTTACTATGCAAATAACACTGATAACACACTGATGTTTTAGTTGTTGCTAAGTAATGCTTACACAAAGTCAAGGACTTTTCAGCTTCCCATGCTCTGCCAGTGAGGAGGTGCGCAAGAAGCTGGGAGGGGACACAGTCAGGACAGCCGACCCCAACTGGCCAGAGATGTTCCATACCATACAACGTCATGCTCCATATATAAACTGGGGGCATCGCTGCTTGGAGACAGGCTCGGAATCAGCAAGTGGTGAACTGCACTGTGCATCACTTGTTTTGTATATTCCACTATTATTATTTTCTCTTCCTTTGCTGTTCTATTTAACTGCCTACCTCAACCCACAAGTTTTACTTTTTCACAGAATTACAGAATATTAGAGGTTGGAAGGGATTTTGAAAGATCACCTAGTCCAATCCCCCTGCCTAGAGTACATCACACAGGAACGCGTCCAGTTGGGTTTTGAACGTCTCCAGAGAAGGAGACTCCACAACCTCTCTGGGCAGCCTGT
>VWZZ01003533.1:69127-85667 GCA_013399095.1 Psophia crepitans
CCCATTGACCACAACCCTCTGACTTCTACCTTCCAACCAGTGCACAATCCACCTCACTACCCGATCATCCAGACCACACTTCCTCAGTTTAGCTGCAAGGATGCTGTGGGAGACAGTGTCAAATGCCTTACTGAAGTCGAGAGACCACATCCACTGCCCTTCCATCATCCATCCACCTGGTTACATCCTCATAGGCGGCTATCAGATTTGTGAAGCATGACTTTCCCTTGTTAAAACCAAGCTGACTGTTCCCAATGACCTTCTTATCCTTGATGTGCCTGGTGACAGTGCCAAGAAGTTGTTCCATCACCTTTCCCGGGAGGGAGGTGAGGCTGACCGGTCTATAGTTACCCGGGTCCTCCTTCTTGCCCTTTTTTCCCCAACTGTCTTCCCTGTCCCACCAGGGCAGGGGTTTAAGTGACCGAGTGGCTGCGTGGTGCTTAGTTGTCGGCTGGGGTTAAACCACAACACCTGTTCAAAGGAGTCCAGGTTGCCCAGAGAGGGTGTGGAGTCTCCTTCTCTGATTCAAAACCTGGACGCCATCCTGTGCAATCTGCTCTGGGTGATCCTGCTCTAGCAGGGGGTTGGACTGGGTGATCTCCAGAGGGCCCTTCGAATCCCTACGCACCCATGAATCTGTTAGTCCAAGGTACATGCTGCAACATCTGAAGGTCCCTTGGTGGCAAAATTAGATTTCCTCACTCTTAAGCTTTCCTGCCTGTATCAAACTAGGCATAACCCGTATACTCCTGCCCAACTGTGCACACACCACCACCACAAGCTCTAGTAATTTATTTCCAAGTTGTAACTTGGATTAATTCCAGTTTAACCTGATAGCTGGCTTCATTCAATGAAGGTTTTCTACTTTTCCAAATTCTGCACTATTTTCATACCTGCACATCTTCCTTCCAGAAAATTTCCAAATGCCTCCAGAATCATGCATCAAAGGGCACTGAGCCTTATCTTTGAGTGTTGAAACCTGGGTAGTTATTCATGTATTCAGGTTATTCCCAAAGGATTCCCGATACAAGCCAAACTTTGTGGGCAAACACCTTGACTGGCAGTTTCTGCTGGCAATTACCAACCTGTTACTACTGTTGTTGTCCCAGCAGCAAAGCATCTGTTACGCATCCAAAGGGTCCACACTTGGATTTGAACAGGAATTCAGGCACAGGGGATGAAAGAAAAGTTGTTCTTGATTAATTTTAGAGATGAGCATTCATCATTTCAGAAAAAGGAAAGTTTATTCCCATTTTACTTCAGAAACTAGAACAGTTTCAGGTGTAAGGAAACCTTAATGATATGATGATGCCTGCAAAGACACTTCCTGGTAGTTGCAGCTTAGCCCAGAAGCCTTGGATGACAGCCAGAAGTATTTTTAAAGTCATTTAAAGTGCTCAAAAAAATATGAGGATAAAGTCCCTCTCACCACACAGTGCAGTTGCATCACAACTGTATCAGACGTTCCTTTGATGTACTGTCAACTATGATCAATGGTTGTTGACACCATAGCTGGAAGAACACCAGCCACAGGAGGAGCAAAGCAATCCAAAATAGCAGAAGCCATACTATTCAAACCAGCAGAAAACAACAGAAACTGAACATAAACCCCATAAATTCTACATTAAATTTAAAACCATGTGTATTAAAATGAAGGTCAGTGTCATCTGTGGTGTGAATGTAGAGATCTAACTCGATCAGTAAAAAACCACATGACTTCTCCTCCTGTAGAAATTATGCTCTACATCCACCATCTATTTTAATGTCACTTCATGGGTGCTTTAGACTGAGCCAAAAATAAGATGTCCACATCATAAAAAATGATGAGGTACACCAGCATGACTGGAAAATCTCTCTTACACAGACAGGGCCTGGGCTTATTTTTATCCTTTAGACCACTGAAGCGGTTTTACCTCAGATGCCGTAGAAGCGCAAGACACTGACTACCCTCTGAGACAGTCTTAATTTCGAGACGAGCGTATCATGTATCTGCTACCATTTTAAATCATGTGGCTGTTTTTACTAACTCCTCCAACACAATGCTTAATTCATCTGAATCCCCGCTCACATTAACAATAAATAAAAGAATCACTGGGCCTCGCTTCTTTGGCAGTTTAAATAATTTTAAAAGGATGCAAAATACACATTATCTGAATGAAGATTGATGGAGAAGGGCTGAGACCCAGAATATTTTGACAGAGACCCGCTCTTCGCTCTCCCACACACGCACAGCTCACCCCAGCCGTGTGCGCTCAGATCCCTCCAACAGAGCAGCTGCTGCATGAAAGGGACCTCGGTGAACGCAGGGGCACAGCTTTTAAATTAAAAGAGGGTAGATTTATATCAGACATAAGGAAGAAATTCTTTATGTATGGTGACACACTGGCACAGGGTGCCCCGAGAAGCTGTGGCTGCCCCGGGCTCCCTGGCAGTGCCCAAGGCCAGGTTGGATGGCTTCAGGCACCTCGGGCTGGTGGGGGGTGTCCCTGCCCACGGCAGGGGGTGGGACTTTGAGGTCCCTTTCAATGCAAACCATCCTAGGATTCTATGAAATCCCACCCCAACCAGCTGCACAGCACCGCTGCGCAGGGGAACTAACCTTATTTGACAGACAACCTGAGCTCAAGCAGCAGTTCTGCCTTCTACAGCGATATAAACAAGGATTTATAAATTACACAGGACAGAGGACTAAAAGACACACATACTTTTTCAGAATCCACTTTGTAAGTGATCAATGACTGCAATTAATTTAATAGAGATGTTAACCTTTCCAGGTCGGGGTGCTGTCCCTGTGCTCATTTCAGGCTGGTCAGCTCATCGACCCTCTTCTCTTCCCAGCGATGAGACTCAGGAGAAAGGCTGCATTACACAACCCACCTACCACCCTCTGATAAACTGGCTTTCAATTGCTGAAAAGACATTAAATTTAGATGATATAGAAGCAAACGAGATGCTGTAGGAAGCCACAGTAACTACTGAAAAAATAAGAGAGGCAATAAGTTTGCATCAGCTTGTGCCTCTGAAAAAACCCAGCCAACCTGCATCAAGGTTCTCCTCATCCTCCTCCTTTCACCTAAACATCCGGGTGGTCAATACCTAAACCTGCAAACGTGCCTGCAGAGGTCGAGGCTGGGGTCCACAGAGGCCTGGCTGTCACAGCACGGACAGGTTGTTTAGAATCACAGACTGGTTTGGGTTGGAAGGGACCACAAGGATCATCTAGTTCCAACACCCCTGCCACGGGCAGGGACACCCTACACTAGACCAGGGCGCCAGATTGTTTAAAAAGGTACAAAACAGCCTCTAGCCCACCAAAACACAAAGAGCAGGACCCTGATGAAGCCTCGTGCCCTGCAAACTCTTTTTTGGAGAGGAAGGTTTATAGCGGTGTTTTCCCCGAAGCCAGGCCTTGTGTGCAGCACACTGCAAAGCAAGCAGAAAGGACGAGATAAGCCGTTGGGGTTGCTCAGTTGGCTCAGGGGACATCAGATGTTCCTGAGGTCTTACTGTACTACTTTAAAAATTGTGGGTTTTTTAATTATTTAGAGGACTTATTTGAGAGGGCCAATGCTACATATCCCTTCTCAAGAATAATCCCTCTGGATCACTTCCTAATTTGTTCCAAAGGAATGGAAACACTCCAGGATTTTTTTTTTCTTCCGCAGCCCATCTTCAGTTTGATCCCCACACCACAGCCAGTTCCAATTCCTTACTGACAACCCTGCTCCACACAGGAACTCAGCACATAGTACTTTGTCTGGCACTACACAGCAGTCTCCAGACCAGTGTAAAAAGGAGGAAAAAAACCCTAATCTGGCTCATCATTCAAGCTGGTCACCCTCCCCATGGTTTTAGCTTCAATGAAGCACTGCTCCATGCTTAGCAAGCTGAGGGGTTTTGTCAAAAAACCCCGTGCAACACCTCCTCCCTTTCTTCTACTCTTTTTGTAAAGTTGACAAGCATCTGGAGTTTAATATGCCCTTAATGGATTCAAGCCTCCACTGTAAATAAGTCGTTTGCTTTGCATTAAACAACCGACATCACACTAGCACTTTTGTTCTTGGAGGCGATTGCGGAGAGTTAACCAACGAGGCTCCTGTGATCCGGGTGTGTGAGTTCTTGCGCAGCAGCTCCACGGGCTGCGGCTGCAGCCATCAGTCGCTGCCTGCTGAGCCCCTTCTTGCAGCTCTCCAGTGGCGTTCAGCCGCACAGACCAGCACCTCTGCTAGGAAATGGGCCTCCGAACCAGGTTTTAGCCATTCGCCGCTCAGTTTGCTTCTCCCCGTCCCCTAGCTTGGAGGGGAGCCACGGTGCTCCCTTGCTAAACACTGCTTCTTCAACGACGCTGCGAGGAGGCGGCGATGATGCTCAGCACTGCTCCCGTGCTTGTTCCCATCACTCGGCCAGTGCAGCACGGCAGGAGCAGAGCGGGTCGCAGAGATGCTGGCGGTGGCACGCAGGGCTTCACACATGCAAAGCATCCGCCCCGCTGAGCTGCCTTCCTCGCTCCTAAGAGCTCGCTGTAGTAAGGTAGACCACACCGCCCCGATTTATTTTAAGAACTACCAACTGTTGGCAGCTGCAACAGCTCATCCGCCCGCCTGCCACAGCGACCATTGGCACCGGTGTCATCTCGCGAGAGGGAGGAATCTAAAATACCTTTGATGATCTGGGCCGACGTGACGTGAAGGAGGTTTTTTTCAGTTAACTAGATTTCATACTTCACATATTCAATCAGATTAAAAAGCACTTCCTATGCACTTAGTACATAAGAACATTTTATTTTAAAAGCTATTTCAAACATCCGGCTGTATGTCTAGATAAATTCCAAATTCCCTGCAAAGACAGCCTGGAATAATTCATAAGCGAAAACTGATCCACTGAGAAATTAATCATTTGCCATTTACTAATAAAATCAAGTCCTGTTTGAGTGTAATTATACCTCTGAAATTGTCCGGTACTGCTTTTTGCTAGTCTGGGACAAAGCCCTCTACACATTTTTTTAAAGCAAGTACATACATCCTGATACAGTTAGTTTCTAATCAGCAGATTTCAATGGTTATACTAACCACGAAGAACTAACCTCTTTCGGAAACAACAGCAACACAAACCAAGAGATCGTACACCACGATTTCCAGGAGAAGCCATGACTGAAATCACTGGCGTTCACCAAACCTCGTTAGTTCTGCGAGACTTGTGTCTACCCTCCGATCACATGAGCGAGAGCCGGTGCGGCTTGATAGCTCCCGAGATGGACTGAAGCAGAGGAAGTGCTAACCTCCAGTCGAGGGGAGGATAGAGGACCACCTCTATCAGAGGAGAGGCGGTCAGTCCTGGCTTGGTGCTGTCCTGGCTGCATGTCTCCTCTATCTGGGACCAGTGCCAACTGGTACCTGGAAGCCACATCTGACTCGCACGGCACAGAGCTCGCTCGCAGCGTTTCCTGACAATGCTGGTTAAGAAACCACCTCCAGCTGAAATCTCAGACAGCAGGAGGTCTACCTGAAAGGGAGTTGTGGTGAGCTGGGGGTTGGCCTCTTCTCGCAGATAACTAGTGACAGGACAAGGGGAAATGGCTGCAAGTTGCGCCAGGGAAGGTTCAGGTTGGAGATGAGGAGAAAATTCTTCTCTGAAAGGGTGGTCGGGCCTTGGAACGGGTTGCCCAGGGAGGTGGTGGAGTCACCATCCCTGAGGGTGTTTAAGGAAAGGTTAGATGTGGTACTTAGGGACGTGGTTTAGTGGGTAATAGGTGGTGGGGGGATGGTTGGACTAGATGATCCTTGAGGTCACTTCCAACCTTAATGATTCTATTCTATTCTATTCTACACCAGCCGATTCCAACTGCGTTGTGTTCTGCAAGTGCAGCTTGCAACCGAAAGCACGTGAGAAAGCCCCTATCTCCCATCCCTCAGCTGTGCTACCAACCAAGAAACAAGACCCAGACCTTCTCCTGGTCTTTCCTCCATGGGGAGGATGTTTGTGCCCTCCCCAGCAGGAGGTTTCAGACTCCCGATAGCAGAGACTTAGCTCTTTCCATGATACCTACCTGTCACGTTGCATTGTCATCTCTCACTGGTTACATATTATTAATTTGCCTTCAGGATAAATTTGATACCATTCTCGTCTAAAATTGTGCCTAGAGGGAATTACCACTGCAGGTTTGGTAAGGAAACAATGCCATTCCTCAGGGACAAGATTGATTAATATCTTAATCATTACAATAACTCATTTAAAATGCACATTTAAATCCAAAAATCCTACTTTTCCATGGCTGTGAAAAAAGTCTTCCCTTGCTCACGGAGAGAATTTTCTGGCCTACACCTAAATCCAATTTAAAAAATGGCTTTTTTCTTTTTTTTTTTTTTTCCTTTTTCTGAAGCTTCTGTCATTCTGGAAGCCATGCAAGGTTTTAGCTGGGACTGACTTCCTGGGACTTGAGATGTTGGCTCGCGTCAGCAGCAACAACTGATACTGTGCACAAAAGCAAGATAAGACATGCTAGTTTACGCCTCTCCTATCGAAACTGAAGTGAACATCTTATTTCACACTGGCTCACGGCGGCACGTGGACAGATGCCTCACGTCGGCAGAGACACGGTAACTCAAGCACTACAAGGAACTACAGAAAGCAGCTCTCGTTCCACAGCGTCCTCCTGTGGCATAATATTAGTATAATGATCCTTTTAATTAGGTTGGAAAAAACTTCCCTATGCTACCAGTCTCAGCAAGAAAAGAACTAAAATAAAATCGATTCTAGAAAGCAAAACCAAACCCCCTTCTATTAACATGCTCTTTTTATCAGCATCTCACACAAAAAGAGTAAACACATCACACTGCAGGAAAAACTTCACACACAGAAAGTCTGGAAAAGAAACAAATAGAGTTTACACAAATTTATTAGGCATACAAACTCATATTCACTGCTGAAGTTTCTGCTGAAAGCCACCACTTGGTGATGTGAGAGGACATCCATTTCATGACGTACGATGCAATTTGCAACAGGTCTTTTTTGCAGCTTAACTTCACGTATTTAGCACCAAACGTGGGCAGGAAGCTATGGGCTGAACCTAAGGATGAAGTGGTTTCTACTTCAAGACTCTTCTCCTGCTTCGGTACAAAGGCGATGGCGAGCGCGGGGAGGACTTCGCCGCAGCGCTCCATCCAGCTGCACAAGGCAAGCTGGAGCAGATGCCTGGTCTCCCTCCTGCCTGGGCCAGCAGGGAGCAGAACCGGCACGTGGTAGAGAACATTAACCTCTCCAGAGAAGAAAATAAAATAAGGAAAAAACCAAAAACCAAACAAAACCAAAAAACCCCCACACTTTTAAATTACCCCAGCAGCTGGACTGGGCTGGACTGGCTGCCAAGGCAGTGTCTCTCCAGTTGCTTGCCTCAACCAGAGCAACAGTAGCTCACAGGGAAAGCACAGCACGCACATGCAGAAAGACTTTTAGAGTCCACTTCTGCCCCCCTCCCTAAATTTTAAGCAATTCACACGAGGGGTTTTTTTTAAAACAAAAAAGGTCCTACAGGGGAATCAATCCTCCCCATGAAGACACCAAGAAAAAGGTTAGCACACATTCAGCGTTCGGAAACCCGCGGGCAGGGCATACCACCACACCCGGGCCCGCATCGGCCTGCGAGTGTAATCCAAAACTGGAAGTCAAACTACACCGTAAAACCGTAAACCAGAGGTGGAATTCTCATTTAGCATTCCCCGTGCTTACCCTCAGGCTCTGCAGGTTTCATGTTAAGCGTTTGGGGTGCGAGATGCAGAGGTGACTCTCCCTTACCAGTACCCACCAGTAACACCTGGGGCAGAACTTTCTTTCCTAAAATTTTTTGCAGGATGTGTAGCCTGACAGGAGTCTAGGAAACATACCATAAGATAAATCTCAGAGGTAATACTTTGCCAGCTTACAGCATCTTTCATTTTCTTTAAAGAACCACACCAAAGTCCCAATTTCAAATTATTTTACTTTCTGGGCATTGCCCAGAAGTCATTTTAACAGCGTGACGCGAGTTAGTGATCTCTAGTCGACAGAGCTTTTTTAATTAACACACAAAGTGGTCTTTTAAGAATTACTAACCCAATAAGCGCAACTGCCAATGGAGCTGCTATTTGCTGATCGCCGACGGCATTCCTGGCACTGCACAAAGGCACGGCCCTCGTCCCAACGGGATTACTGCCTAAAAGACAGAGCGCAGCCCTAGCTGGCTGCATTAAGGTGCAAATGTTCCCAGTTTTAATCCTCTTTTATCGAGAGGATTAGTGGTTATGCTGGACTACCACAGAAAAACATAATGGAAGTGTGTTTTACCGAGGGATTCGAGCGACAGGGTGGTGATGTGACAGGCCACGGCCTCGTCTAGACCAAGACTTGGAGGTGTGAAGTATCATGTTAGCCGTAATGTCCAGCATGGACAAGGTCTGCTGTCTTCAACCTTGGCTAGATGGATCACCTTAAGGACTTAGTCCTCACATTGCATTAATTCAACAGGATTAGCATACGGTAAAGGCAGATGACACAGCCCTAACCACGTTTAATTACCTAACTTCCACCCTAAAATGGCAAGGCTGGCCCACGCCTTGCTGATGGCTCTGTTAATGATGAGTCTTCAAGGAGACATTTAATATGGCCTGGTTGATCCTAAACCCAGAATGAGTTGCACCAGTATGACTGTAGCTGGTTTGAGGTGGGGTGGTGCCACCATAGTTGGATGAGGAAGGGTGCAGGTATTCCACTTGTGTGCACAGAAGGTCCCAGGCAATGGGCTAAGCAGTGATGAGCTGTCCAGACCCCAGAAAAACCCCAAAATATCTCATTCCTCTTGTAGTTTTATACTTTTATCCTTTCAATTAACTTGCTCTCTGATCCTGCAATACATTCTAAAGCCCTCTATGGTGTGAGTGAAAAAAAGATTAGAAACCCAGGCCTTTCTGTCCAAAAAAAAAAAATCTATAGGGAAAATACACACTACAATAGCATTTGTTTTCACATCTTATTCTACCCCAGGTTTTTTTTTCCTACAGCTGTTAAGAGGAGGGGTTGTACATTCACAGGTCTGCAGAGAGCCTCTGATGTCAACTGCCTGCATCCACACGGGGCAGAATTTGGGAATTCTCCTCCAGGCTGAGGAAAACGGGCACTGCAGGTTACGCTGCGGTGACATCTGAGGTGACAGAGTACAGCGAGGTTCACTTCAGTAACAATAAAAAGTGGGATAAGTCCTCACCTCAGCACCTGGAACTGGGAAAAAGGAAAGGACAGGCTCCCTCCCAACAGTTTCCTGTGGTTCAAGAACACATCTGCTTGCCTGCCCTGCAAAAGCCTGCAGCTGAGGAGGAAAAACTCCCCAGCAAAAGCACTGGAAACTAATGAGCAAAGATCCTGAAAAGGGAAAGTGTCACCTCTGTTAGCGAAGCATCAGGTATGTGAGAAAATCCAGTGCACATTACATTTACAGCTGCATATCAGGCAGGATTAAAATTTGTGTTTTCTGGCAAAAAAGTGCATCTAC
The DNA here is from genome assembly GCA_013399095.1 of Psophia crepitans. Lineage (NCBI taxonomy): Eukaryota > Metazoa > Chordata > Aves > Gruiformes > Psophiidae > Psophia > Psophia crepitans. Next base: position 78,648 of record VWZZ01003533.1, read on the forward strand.
AGTCCAACTAGATCAAAGAGATCTGTCTGCAAGTTATTTAAGTCTTAAGTACCCGCATGCTGGATTTAAATGCTGGTTCAAACATTTTTCTCTCTAGTACTGACAGAGAGCCTGCTAAGCAGGCAACCGTGCTCTCCAAGCGTCCTGCTTAGCACTCAGCTGTCATCCACCTGCAAAACCGAACGCTCAAGACCCAAGCCATTCGTTAACAGACGAAGCAGGGTTATAACAATCCCACACACGAGTAGATTTGCTAATACTCGTCTTAGTAAGCACAGTTATTTCCTTCTTAGTTTGGGAAGGGGTACAAGTTGGCATGGCTGTCCTGGTTTTGGCTGGGATAGAGTTAATTTTCTTCCCAGCAGCTGGGACAGTGCTGTGTTTTGGATTTAGGATGAGAATAATGTTGATAACACACTGATATTTTAGTTGTTGCCAAGCAGCCAAGGACTTCTCAGCTCCTCCTCCTGCCCTGCCCAGGAGAAGGCGCCCAAGAAGCTGGGAGGGGACAGACACAGCCAGGACAGCTGACCCCAACTGGCCAAAGGGATATACATTCCACACCACATGACGTCATGCTCCGTGTATAACGGGGAGCGGGCTGGGAGGTGGGGTGGTTTGGGAACGCGCTGAGCATCAGTTCCAAGTGGTGAGCAGTTATGCTGTGCATCGCTTGTTCTGTATATTATTATTATTATCACTATTATTATAATTTTCCTTTTCTGTCCTAGTAAACTGTCTGTATCTCAGCCCATGTTTTTTTTTCACCTTTTTGATTCCCCCACCCCGCTGGGGTGGGGGGCAGTGAGCAGACAGCCGTGTGGTTGTTTCAGCTGCCTGCCAGGAGTTGTACTCCACCAGAATCTCAAACTTCCCACACAGGTGAAGAACATCCAAGACCGAGCCATCACTGTTTTCCAGTCCTGATCTCCCTCAAGTCAGTGCTCAAGTGGGGCTTTTCCTGCTTGGAATACACAGCACGGTATGGAAATTTCATGGGAACTCAATGTTTTTAGAGTTCCTGCAATGCAAAACCCTGTATTTGATACAGTGAAAACCGACCACGAATTTTTATTTGCTGCTACATTTTGTACTTTAGATGTCTTTCACATTTCTTCACCACCTCCATCTACATATGCTTCTCATTATCAGGGTTTAAGCATTACAGCTATCACAGGCACATACACCATTTCCTTCTCAAGCAAGAGACCCAATTTACTGATTTACCTGCCAACTGCCATGAACACTCATGATGCACAAATAATAAGCCTGAAAAAAAACAAAACAAAGCCCCCAAAACCAACTTGCAACCTAAAGCAACTACGAGAAGAGCTTTGAATCAGCCAGCTCTTTCTAGGGGGGAAAGGGAGCAGCACTATTTCAAGTCCCTTCTCTTTCAAAAGGGAAATCAGGAGTTAAAGGATTTTCTTTGAGCCCAAGAAAGCAGCTGCCGAAGCAGTGGCAGGAGACTCTAATGGCTGACACCAATAATAAACTTATGGGGAGACGAATTAATTTCCACACTGTTCCTCTACAGAGGATGTTGCAAGGTAAATAAAGCAGGGAGACTTTGGGGGTGTGGTCTTGCAAGTATTTTTGACCCAGACTATGGGGAAGTTTTCCAAGCCTCGAAGTCATCCCCATTTGACTACTTTAATTAGACGGTTATGTAATAAACAGTGGGAGGGACTCAGTTGCTTTTGGATCGCATTTCTTGATCGCACTGGGTACAAGCAAGAAGCATGCTCTATAAATGAAAATACACTTTTATGTTCTGCTGCTTATGTCTTTGAAGTCAGATGAATTTTGTAACAGTACCGACAAAGTTGAGTTACCCTCCAAGTCACTATCAGTCTGCAGCATCTGAGCAATCCATTTATTATTTATGGGCAATACAGACAGCACACAGCAAACAAAATAATTCGCACATCTGCCTTACACACGGCCTCACAGAGGCAGAAAGTAATCAACAACCAACAAAAATAATGCGAGCGAGGAAGCAGAGGCTCAGAGCCCAGCACCAGGAGCAGAACGCACCTCACCACGCTCCGTCCTGAGGAGCCACCTGCTTTCATCCTCCAGCACAAAAATAGGCTCCGTCACCCACAGAGAGCACTGCGGTCTCTAAGAAAAACGAAAAACAGGAAGAAAAGGAGACGCTGGACTTGTCAATCCTGAAGAGCCCATGCTCAGATGGAATATACCTTCCATCCAAAACGTTCGAAGTCTTTGTACAGCTACATCTTTCTTAGAGGGGGAAAAAAAACACAACACACTATTTCATTGACACCAAAACGTCAGTGCACATCAGGATGTCTATCACTCCTACGGGCTCCACCAAATATAGCCTTCATCTCCCCATTTTCTGTCAATAGAAGGGACTCCTCCTCCTCAAGAGTTTGGCAGGCAATACATCCACAGCAAAACCAGAGCAGCCTCAGACAGAAGTCCTTCTCATAAAGCTGAACGCATCAGGCCATCTCCACAATAAAGCGGGTGCGCAGTCTTGATTACCTGGCCAACCTCTCCCAGCTCCCCCCTCACTACTACTCCTGGCGAAAACACAGTGTCTGCTCCTACTTACAAACTGTACTAATCCCCAAAAGGATAACGAGTTTTGATGTTTCCCAGTGAGTGGCGGAAAAACCCAGCAGGATGGTCCCTGGATGGCCCAGGTTTATCCCGGACAAGCGAGAGGTTCCTGCCACCCACGGTACAAAGCCCTGGCAGCCTGCACAGCGCTGGACCTTAAAAACCTTTCTCCACACTCCACTACTAACAGTACAGCCTTACGTTGGAAAGTGGCTGAGAGTTTGAGGGATATTAGCTGTTTAACATAAATAAGTAGGTTTTAATTAGAATAAATTACTTGGAAATATAATAGACTGCGATTTGTGCTGTTTGCTTAGCTTTACCTAGCAAGAGTGGCGAGATCTGCTGAAGCCTTTAGGCCATGATAAAGGTATTTTTCCCAGTAATTTTCCTAGTTGTTCTAACAGCCAGTACAGCGTTGTGTTTAGTCTTTCAGCACGGGTATTTTGATATCACACTAATGCCTCAGTAGTGTTTTTCCAAGTCTGGGCCTCCAGTTCTCCATGTTCCATCAGCAAGGGCAGGTGTACAAGGAGTGTAAACCAGAAGATAAGGAGGCTCCAGCCTTCGGGGGAAACTGCAGAAACTGCAAGTTAACAAGGTAAGAGCCTGCCTGCCCGGACACAGACGAATCCAGTCAGATGTTAGAAGACCCCAGACCAAAAATCACCACTGGACTAAAGGACACATGGACAGCACGTGAGGGGCAGCCGCACCCAAGGGTGTAACTGCCCCGGGATTTCTTTGTTCTGGGTCCCTCTCTTTGGAGGCACCCAGCCTGGGTTGATCCTGCTGCCACACATTTCAATTAATTATTTTATAAAATCCAAGGCAAGAGACTCTGCTGCTGGAAACGGAGGGTCGAGGCCAAAGAAGGAGGAAGCGTGCCCAAGAGAGTGTGTGTGTGTCACACCATGAATGGTGTGCGATTGCACGGGCAGCAGCTACTCCTTTAACAAGCTCCTGGTGGAAGCTAAAAGTTTCAGGTGGAAAAAAAAAAAAAAAGAAGATGCTAATGATGCTCACCATTTTATGGTTTGCAATACTTGAAAAACAGGGGGTTTGCTAGGTCTATATTCACATGCAAAATGTGAATATATTTCCCCTGGTCTATATTCACATGCAAAATGAGCTGATGAAGAGATTCACAACACCTGACACAAACTCACTCACGAAAGCAAGCGACAAACAGATCAGCACAAGGACGCGTACCAGCATTCAGCACTGCGAGTGTCAGAAACTATTAAACTGACCCTCTAACAACAACTGCATTCAAAACCGTAAGCGGGTGGAAACACAGAAAAACATCGCCCTAGCGCCCAGAGACTGCGCTCGAGACTCCATGCCACTTGCCTCCTTCACTTGGAGGGTCTTCACTGGCTCACCAGACTTTCAGCAGGAAAAGCTTGACTGAAGATCTGGAAAAGCACAATAACCAGCAACAGAGCTCTGAATCTTGTACGAGAACTAAACTGGAATATGTGGAAACTTTTATCCTTCATTTTGATTTACAACTGGCTGTAGCCAGTCCTAATTTTAACCAAGCATGCTTAACAAATGGCTGTGTATCAAAGAGCTAATGAAGTTCATTAGAGGAGAGCCGCATGAGTCACAAGTATCTGCTTGAAGTGCCACCTCAGCACCATTTTACATCTTTCTACTACACAGTAAAAGTAAGATCCCCACCATGCAGTGGTTATTTAAAAGTTATTTAAAAAGACCAAGGGGCGTATTTTAAAGTTATTTTATTTAGTAACACAATCACTGAGTAATCAGCAATATAAAAAAATCTTTAACTATATTTTTTTCCTATGGATCTACTTTGAAGCAGCATAAGACCAAGTCCAAGGCTAAATTTTACAGGGCTTCTTGCACTAAAAACCATCAACACAAGCTGATTTCTACCAACATCACACAACATTCTTATGTACAAAAGTATTACATTTTCTTGGCAAAAGGGATACGGGGGCTGGGCAGAGTCGCTGCACTCTGCTTTCATCCGAGACGACCCTTTTCCAGATGAGAGAAGGGCAAGGAAGAAAAAAAAAATTTAAAAATTTAAAAAATTCCCAAAGCCTTCAAGAGACTGAGAAGCTGCACAGAAATCTCCCTCAGCTGGGAAATGAAGAGCAGGTGGAAGCAGTAATGGAAATATTCCCAGAGCATGTACATGCACATGGCAGCAGAAGTTTGACATGATGTAGCCTAGAAGCGAGATTTACAACAAAGGCAGCTCCAGTGCTCCCAACCCAGGCTCCTGCAGTCATTTGTTGTTCTTTATTTTCACTTATGAGGCTGAAATCTTCCAGGCTTGAGCTTGCCAGAAGTGAAACTGGCTGGTTCAAGTCTAAGAAAAGATGATTCAGGCTCCTGAGCGACAGAAAAATTATGAAATTCCAACACTTTGAAGTAGTCCTCGTGCCAAAATACCTGCAGCCTGAAAGTTGACATCTGTGCAGCCGACCAGTCCTGGGGCTTTTGTCCAGAAAAGTTGAGACAATTAACCAAAGTGCAGTATTACAGCGCGTAAAACCCCTGCCTGGCCAACCTTACTCAGAAGCAAAATGGCCTTTGCTCACCATAGCTTAATCCTCTATGAACAAGTTTACGCCACACGTTTTTCCCGACGGAGCTACAGAGAAGGGCAACCTCCAGCTGATGCGACACGCGCTAAGGTTTCTTGGGTGGTATAGCCGATTTTTGCCAGGATGGTTTAGTTACTTCTGGCGTCAGTGGATTTGTTGTTCTGGCACACCGGGCAGCACAGCTGGGATGGTACAGTCCACATCCACAACGTAAACATGTGCCAGGATAATTTACATGCTCATTAACAGAGCACGGCCAGGCCAAGTTCCCCCCAAAGGATCACCCGCGCAAGACAGCAGGTATGAAGCGAAACGCGGTAAGTTAGCGAGATCCACAAAAAGATTTTGATCCAAGAGAAAGGCAGCGCTTTCACTGCCCCACACCAAAAACCATATTGCCTACAGACACGCAAACACTGCCTCTACCCAGGCTGCCAAGGACCGACGCTTTACAAGACCCGTGCTTCATTCCATCCACGTAACGTGAACGTACGTTAGGCCACACACTTTGCAAAGCGCAGATGCTACGGCGGTGCGTTAAATTGTAAGAACTGCATAAAACACGTGCTGGACGAGGCAGAGGGTTCCCCGGCTTGCTGTATTTATGGTCTGCGCGTAAGAGCCCGTACCTCGTTCATGACAAAGCCTGTACCTAAATGATGTGAGACTTCTGAAAAACAACTGCGATACAGTAAAATACAATAAAAACCAACTGCGACACTCTACAAAACAGCAAACACATGTAGAAAGTTATATGAGCATGAGATTATTTAATGAAACGCTAAACTATTAACGCTTATCCGCAATGGACAAGATTAAAACTCAAAGACTCAATACAATCCTGACCTTTCCAAAGTCACCATCATCATAGACTTCCTCTTTCACCCTCAATGAAAAAAAAATTTTGGCTCCCCGTTCTACCATAGGCATGAAAATCTAAATTAGAAAGATGAACAATCTCTCATCTATTTCCCCAACAATTAGGGCATTAAAAGTTCAATACAACAGGTTTTAAAAAATGAGCCACTGTGATGCAGATGAACCAGAAGACAAAGTAATGCTACTGCTAAAGTAAGGGGGAACGCAAGTTGCCATGATGTCACGAACAAAACTCTGAAAAGTGAGTGCACACAGCCCCCACAACACTGAAAATGCTCTCACCGTGTCCAGGGCACGGGAAAAGAGTCTAAAACCGTGCCTGGACAGCGGCAAGCTAACGCATTAGAGACAAAAACCAGAATTGCAATGCTCTTCCCAAGATAAAAATCCCAAATTCTGAAAGTAACAAAGATCATTCCAGCGGAGGAAGGGAAAAAAAAAGAAAAAACAAAACCAAAAAAAAGCAGAGATCCAAATCTTGAAAAGGTGCACTGAAAACATCTCCCCACGCTATGAAAATTATCTGCAGCTGCAAGAAAGCTATGACTTAGTAACCCTGCATGTATGAAGACTTTTGAGCCAAATACTTCTGCCTGGTAATTATTATTTACACTAACAAGGTCCTGAGCACCTCAGTCATGAACCAGGTCTATCCTAAGCCAGACGTTGTATAACCCAAGAACAAAGAGACAAGACTTATACCCCCTTTTGGGCACATTAGACTTCGGGGGGGGAAAAATTCTGCTTGCATGATTAACAGCATTTAAACCCGCTGCCCCCCCAGCAGCAGCCCCGCTCCCCAACTCATGTACAAAAGGGCAGCGCCGGCCCAGGACGCTGCCACTAGGCATCCATGTGCAGTCAGAAAAATAAAAAAGGGGGAAAAAATGGGGGGAGGGAAGGTAATAGGGAGAAATAAAATAGAAGGGGAAAGGAAGAGAAGAAAAGCCCCGCAAATGGCTGC
>VWZZ01003533.1:86408-110626 GCA_013399095.1 Psophia crepitans
GCGGAGGGGCGAGGGAGGAGGTGGCGGGGAGCGGGCGGCCGGCGGCGCCATGTTGGGGAGGTCGCAGCGCCTCTCCCTTGCGGGGAGTGAGGGCGCGGAGGGGGCGAGGGGGGTGTCGGCGCCATCTTGGGGAGGTCGCGCCCGTTCTGTCCCTCGGCGAGGAGGTGCGAGGGGGCTTCGGGCGGCGGGTGGGAGAGCCCTGAGGAGGCGGCGGGCCGGGCGGAGGGGCCTGGCGCCTCAGCCAAGTGGGCTGCGGTCCCAGCCGCTTTTTTCTGTGGAATAAAGCCCGTTTAAAACCATCTCAGCCAGCTACTGGGCCGTGGCTTTCCTGCCTGGTCACGGCCGTGCACCTCCTTCGTGGTTTTGGGGTAGGAGGAAACACACTGCTGAGCTAATCTGGGTTTGAAAAAAAAAAAAAAGATCAAAATAACACATCGGGAGGCCGGCGGGGTTTGTGAGAGACCATCTGTTTGTAGCTGTAAATCTTGGCCCGCTCCCGGTGAGGGCCGCCGGCCTGAAGCAGCTGTGGCTCCCGCGCTGGAGCTCCTCCGAAGCGCGGCTTGGTCTGGTGCCAAGGGGACGGGTGTCCCTTCTGTGCGTCGGAAGGCGGTGGTAAGGCCGTTAGCAGGCTGACCGCCTGCTTTCTGCCCTGAGCATGAACATAGTCCACAAAGCTGCTGGTTTCCCCTACTGTCTGGTGGGTGTCGATGAGCTGAACTCAGCTTTAGCCCTGCTAATTACCCTTCCCGGTAGATGGATGCTAATGATTTCTTGCTTTATTGTATTGGGGCTCAGAGATGTCTAACTAGGATCACAGCCTTGTTCTGGGGGAAAATGTTCACTTTTGAAGGCTGCCCCTGTCCCCAAGCAGCCTGGGGGTTCAGTAGGAACCTGAAATAAAACTAAGGATTTAAAACACCAAGGGAAAAGGAGATGGCAGAAATAATAAAAATGAGTATAAATCTGTGTTTCGTAGGAAGGAGTCTTAAGATGGGACTTAACATCTGATGCACTGAAAGCTGTCAAATTGAAGATATTTTCCCCACATCTAAAGAATTACATGGAAAATACAATGAGAACAGGTACTACAGGAGAAAAGTTAACAGAAGCTGGTTAAGAGCGGCCTGGAAAGTGAAATATTTTCAGTAATATTCCTTCATTAAGGATCTTATGTGTTTATTGGGCACTCTGTGCTAGAGATCTGGCAGGTCAAAAATTCAGTAGACTTTTATATCAGGGTAATCATAATTTTATTTTTGTTGGCATAAAATGTATCTAATTTGTTTTACTTCGGGACATCAGCTCACCATCTGTGCCTAGTAGAAACCTCTTCCATGGGTATGCCATTGTACTAAAAACTGTCATTTTTTTGTCATTATACTGATACCCACTACTGGGATTTTACATGTTCCCTTAAAGCATGCAGTACAGTCCCTGTAACAGGAGATGCGTCCCAAATGCCTGCCAGCTCACAGCACTCTGCAAATTTACCGATAATCAGGCAAGTACAGAAAACTTTATCTGATAGGTGGAATGAGACACAGCCACCATTTTTTTTCTGTTTACCTATAGAATAAAGCAAAGTAGATGACTTCCTAAGGCAGGAAGTGGTGACCGCACGATACCTATCTGAAGAGGCAAGAATTTGGAAAGCACAGTGTGGAAAACAAGCGCTAACTGGCATGCCTCATCTGCAGAGCCATTCGAGGCAACTGGCACATGCGTCAGGTCAGCTCGGGACTGACTGACTGCTCTGCAGTCACCCTCCAGTTGTCACTTCTGCAGTGCCTTTGCATTTTTTGAGGGAACTTTGCTGCCACGTGCACGCTCTCACAGTGCGTTGTGGGGAAAACACCACCTCTGCTTTTCGTGTGAATGTCGTCTTGGCCCATGGACTCAGCCACTCTGAGTTTTGGATGCTCTGGATTTCTGTCATTGGCCTCCCATCGGTACAAAATGTGGATCCAGGCCAAACGATGTTTTACACCAGTTGCTGAGATGAATGTAACTTTTGCTGCAGAGCTGTGAAGGTGTTTTGGCTGGGGCTTGCTGCTCTGTGAAGACAGGGGAGCTCCTTGCCAACGCAGGCGGATATCTGGAGGGAGCTGACGCGGACTGTAACAGCAGCGGAATTCCCTTGTGCCAATCAGCAGTTTTGGAGCGGGGCCACAAGCGGTGAGGCCTGGGATCATGCCGTCCGACACGCCTGGTATAACCCGCGGTGACCCAGAATCTCCACAGGAGGAAGGCCACTTGCTGTACGTCACAGGAAGGTAGATTTAGATGAGCCACCAAGGAAATTTCATAATGGTAGGATGCGATAATACTGGAGGAGCTTTGGGACACTCAGGAGTCTCCCCTGCTGGAGGTTTTAAGAACAGGTTAGGCAAAATACTGCTCAGGAATGCTGTAGGTGGAGTTGCTCCTGCCTCAGGGAGAGGGATGGATGACATGACATCTCAGGGTCCCATCCAGCTGCATATTTTCAAGGCCACATGTTGCTAATCGGTGTGGAATGGGCAGATCAAACCATGGGCTTGTGAAAGTACACGTTTATGAGTCAGTGGCTGTTGAGTGTGCCGGGACTGTGGCTGGCACACGTGCTCTTTTTTTTTTTCCACACCTCTCAAAGTGTGGGGAGGGGAAGGGAAGGGAACAGAAGGGAGAGGAATGGGAACAGCAACAGCATGGATGTTCATTTGGGATGTACCAGAAAGGTCCTCCAGAGAGGCAGTATTTCCCAGTATGAACAAACTAGGTCTCTTTGAAAAACTGAACATCAGCACATGTCTCCCCAGGTTCTCACGGAGATCCAGACTGCACTGTGTCATAGACCCCTAATCCTACATGAAAAGGAAAGGGAAAAGACTAATTGCAAGTACAAATGTACATTTGGCCAGCAGAAGCGTAGGGAACCTGGCTTACACACCCATAGGGATGCCAAGGGCTGGTTAGGACATGCCATATCCAGCATACAGGGAAAGATGGGGGAGGAAGCTAGCTGGGTGAAAGCTAACAATGCGTGGTGGGAAAAGGGAGCTCTGGTGACAGGACAGGGTTTACCTGTCCACATCCTGGGTCTGGGAAGAGAAAATGTGGAGGAGATAAATTAAATCAAATTACCAGCTGGATGTGTCGGCTCAGGTGCTGCGAGGCCGTGGAAGAGAGGTCAGAAGACTATGTACAGGCTGTTACAGCAGATCACCTTGTCGTCAGTTGGTGACTTCTAGGACAGAAGAAAACAGATGAGTAACAAGGAAGGATTAGCTAGGAAGAGATGCACAGGAAAGCATAAGGGGAATGGGAGTGCCTGGGTCAGTGAGCTGATGCTGTTTTGTGACATGGGTGGGTTATTACCAACAGCATAAGCGGCTTTTGGGCTTTGGCCAACAGCCTCAGACTCCTCAGGTCTGGTCTGAAAGTGCTGCCAGCCTTGGGTCACAGATTTCATGTGTTTTCAGGTGCCACGGCTGGGTCCATGCAGGAATAAGAGCCCTAGGTGAGGAGCCTTAGCTGCGGTGAAGACTTCTCTTCCGGGGGAGAGTAACCGTGTTACAACCGGAAGGTTTGCAAGTGTGAAAAAGTACTATTGACTTTTAGGGAACACAAAGAGAGATTACATTTTCACAAGGGGATGAGACGTGTGCCCTTGATACCGTATTTATCACATCTCAGACCAGGTCAATCCAACACATGGTTGCTATGAGCTAAACCAACAGGGACAGGAGGGAGGTGTCTCTAAAAAGTGTTTCAGAGATGTAAGTGCAGCTTTGGGGCTTCCTGAACTCCAACTCTTGCTTATTTTATGAGAACAGACACTACAACAAACAAGAATCTGTTACCTTCCTGGGTTTATGTGGGAAGGCTGATCTCTGGCACGCTGGAGATGAAGGAGCTGCACATGGTCATGCAGTGGAAGACACGTTCCTGGCAGCAGTTCTCTTCAGGGTCTGCTTGCCACAAAATGTCCTAGCTGCCTCAGAGTTAAAACATCTGCTGCTGCCTGTTGGCACTTCTTGGCTGCCTGTGGTTGCGAGCGATGGAAGAGGTAGAATCCCAGCCGCCTGGCATCTTGTATCATCAGGGGAAAAAAAGTAGATGGCTCTTTTTTCTTTCATATGGAGTTTTTATTTTCATCTTAAGCCCAGAGAACAGAAAAGTAACTGATTCACCCACTATGCTATAAACAAAACACGCTGATGATTTAGCAGAACTAACTGAACGGTTTCAAAACGTTCATGGTGCAGACTGAAGGGGAAGGCTACAGACACAGCTGTTCGGCCTTTTCCTTCTCTCCCTCTTTTTCAGATTAAAAAAAAAAAAAGCATCCATTGCTTTCCCTTTAATATGAGTCTTTGCAACAGTGATTGTTCAGTAATGTGCAATAAACCAGATTTGCACGGCTCATAAAGAGCCGGGCTGGCTTTCATTACTCTGGGGAGAATGTTGATAGTGCAATGAGTTTGTTATAAGTAGCCTTGATTGGGCTCTGGCTGCCACAGCTTCTCTGGAGCCAGATTAGACCAAAGCTGAGTCTGAGTTTTGGGAAGATTTCCGTGATGAAAAGCTCTCCTACAGTTTGTGTAGTCATCAAAATTCACGCAGGTGCAGTAATTCTGGAGAGCTGCTTCTGGTAGAGTAGTGGATTCCTGCAGCATCTCCCAGAGCCTGTGGGCTCTGCAAATCCTGGTCTTCCATCTGAATATTCCCTCTCTTTGATTTAGATCCTTACACCTAATTCTCTACCTTTGTGGGCACTCCTCAGATATTTTCAGCTTATCGTCAGTCCTTCAGCTCAAATACAGTTTGCTCAAGTTCTGCATACATTGATCATGGCGTTTTTCTGCACAGAGCATGACAAGCATCTAAAGTTGTCCAGTGTTACAGTGCAACATGGGACAGAGTGAAGAGGCTGCCAGGTATTAGAGATGGAGACACCATCCCATAGAATTCCAATTCTCCAGCTGCTTTGTTATTTAACATACTTGGTCTCTTTCCCACATTGTCAGTGCCTCCATGCAAGAGGCATGTCCAGAGCTTTTATTTTTGCATTTCAGGTTCAGTGTCACAAGAGCCATCTCAAGACCAGACTTGCCAGTATGGCCTCTCTGGGCTGTGATGCCATAACTAACTGCAGAGCTTACCCTTTTTAATAGGTCTTTGGCATCACCACCCAGAGCCAGCTCACACTCATAATTGCATGAGTAGAAAATCCTGGTATGGAAAGCAGTCAGGTAGTCAACAGTTAATTTCAAGGTTTGTTTTCTTGGACAGTAATAAATTATTTTAGGGCTTTGCTGCCTATTTTGAAGTTCTGTTTTGGATACTCACCTGGACCTGCAGTGCTTCAGGGTAACCTTGAGCCCCAAAACATTTCCCTTAGGAGAAGGGAGGGTGAGAGGGTTACACCAGACAGGGGATCTGTGCTAAAAACTCTGGAGACCTTGATTCTCTCATCAGCAGGGAGAAAGTTTATGTGGTGTGAAGATAACAGAAGATACCCAGACTGGAGCAGAGACCATTGTTTTGGCCTATGATAACAAAATGGGGTCTGAATGTGCAACAACACAAGCGACACATGATGTGTCTTGAGGAAAGCAGCTTTACTTCTTGTTCCTTTTCTGCAGTAACCAAAACTGGTCTGGATTTTGGGCTGGCTCTGTAGCAGCCGGCCTTTTCCCTGCTTCTCATAACTGGCGATTAATTGTTTCTATTCTGCCAGTACCCAGAGTATTTAGAAATAAAAGACGGCTGTGCTGGATAAGTGCCATTCTCTCATCTTTGTGAAGCAGCAGTAACAGTACCAACTACAGAGAGAGAATGGCACGTAAGAGCCCACTTAGGCCATTATATATAGCTCTTCAGTGCCCGTTGCAATGTTCCTTGCAGCTAGGCACCAAACTACAGTAGATTTTATGGCAAAACCAGTTAATGGAGAGACAATGAGACTGTAAAAAAGGAAGAAATGAGCTGGGAACTTTGCTGTCAGGAAGGCTTTCCTCTCCCATCCCCATGTTTTGCCCAAAGCTGCTTTTCAAACACACTGGTGAAGATTTCTTTTTTTAATCGGTTCTTAGGACAAGGGTAGCCTGCTTGTGACTCAAGTATCTAATTTCCATGCTGAGGCTTGTCCCGTACCAGCACTGCGCTGCTACTGGAGCTCTTGATAATCCCAGTCCTCGACTGGGACAGAGTGGGCAAGGGTGGCTGTGGCCAGCACTGCTCCTGTGAGCCTGGGAGCCCAGCCCCAGGCTGACACCTCCTGCCATCTTCTTAATGCAGACTGTAGGCTATGGGTCCTTCCAAATAACGTGCTGCTGCAATTTGTAAAGGGTTGCATTCGATTGCTGCGCATCTGCTCATTGTGAGATACTTCTTCAGGTCCAGTCTCTTTTTTGTAGGGAAATAAATTCCCCAAGCAGCCACTGAAGACTGATTACACTGAGTTGGATATTTATGATTTGCTTTTCTTCATTACTCAAGGTAATTTCACCTAAACTGGGTAACAGGCAAGGCAATTTTCCCCTGGCTGGGCTAACCATCTGAACACAATTACACTTGGCTATTATTAGCGAGAGTGAGCAGGGCTGCGTTTACAACTGTGCAGGAGTGATAAGCTCAAGACGACTGCGCTTCCTCTCCAAGGAACTGTCTAGCTCGGCTCCACTCCTCCGCGTCTGAGACACCACCATGCTGAAGTCGGGAGGTATTTTTGTTCCCTGAACAGGGATGCCCAAAAGGCACAGGCCAGGTGGTTTCTTTTTAACAGAAGGTTAGACAGAGAGAATATCTCCCACAGTCTTACACTCATCATCCAAGACATCAGAATCACAGTTTTCTGATACCCCTTTTTAGGGCCTTTAGCCCAAATTCCTTAGGACCCCCAAACCATGGCCATATCGATTTCCCAGGACTCATCACTTTGTGAAGAACTTATATTTCTGTATCCACACAAAATTTGAATTTGCTTTTTCAGTAAAATCTTACATATCACAGAGAGTGCGATAGATCTCAGTAGATGTTCCTGTATCTAAACAAGACACCTGGGGCTGCGTTAAGCCTCTGCTGACATTTAATCAGAAGACTCACATCCTGAACTCTTCTTACTATATGAAACTAGACAACTAGTCCAGGCATTGATGCAGACATTTAGATTTAGAGGAGACTAATCCCATGACTCTCAGTTTTATGACTCTCACATAGCAACATGTGAGAAGAAAAATTGTACGTTGGAGGTGTTAATTGTCACCTTGTGCTGATGAAGCAGTAGCATTGTGAAGCACAGAGGAAAGCAACAAGAATAACAGGTTTAAAAAATATAACACAGAAATGAAAGGCTGAAAGTAGAGCACTTTCTTACCCTAAAGAGCTGAAAGGAAGGAATTTTAAGAGAAGGGAGACATAACAATCCTCACTTCATGAAAGATCATTGTAAAGACAGTGATGATGTAAAGACAGATGATGCGGGTAAGCTCAGGACTAGCATAGCTCTGCCACGTGTAGGTGCGGGAACAGTCCTGGAGCTACCTGAGAGCTGAACAACCCTGAGACGTTTCAAGAGACACTGAGAAGCAGGCCAGAGACACCCCCAGGAGGCCGCAAGTCTGAAATCTCACAAACTGTTAAAGTTGTTTTGATCTCCTCTTCCACGTAAGCTTGCAATGCCAGGTTGTGAAGAACTTCTAAGACCTGCCAAAGCATCGCGACAGACCCTAACTGTGGTTCTAGGCAAGAAAAGCAAAGTATCAACTGCCACGGTAAGAGCTTGAAATGTTTCCTATTCTGCTATTTGCTTTCTGATGATGGCAGCAGAAATTATGGAAGCCACACACATAAAACAATGGCAAAGGTTGAGGAATCAATAAAAGCATGTACATTGCTAAGAAACAGAGCTACTCCTTGGACAGTTCCCAAATGGCAAGCTACAATTACCAGGTACTCCCAAAATATTCTATCCATTTTTGAAAGGTGCCAGGCTTCCTGGATAAAGTATCTCAGGAGCCAAAACAACAGGTGACAGAAGAAGGACTCTTGCTTTCAAGCACACCATTTCAGACCACGCCATTTGAAATGAGTCGGACACCATGGCAAGCTCAATGGTTATTCCTGGAATAAGACAAAGAGCCTCATGCTTAGAAAGCTCCAACATACCCGAGTAGAAGAAGCCTGTTTCACTAGGTCCGGGAGCTCCAGCTTAAATAATTAATAAAGCATTACATAACTGAAGCACAAGGTGAGCTTACAAAATTGAGATGACTAGAGGAGGGAATACTATCAACAGTATTAGAAGAAGCAGTGATTTCATAAGGGTTGGCATTTTCTTCCTTTCATTTCTTCAAGCATCAGGTTGTTGCCAATAAGCAGATTGCAAGTCGTATCAGAAGCTTTAAACCAACCATAACTCTCCTTATGAAGCTCTCTTATGAAGCAACTGATGTTGCAAGATAATTAACTTCCCGTAGAAACGTCAGATTGAGAAAACTAGGAGCATGACATCATTCATCTACATCACTTACGATCCAGCCTTCACTTCTGCTTAGGGGCTTGATAAAATCTGCTTACAACCCAATCAAACTCCACAGACATGAAACAGATATCCTCCTCAGGCCTCTTCCTTTCTCTGACGAAAAAAAAAATCTGTGTTATACAAGCAAAGCATTCCCACTTGCTCCTGCAGAACCATCTCTAGTGAAGGATACATTAAATCAAGGATGGGAAACTCCCAGCATCATCAAAAGCAAATGTCACAGAACAGAAATTATCTCCATATGTAAACATACTATGGTTTCAAGAAGGTCGGTCAACCTACATAACATTTTGAACTGCCGTGAAAAGAAACCCATAGAAGCTATCACAGACTGTTTTGTGTAAACAAGAAGGGAGCCCAGTCCTTCCTGCTATGCAGTGAGTAATCCAAGTAGTTGTAACTGTGTATTCAACAGGCAAAGTGCTACGTCATGTAGTATGGTAGTATATCCATCAGATCAGATGAGGATTCAGAGGCAGATTTATTGTACAAACATTTTTTTCAGAACAGAGAAGTCAAAAAAGTTGTAGATAGTAAATTATTTTTTCCAGGAACAGAACTAGGTTAAGGAATGAGCAATTCGCCATAAATGTGACAAAGAAATATCAGACTTTTGGTCCAGAAGCAGTCATGCCTCACATGGCTCTTTCCCATCACCTTTTTATCTGTAAGGAGATGCCAGCATGGCTAACTCAGGCAGAAACAGCTATGCTATCGATGTGCAAAGCAAGGTGAGATGACCCATCTTTAAAGTCTTTCAAATGTGTGTATCATATCGCCACTGAGAAACCTCAAGAAAAACCCAGCTGCAATAATTATTGTAATTAATTGCTTAACCGATAGAATTTTAATTCAAACATCAGTTTTGTAGCTTCTGATTTAACATCTCAGTATGCACGGAGAACTCCTCTCCCCAGCTGGTTATATTCGTACCTCACGGAACAGGCAATTCCTATCAAATGACATGGGAAAAGTACCCCCAAGAGATGTATGACCTGCTTGAATCACCCTGAGAGAGAAAAAGATTTTCTGAAGTTAAATGTAATTTTCAACTTGCACTAAACAGCATTAAATATTTGGCTTCCTTCATACATACTGTGTACTCCAGTCTACCTGCTAATGCTAAAAAAAGAGCTACCTTTTAGACTATAGGAGCACTTGGCCTATCGCTTGCAATTTCAGTTATTAAAAATACTCTAACATTCAACAGTAATTGCAGGCAAACTTTTAAAACATTCGGTTGAAGGATTTCCACCAAAGAGCAAACTGCTTCCCTCATGGCATATAATCACGGCCATTCCAAGGAAGCTGTTGTAACCATGTGATGCATTAAATATTTTCCTCATTTTTCTTAAACATTTCTCTCTTTTAGTGCCAATCACAGCTAGAAGATCATTGGGAGAAATGCTGGTACTAAGTCTTTTGCATAAAAAGGATTTCACACTGGGTTTACTGTAGCTTAGTCGTGAATATATCACACCTTAACAGTAAATAAAAAATCTCTTTGGTTGTTTCTCCTGAAGTCATATAGCAATAACCTAGAAGGAACACTGCAGCCTTAAAGGACTCTGCTTAAAAAACCTAAATATTTCTTACCTTTAACAAAATTATGTGCAGCCTAAATAAAAAAAAAGTCAAGGAAAAAGGTATTTTCTCACCAGGATTCTCTTACAACTAACCTCTGGTCTGAGGCTGTCAGGGTAGGAAGGCCCTACAGGCTTCCTCTAAGGGGACATCAAAAGCATCTGCAAGAAGCAGGTCTCCTGAATTCACCGAATACCTCCAGAAAACTACCAGTAACTGGATAATTACCTAGTGGATAACATACTAGGATATAAGAAAAATCATCCCAGTATCTGAAATGGAAGACATGAATACTTGCAAGTGTCGTGGTAACTAGACAGCACGTCTCGGAGAGCAACCATTTCTGTAAGTTCTGCTCTTTTGTTCTTTCTGGTCTTTTGTACATTTACTATCAAAAGAGAGAAAAAAAAATTACTTGAGCCTTTTTTATCACAAACAGAAAGCTTGAAAGAGAGTGGTTTATAAAAAAGACAGTAAAATCAGAATCTTTTTGTTCCTGGAGGACATCTGAAATAGCAGTGGGGAACCAAGACAGTGAAAAATGAGCAAATGAGACAGGAGTTAACCTACTGCAACTTTATTTTATTTAGTTCTGCTGGCACTATTTAGTGCCAACATCTAACATGCCTTTTGGATGAGTTTTTCTTTAAAAATTCACCATAGTAAACTCTTCATTGTGGAGATACCATTCATGAGCAAAAGAGTCCTCAGTTGTCTGCCCCTGAAGATGGGAAATAACAGCCAGGGCATTTTGTAAAATGAGACAAAAAGATGCATGCCACTTCTCAAGCCTTTCTTTACGTACCATAAAGATCCGCAATGCTTTTCTCCATGTGAAAATAACATGCTAGGAGATACCAGGCAATACAGAAGCACTGAAGGAAAGAGTAAAGAAGGGAAGCAGCTCACGTACAGCTTGAAATAGTCTAATAATGCAATGAATAATGTCTTTTTTTAAACTTCTTACATGTATTTTTATATGTAATGTAGACTCACTCACATCACATAGCAGTCCTGTGACTCTCCCCTCCCCACCGCTGTGCCCCACCCACAAACACACACATCAACATCAAGTGTATTTTTAACAGTGGGGCTTTGGTATACAAACGTAACCCTCAAAGCAGAGCGCTCTGCACCACTGCTTGGTAATGGCAAAATGAAGGAAGCCCTCACACTAGAAAAATGTAAGTCGCTGCAAGAGATGACGGACATAGCACCGCAAAATTCCCTTGCACTCTGCTCCTAAAGCAAAGGGCTGCGTCACCCTGCAGTTTCCCCTCAAAAGATTCTTTAGGCATTCAAACAGAACAGGCTGTATTCATCATAAACTCAGCTTGTAAGTTCTGCACCCCAGCAGGCAGAAAAGCCTGTCACGGAATCAGACTCTCACAGGTGGTGATAAAACAGAAATATCTGCAAGTTTCATCCCGCAGCAGCAGAGACTCCATGTAAAGTCACGTGCACTCGAGCCAGAGACTGTCCCTCAGAAGTCAGCAGCACAGCCTGCAGCATTCTGAAGCAACACATTCAAACCGAGAATTGAGCCTTTTAAAGTCCAAACTTTTCTTTAGAGATGTCTGTTGGTCTTTATTAAATACCAGGGAGCCTGAATTTCATGCAAAATTGAGACAGATCGAGGTGTGAGAGAGGTAAAAGGGAAAAAAAAAAGTGTTTCATTTTTCAGTTTGGGATGGTTGGAAGGGTTTTCTCATCTGTTGTCAAAGAAATGAATGGCAACTTTTCAGCTACACTAGAAAGCAGAGTCTTTGTCCTCTGCACTTCACTGGTCACCATCTGGTGTGCTCAACTGCATCATGCAGAAATCACTTTTTTTTTTTAAGGAAAAAAACATATAATGATACTTCACTATTTGTTCCGGTAATTTTTGCATACTGAAACTTTGCTCTGGAGTCTTGAAATCATTGTAGCTCCAGTCTATCAGAGACGTAAAAATGGCTTCGCTTCCTTGGAACTGCCGTATCAGATCAGACCGCTTGCCTGCCTTGCGTGGCACGCTGCCTCCTGCGCTGGTCAGATAACAGCTGCTTCAGAGGAAACTGCGCACGATGCTGCAATAGGTAGCTGGAGAGTAAGTTGCCCAGAAGGAAGTTACTTCCCCGAACACCTGCGCTGCATGCAATTGCTGTTAAACTGGGTTCTTCATCATGCCAGGAGGTTGTACTGCTCTTCAGCTTCTGCAGACTGGCCCTGGGACCCAAATGGACAGTGGCAGTGGGGGCCTGCTCCATGATGTTAAGCAGTTCCTACCTCGGTGCCTGGAAACTTCTGTCCGTTAAAGCTCTGAGTAGCAAGCATATCACAGAAAAAGGGAGTGATTTTTTTTTATTTCTTTTTTTGAACAATTATCTTGAGATGCTAAATATAGACAGCAAATGTCAGTTCTCTCTTGCTTTGACACGCTAATACTTGGAGGAAATAGTTGCAAGTATATGCTGTGACCAGAGACTTCCTGGTGGGTGATGGGGAAGCAAGAACACGAGTAAATGCTGAGGAAGACATGTCGATGCACAACACAGAACAAACTGGTACTGCAAAACGCATCTCTGATTCAGCAGAACATGCCAACTGCAGACTAATTAGCAAGGAAACGAGATACCCACCATGATTTTCTTGACACGTAGATGAAACAAATTGAGCATAGTAGTGCAGTAGCCTACCTAAGGACAGTAGTTGGCCTACAAGCAATGACATAAAACTATTTTACCTGGTCAATTCTTCACAGAGGGAACATTTTAAGCTGGAGAAACAGCGTAAGGCTTTACAGGCCCTTATCAATTTGGGTTGATGACATTATAACTGAGTGTTTGGTTATCTGTAACATAAAGTTACCTGGAAGTCAGAAAGGTGCTGCACCTCCTCCTGCAGTGAAGTCAATCAGAAACGGCCTTGAGAGCCAGCTCGCTGCTCTGCCAGATCAGCACCGCAGATGTTCAGCCCTGAGAAACCAACTGAAATTCTGATGTGATACTTCCTGTGCACGTCACGGTGCGCTTGATGCAGGGCAGCCTTGCGTGCTCACAGTCCCTTGGGTATCCTAGTGAACTAGGACATGTCCCCTTATAGTAGCTCTAGCCCACTGCAGATTCTGTTTTCCCAACTCTTTCTCCAATATTCCAGCCCTTTTGTATTCCTTCTCATGTCTCCACAGCCTGCGTAAGTTCAGGACACAGCCTCACCCCTCCCAGTCAGTCTGCTGCATCCTTCCAGTCGGTGTAAGAATCTGGGAGAGATGTACAGCTTCACTTGACATGCTGCTTCACAGTTTACCGAGGGCTGCGTTAAACACGCGTGGAGGAAATGGAGCAAAACCACTCCGTAACAAAGCTTGTTGTCTCTAGCCAGGACGTTCGGACTAAGACCAATTACTCTAAGGGGAGACTCAGTGGGGGTTTGTCATCTCCTCTAACTGTAACAACATCACTGACCACATCTAAGCTAGCTCTCTAGATTTTCACTACAGCCAAAGGAGAGCTGGTGGCCATTCACTAGAGCTTCAAGTACTGCTTATCTGACCAGATGTAGCCATTTCCTTTAGAACGAGGTGAATCACGCGGATACACAGATGGTATCGCATGGCTCTGTTGACCCAGAGGGGGAGTGCTGGGCAACTCTCACACAGATAAGCCAGTGTTACAGAAATCTTACTTAACACTGTCAACCTTACCAAAGTAACCACTTTCTGAGCTCAAGTTTCCAGCAGTGCTGGTTAAACCAGCTGGAATAACACCAAACACTACTGGGGAACACATCCCGTCTGTAAAAGAACAGCAGCAGTGCGTGTAAAGCAAGCCCTACTACAAACCTTCAGGCTGCTGAGGCACAAGGCTTTATTCCACACAGAACTGAAGGGAGAAGGGCCACAGCTGAAATTACAATGGCACAGTGTCACTTACCATTTGTCACTCCATGCTTGAGCTATAATAAGAGTGTCTTTGTATGGACACAACAGTGATTATGGCAAAATATTTGAGCTAACCACTGGAGAGGTCAGTATGAGTCTTATCTGCAAAAAAGTCTCTTCTACACTGGGGAGCTTGGGTTTCACCGAGTCCTTTGTTTTCCAGCTACCTGGTTATTTTCCTTTCTTCCCCTTCTTTTTGGGGCAGCCGGGCCAGGGAAAACCCCGAAACTGCAAGCAGGCGGGGGCATTGTGACAGATGTAGTAGGCATTGAGCATGGCAGCTGGGCTGAGGATATCCACTTCCTTCACCACCTTCTTTGCTTTCTTTTTGGAGCTTTTGCCTTTGCCACGCTTGGGTTTGCTACTTTTAACTGCCTGCAGAGACAAAATGACCACAAAAAAACACTCAGTCCTGCGTCTTTATTGTCTCCCTTCTGTGCAGAGGATCTCAAGGCAAGCTGGAAGAGCTGTTTCATTGCGTCTTAGTCCTGGCTCGCAGTATTAGCTCAGAACCTCTCACCACGGACTCCTGTGCTTTGTGGTGATTTTATATACTGACTCACAAGCATTAATGCACTTTCACCAAATCCGTATTTGCTCTGTAGGCTGTAAGAATCTTTTAAAGTCATCAGACAGAGCTAATAAGTTTTCCCTGTGCTTCCCTCTGGCTAAAAAAAGCTGTGTGCACAACAGAAATCATACATTCTTTTCAATTGATTTTTTTTAATTAATGCATTACAATACAATCCTGAAGTAAACTAAGCCCACGTTCTGCGTTCATCCACTACTCTCTATTTGTGACTCTGGATCATAAACCAGAAAAGCAGGTCTTCCGTCCGTGAGAGCCTTTTCAAGGCTCTGTGACATAGTTGCTTTTCTACTATTAGCAGTAACAACAACCTAAATAGCAGCTCTGCCATTCTGTACGTAGGAAGGAGATGTTGCCAAGACTCACTCAAGCCCAAGAGCGGGCCAAAAAAATACTCTTGTTAACTCCAGCTGATTAGCACTGGTGCCTGAACACCCATCCGCTTGCCTCTGAAAGGGATTTGCCAGTCTGATTCACTCCCTGGATTGTTTTCTCACCCATCCTGGCCACTCCTTGCAACAAGCCTGGAGGTGTTTGTGTGGAAGACATTGCCTCCAGGTATTAAGCAACAGAGACCGGGTCAGGGACCCAGAGGGATCTCTCATTGCTGCTGTGTAGGCAGGAAAACGGTGATGGGAACAAAATTCCAGGAGGTGGGCAGTGTCCCAGGAACGACGAGGATGGAGCGAAGGCTAGTCCCAGAGAAATGACTGAACAGGAGAATTTACACATCGTGAGTGACTGAAAGTATTTGATCTCTGGTCCGAGGCCAAAGAGCACTTTCAGAACACGCCGAGTCACATTACGCATCTGCCCACCTATTTCTGTTATTTGCCTGGTTTTGCACACTCTAAACAGATCTAGGCACTTCATTAGAAAGAATTAGCACAGATACAGCCAGAAAGGCCACATGTAATATCAGCGGGGCATAAACTAGGGGAAGGCATATGTTTCATGGTATCAATTTTAAAGAGTCCCTTTACAGCTCAGTACTGTTAAGTGCAAAAAAGACAAACGTTTGTGCTCTGAGGTATGAGAACACAGTCAGGGGTTCAATCTTCAGAATCAGCCGAGACCACAATGTGAAGGAATATGTGTGGGTAAAGGAAAAAAAAAAAAAAAAGTCAAGAGTTCTGTATAAAACACCCAGAACCACTATCCACAGAAGGAAGGGAAAAAATAAAAAAGAAATACGGAGTGCAAGCTGCAGCTAATGGCAGATTGTTTCCTAAACCTTCAGTCCGGCACACTGTAAACTACTTGAACTCAGACATATATTAAAGTAGGCAACAAGCCTTTTTTGCAGACCTTAATTGGATAGAATTTGTTGAATACTTCATGTGCTGGAATGCCTACAGGTCACAGAGTAGATGCTTATGTCAGATTTTTCAGCTGGTCACCTGAATCACGCTCCCTGTTTACGCACTCCCAGCAGGGTCTCTGCTGGATTTTGTGAAGGACTGTTAGGCTCCTGGTGAGAATTTGGCCTGTAGCTGATCTTTCAAAATAAAAAAGGTGCTTAAAAAAGGTGCTTACAGGTAAGGGCAAACTGTCATGAGTCTGCAGTGAGAACCAGGGAATGCCTTTTTTCCAGAGCAGCCTCACCACTGCCGCTGCCCCTCTGCAGCAGATACCTCTGATCTTCAGGCTTCAAGTGTTCTCAGTCATTGTCAGCAACTGTCTTGTCTTCAGTTTCCTGTCTCTCATGAAATGTGGCATCGGTAAGCTGTAGTCTGCAGTCAGCTCGCACATTCAAGCACAATGTAGAGCAGAGGTTCCCAAAGCACGGGAAGGTACCATGCAACAGCACGGCATTGCAAATACCGTCAGAAGTAAAACCTTGTGCATGTATGTGCACATACGGAAGTGCCGGAGCCAACGCCTGGCTCACCAGCTGGCAACCTCAGGACTTCGTACAGATCTGTCAGGCAACTCTGCTGAACAGAGCACAGCTCTTTTTCAGCGTGTAGAGGCAGGACTCACATAGATCAGACTTCCTACCACGCTCTCTTTTGAGTTTTTAAACTACAGCCTAGCGTGACATCAGAATACTCTTCAAAGTACCAGGAAACCCATGTTTGTGCAGTAATTTCATTCTCCCACAAGTATTAAGATTTGAAGCTTTATAAGGTGTGTGCAAAATTTTACAGCCTGTAGCTGAGAACAGCAAGAAAAGCTGAAAATCAGAGTTAGGTGCATACTTGTACACAGAGTGAATTGGGGCAGGTCTGTTTATCTCCTGCAGCCTTGGGAAGGAGCCTTTGGGATATTAACTCAATTTCCTTAAAAAGCAATACCAATACACTTCAAAAGAATCAAATCTGGTTTACCATGGCTATGTTCTTTTACTGAGCAAAGGGACTCCACATCCAGCCCTGAAGATGGACCCTGCAACACACAATCATGCAGTGGGTTACATACTGCATGAGCCGTTACTATCATTCCCCCCTAAACTTTACAGTTAAAGGGGAAAAAGAAAAAAAAAACCCAAAATAGTTAGTTAGCCCTTGCAAAAACAACTTGAGGTGTGCCATACCTGAAAACATTTCTTTGCAGACAATCACCTATGGAGTCACAGAATCATAGAATGGTTTGGGTTGGGAAGGGACCTCAAAGCCCATCTAGTTCCAACCCCCTGCCATGGGCAGGGACACCCCCCACCAGCCCAGGCTGCCCAAAGCCCCATCCAGCCTGGCCTTGGGCACTGCCAGGGAGCCAGGGGCAGCCACAGCTTCTCGGGGCACCCTGTGCCAGGGCCTCAGCACCCTCCCAGGGAAGGATTGCTGCCTCCCAGCTCAGCTCCCGCTCCCCTCCTGCAGCTTCAGGCCCTTCCCCTTGGCCTGGCCCCCCCTGCCCTGCAACCAGCCCCTCTCCAGCTTTCCTGCAGCCCCTGCAGGCACTGCCAGGGGCTCCAAGGGCTCCCCGCAGCCTTCTCTGCTCCAGGCTGGACAAGCCCAGCTCCCTCAGCCTGGCTCCAGAGCAGAGGGGCTCCAGCCCTCGCAGCATCTCCGGGGCCTCCTCTGGCCTCGCTCCAGCAGCTCCGTGTCCTTCCTGCCCTGGGGCCCCCCGAGCTGGAGGCAGCACTGCAGGGGGGTCTCAGCAGAGCAGGGCAGAGGGGCAGAATCCCCTCCCTGGCCCTGCTGGTCCCGCTGCTGGGGATGCAGCCCAGCACACGGGGGGCTGTGTGGGCTGTGAATGCACACGGCCAGGCTTCATGCTGAGCCTCTCGCCCCCCAGCCCCCCCAGCCCTTCTCCTCAGGGCTGCTCTCCAGCCATTCCCTGCCCAGCCTGGCACCTCACCTGGGATTGTGCTGACCCGAGTCACGTACTAAGCCTGCCACATTCCAGGACTCTGAGCTTTTCAGCAAAGCCCTTGCGATTTCCTCGTAACAACGCAAGGCTCGACAGGGAAACAAGAAACACGAACCTCAGGACCTTACCTCGCTGTCTCCCCAGCGCGGGCTGAAGAAACGCAGCTATGGAGAGCTTTCCTCACAGCCCCGCGCCAAAGGATAACGAGCTTTCCACAGCCTTCCCCCGCGCGTCCCGCAGAGACACAGCGCCCCACAAATAAACACGACGTTTAAGCGCAGCCCACCGGAGCCCCCGCTCCGCCTGCGGCGGCCCCGGCCCCGGCCTCCCCTCACGGCCACTGCCGCCGGCCGCAACCTCCCCTCACTCACGTCTCGCGCCGCGTTTCCATGGCACCCACCCACCCACGCGTGCGCAGTGGGAGGGAGGCAAGCGGGAGAGGGGCGGGGTCTGCCGCTGACGCACCGCCCCTCATCCAATCCGTTGCCGAAGGGCGGTGCGCGCCGCGCGCTGCCCGCGGCCGTTGCGGTCGTAACGATCGCCTCAGGAAAAGGGCGGGAAAAGCTTTTCCGGGGCTGAGGGGAGCCGCCGCCGCCCCGCCCTCCGCGCTCGGAGGGAACCGGGCGAGGAACAAAGCACAAAGGCGTCTGCCCCACCCATAGCCAGCGAAAGGTCGTAGGGAGGGAAAACGGAACTACCGCAGCGAGTTACAGGAGGGGAGGAAGGCGTGCTTGTCAAAGGTTACGGAGAGATTGGCCTTTGGTAGGCTGTTACAGGAATATTCGCGTTATTTGTGGGGACTGGGGTTGGGAGATGTGGTCCCTCAGCTTCCTGCCTGCGCTGAGGGAGGCGCAGCCCAGGCCTTCGCCCTCTCTGCGACTGCACTGTGAAAACAGTGGGGTTTCTCTGTCTAACCAGCTGACCCTGCATCATGCTGCAGAAATGTTAATAAAACGCACCCCAGAACAGCAACTCTGCCTTTGGCTGCTTTGAGAGCCGCGGTTTTTCACAGCAGGTACCAAAAACTACGTGTAATAGAGTTCGGATGTTTTCAAGAAATCCCCATATAGTGATTATAATTAAGCCAAAGTTTGAGACCAGGGAAAGCGATGGAGGTGGAGGGGGGGCAGGGAGGGGCAGGCAGCTGAAGGGTTCACGTCACTTTTTAGAGACAACAGGTTTTTTTTCACAGCCATAATACCAATTTTTTAAATCTTTGGAGAAAGGATGGGAGACAGTTCTCTCTTCTGCGTCCCTCAGCCCCAGGCTTTCACTTGCAAAGTGCTAAAAATCAAAAAGCACAAGTGAAAAATAGCACTAGGAGTTGAATCGCCTGAGAGAAACGTAAATAACTCCTAATTACACCGTTGCCAAACACCAGCACATCAATGAGTCTGCCTGTATCATGGATTTATTTTTATCTCAAACATTAACCTCTCTAAATCGGCTCTCTGGTGTGTGAGTCCATCGGATGCACTTTATCATGTTACAAAGTTCTTCTCCCAAATTTGGACAGGTGTTAGCTTGGAGGGGGTTTGATGTCAGTGAGATTTCCCAAGGAAACAGCTTTACCGCCGCATGGGTTACCCATCAGCCTGTCTGCATAACTTCTGAGCTGGTTGGCCAATTCCAGCCAATACTGACACGGAACTAGAGGTTCAGATATATGAATTCCCTACACATTTCATGAGATACTGTTAATGTGTCTGCTGAGGAAATGCCAACCCAGCTCCGGGCTGTTTGGCAGGAACATGTGCTGTTGTTGTGGTGGGAAGGACAGAGCGGTATTTCAGAGCAGTGGGACATGAACCCATAGGAAGACAGCTTTGTTTCAGAACAATTAATTTTAACAAAATCAAGAATTCTCTTAATTTAGGGAGCTGGAGGCTATAAAATAAGTTTCAAATATCAGAAAGGCTCGTTGTTTCAATGCAATGGTAAGCACTGAAGACAAATGTGTAATTTTAAAAAGTACTTTTGGGAATAGAGATGCTTTTACTTTTTAATTTGCCTATTGGACATAACAGCTGTCCAGCCTTTGTTTCCTTCCCTAGTATGAAGTTTGTACATATTGTCGGCTATGTACAGACTTTTAAATAAATCATCATCAGAAGGGACCGTGGGTAGAGGATTGTAAACCTGATTCACAAAAATATCCAACCATCTTTCCTGCTCTTCCTGGCAGCTACAGAGATTTTTGGGTTTATTACAAACACGCATTTCCATCTCACGGGATTATAATGATTAACAAGCATTCACCCAGTGCTTTGGATGCTGTGAAGTGGTGTGGTGGTTAGAAGGTATGTGGACTCTGTCAAGGAGCTTTCTTAATACCAACAGAAGAGTGAACATATTTGGCTCCGAACGTACAGGTACTGAAGGACAGAACAACTGTAGTGGCGGAAATGTTTGCAGGGACAGTATTTCAGCATGAAAATAGAAGTGGATTTAGAGAATGAGGCAGACTGGTGACTGCGTACAGTAAAAGGCAGCTTAATGAAAAATGTTCAGAAGAATGAGAACAAAAGAAGAATTGCAAACAGCAAAGAAAACAAAAACCCAATAAAACATGAAGAGAAATAAAGGTATCAGTGAAAGAAAGGAAGAAGGTGTTTAGGAGGAAACATTTGAAGGAAATTAATTATCGCTGCCTGTAGATTAGATATCAAAAGAAGGAACGAGTGCAACAGCAAAGTGCACCAGGTGATGACTAGAGGAGGAGCTCAGGAATACAGAAAGCAAAGAGCAAAGGCACCCCTTGGCAAAGTACCTGTCTAATGATTATCTCTTTATCTGCTATCAAGAGGGAAAGTTGAGCCAGGAGCACAGATTGGGTGGAGAAATAAGACCACAAAGCTTTGGAAATAATGTCAGCTGGGTCATCACCTGACATTGCAGCTGGGTGTGGGTGTTGGCAGAGAGCACGATGCTGCTGAGGGGGTTGTTTTGAAAAGCAATTTTGAAACACGGAGTGGAAACCATTAGACTTATTTGCCTTGAGCTTAAAGGGATTGAGTTAATGGAAAACACCATTTTGTCATTCCAAAGTACTGTGTTTGATTGCCTGACCAGGTGAATGCCACTGTGAATACGATGCAGACCTCTTTCTCAATGCAGTGGAAAAAACTTCTCTGATGTAATGTGGACACATTACATTTTGTCAAGAGCAAGCGGTAAGACATTCAGTGTAGAAAACATACATCTCAGATTCTTTTATTTATCATGGATATTTTGTTTTCTCTAGAAAATACCAGCCTTTTCTCTCCTGTGACTGTTCTCTGTTGCCATAAGTGGGATCCAGCAGAACGTGCTATTCAAAAGGAATTGCTTTCTGATCAGCATGGAGTATTGAGCTTCACTGGGCCTGGTGAGCATGTTCTATCTCTGCTACTCAGACTAAAGGATGGAGCAGCTGAACTTTGTATTTGACAGTGAAGGAAAATGAGGGATACTGTTACTCTCTCATAGACCAAGCTTGTCAGGGCTGTGTAGAAAATGATCTCTAAAGAGGTTCCTTGCCATTTGAAAAGGTGCAGGGCCTTGATCTTTCGGTGTTCTAAGCCTGTCTGTGGTTTGAATCTTGTTTTCAGTGACTAGGTTTACTAAAGCAGCTCCCATTCTTCCTTGTGCTGCTTGTTTCTCTTTCCTGTCTCTAAGAAGCCACAGGCAACTGAACCAGTTAGCTATTTGAGATTAAAATAGCCCTGCCATAAGAATGTTCACTGCTGAGGAAAATCTCAGAGAATTCCTAGTACCTGGTCAGAAGGAGCCAAAAAAGGCAGCAAAAGAACCAGAAAGGATTGGGAAAGGTTTGCTAACGTGGCTCAGAAAGAAGTTCTGCAGATTTTTCTAAGTAAAGCCTCTTTGAGTGAGTCTTGGGAAGGATAGTGAAAGAAATACTGAAAAAAAACAAAAACTGGATTTTTGCTGTGTTTAGGGAAAAATTATTTTGTGCAATTTTTATTAACAAGCCTCTTGGCATAAAAAAAGCAATCATTATTATACTCATCTCCTTTTAGCAAGAACAACTGGCAAGAGACCACATTATCCTAACTATCAAGGCTAAGAAGAAGTAACAGTAGTGACAAGCGTGTCTGAGATATTAGACCGAGGAGATAAAAATTAGCCTGTGCAGTCAACTGGTGTATTTTGTAAAGATGCTTGGACCTGGCTACAAAACAAGCTGCTGTTTACACATGCAAAGCTTTTGATAAATAATTAAGGAAAGTTTCTGCACACCAAGAGTATAATAAACCTGACCTCATAAAGTCATTGCTGTAGTTACAGCTGGATAAAGATAAAGAGTGCTTTGGCTCTGGCAGCTGTCAAGCCAGGACATCTCAGTAAAATTATTTTTATGGAAATACATAAAAGAAAGCAGGGATAGTAGGGTATGGTCCCTTTCACAGAGAGAGAAGAAAATGTATCTGTGCAGCCGGGGGACCATGTCCAAATTGAGAATCAAATGACTACTAAGAAGTGTGAGTGTGTGGAAACACATCTTATGTACCTTACTCTAAAAAATTGGTAATACCTTTTGTTTTAAACAAGTTGTTCCATAAGCTGTGGAATTAATGAAAGCCAGTGACATACAGATTCACACCCTTTCTCTGCAGCTCTCCCTTGTGTTTTCCCAGCACTAACCATAAGCCTTCTCCATGTCCCTCTTTCCCCCAACTCAGTGCAGGAGGCGGCTGCAGATTCGCTCCAGGACACACAGATCCACCAGCCATTGCTTGGGTGCTAGCCGGCCCACTGCTTTTTGCCAGCTCAAATGGATCGAGGCTGAACTCTCCCTGCCATTGCCAAGGTTGGGGAAATAATAAGGTTGCTCTCTACCTAAGCTACCAACTTTCACAACTCTGAAAGGAACTTAATGTATTCAAGGCCTTTTATCCTTCATTCAAATTTGCATGAAACCAGTTGGAAAGTTGCTTATGGAGGACCGAGAAACTCGTAGTGTAACTGCACATGCCTTATATCCCTAGAAAACAAGGCTAAAAATAGAAGAATGTACTGAGGTACTGAAGAAAATGACTTACCGACAGCAAAACAACCACCTGGAGGCTGAAAAAAAAGCTCTGCATGCACCATTTACAACAGAAACTGAGAACACTCAAGCATTCCTGGAATCAAATGTCTGGGGCAAGGTAACAGATGTTCCTTCAGCTGGACAGAAACCATCCAAAACTTTATTCTGAAACTTTCTTGCTATACAACAAGATGATTATTCCTTAACTGCTGCCTCCTAGCTCTTTTGAGAAGAAAATCCTCACCACGAAGCCAAGAAGTTTTAAACTGCTACCTGTTTGCAGTTTGAGAAGTGCAAGAGCAGGATGGAGTCTTTTCTAGCTCTACTAGGGAAGTAGCATCGGGGACGTACACGTAAGGGAGTTTCCTGGGGGGGGCCTCAGTTAATATACTGCTCAAACACCTCCAGGTAAAGCACCTGTTGTTTGAATTACCCACATCTGTTTGTAAGTCGAATAAACTTATTAAAGTAGAGGGTCCCTTTATTTCTGCTACACCGGCGTTTCAGTTCCACAGCTGCTCAGCAGAGCGCTGTGCAGTCTGTAGTGAGACCAGCAGTTTTTACCAGTGTGAACTGAAACCCACATTTTCTGGCTTGCCAGAAGAAACCCTCACTAAACATGGCACATCACAATAGGAGTAGTCTTTGTGACAGGTTTGGGATGAGACACAAGCATTTAAGTTAAAAGGTCTATCTTTCCCTAGGTACTTTTTTACACAGAGGCTAGGTTTTGGTACAGAGGTGTGTCTCTAGGAAGTGTTATCTGTGCTGGTGGTGGAAAGAAATAGTATTCAAAGAGAATAGTTTATAACATCCTTTACCAGACAGGCATTCAAGTAAAAATTTGTATTTCTATTCTCTACTTCAGTGTCTTGGGTTTGCATGGTAAGGTTGTGGTAGTGGGGTGAGGGGAGGAGCTGCTACAGGGGTGGCTTCTGTGAGAAGGCAGACCTGCTGCTGGCCAAGGCCGAGCCCGTTGGCGATGGTGGTAGTGCCTGTGGGACAACAGAGTTACAAAGGAAAAACAAAACCAAACCAACTAGTGGTAGCTTTTGCAGGAGTGAGATGATGTGAGAAACTTTGCAGGCAGCAGTGCAGAAGGAGGGGCAGGAGATGCTTCAGGCGCCGGAGCAGAGGTTCCCCTGCGGCCCGTGGGGCAGCCCCTGGGGAGGCAGGCTGTCCCCCTGCAGCCCAGGGAGGGGTGATGGGGAGCAGAGGTTCCCCTGCAGCCCGTGGGGCAGCCCATGGGGAG
>VWZZ01003533.1:114927-133623 GCA_013399095.1 Psophia crepitans
GGTGGTGGGATGGTTGGACTAGATGATCCTGGAGGTCTCTGCCAGCCTTAATGATTCTGTGATTCTATGAATGATGTTGAAAAGCTAATAACTGGTACGTAAACATATATGGTGTTAAAAAATATATAGTATTTTGAAAGTTGGTTTTTATGAGCTCTAAATCTATATGAAATAGTTATTCTCTCCAGAAAAGTTTCATAAATTCATTGGCAAAGCTCAGCAGTGCTCAAGGGAAGGTCTGAGCTGAGTATCAACCCAGATATAAAAAGATAAAAATAAACACTGCAGGAAAAACCCTTCCAGATTGTTTCTTGAAAGCCAAGCGCTTCCCTGGCAAGCTGTCCGGGTCAAGACGCAGTCTCGCCTGAGCAGTGAATTGCACAACCGAGTGTTGCATTATGTTGCTGATTAACCCTTTGGAGGGAAGTGGGACACACACCCCAATTTATCCTTTGCCTCTGTCTTATTTGCATTATTCTCACTATTGCCACGTAAATTCAGTTGTTACAGCAAACCCCATCTTCTGCTGGTTTGGAGCATGTAGTGCTCAAGCTATTTAAGTCACCCAAGGCAGGCAGTGTCCTATAGCTGTATCCCGTTAGTGATATAAAGAAGCCCTGCTGCCATATTCAGTCCCACCAGGAACAGTCAGCACGCTGAGGGAGGCAGCGACAGGGTAGAAATTCCCATAAAAGAACGGAAATTCCCTGTCTTCCAGCCTTCCTGCTCTTTGGCTTTTGGGGGGAACTCCACTAGTCCTAAAGTGAAATTAAAAATAGCGAGTCTAGTTTTCAGTTCTTCTGAATTAGTGTCATAGTTGTATGATGCCTATAAAGACCATAACAAGTCTTCAAAAAATAATTATATCTTAGACAGTTGATCACCCTAACATAATTATAACGCCTTTCTCCCTTGTAGAAAAGTTAAGATGCTAGGCTTTTACTTGTCCTGTTTTCTTTTGAAACAGGAATGCCACCCAATTTTTCTACTTAATCCTTATTAAAAAGAAGATGCACCCAGAGCAAAAATTTAGGACCATGTTATTAAGGCAAAAAGATACTTTCTCTTCTTGTCCTAAGCTTGGGTCAGTTGTTGCACTTACAAGGGAACAAGAGCATGTGAGGCGATGCATCCCATGGATTAATACATGAGGAACATCAGAAACATCGTCACATCCCTCAGAAGTTACAGGTTTAGACTTTGCAAGAGCTGTTTAAACAGACCAACACGTCCAGTCTGTGCTTAAGGATTCAGAGTATCTGCCCCGCTGGGATGTAACTGCTGTTGTTTCCCAAGCTGCAGAGCTATCAGTCGGATTTTCACTCCACAGCCACCCTAAGCACACACATTTGGTGCGGATACGGTTTAATGGCTCAATGGCAAAAGCGATTTGGGAATGAGAAGTGCAGGCCTGGGCTTGGTGGAAACACTCATCTTGGAGACCCAAGCTGACCACGTCCCATCCTGATCTGATTATTCCCACCTTTCCCCATGCAACCAATTTGTTCCTTCCTGATAGTGCTGAACTGTGACATAAAACTTCAGAAAAAATCCCCAATACTGACCCAAACGAGTTTATGGAATCCCACCAGGTCACAGGCCAAACCGTGCCAACCCCCTGGCGTGCCGATGTCAGCTCTGCAGAGCGAGAATGCTTCCCTGGTGCTACTCACCGTTGCCGTAAGCCCAGTCATCGTTCATGCGGTGCCGCACCTTCTGGTAAATGGCAGACATGGTTTTCATGTTGCTCTTTCTCCACTGGCGCCCCAGGTATTTGGTCTGAATTTTCAACAGTTTGAGGACATAAAGCTGCATCATGGCCTGCTTCACCTTCAGGGCTCGTTTCAGTATTGGGGCCGACTTAAAGACTACCAGCATCTGTCAAGAAATCAACACAAATCAATGCAACACGTTCAAGAAAGCCACACAAGCACTGTCTGTGCAGCTTTGGGCAGGAGCACCTGGGCCATGCATGGCACAGACCCCAGGCAGGTAGAACAGAAGCATTCAACACCACAAACACTTGCTGCAAGTAAGTAGTATTTGAAGACAAAAACATATGTCTCCATTTAAGGCTCAATCTGTGAAAGAAATATGGGCAGATTATGAAGAAGCAGAAGCTCCAGCACTGCCAGAAGAACATCTCAGCAGGAAGGCTGGGCTGAAGCTGCACGGCGTAGAGCTGGGACACGCTCGAGGTGCAACACCGGCAACCCAGGGCAGGTCTCAGGGACGTGGGACTTCACCTTACCATTGTCCTTGAGTGTTTCCACTTGGTCAGCTTGTTGAGGATCCTCAGCAAGTTAATGCAGGAGAATAAATTTCTCCAGCAGAACTGGTTGTTGTCTCCGGCTTCCTGCAAAGCAGAGAAGGAAAAGCGTAATGCTAACGGCAGACTCAACAGCACTGCCACAGAGATATCCTTGTGCAGACAGGCTTTACTTTTACTGTCTGCACAGGTCTTGTTTCTGACAGAAAGTGAGCAGCAGAGCTGCCTCCTCGCTTGGGTTGTCATCGTTCCGCTGAGAAGCCGACAAATTCTGGGGAAAACCATTGTGAAAGACTCAGATGTAATCAGCGTTTTAATTTGCAATTAGGTTTAGCGTAAGAGCTAAGATAAATCACATCGTTCCGTCATGGGAAACACATATTGTGGTAGATTTGTATTTGCTGTTTACAGTCAGAGGGCAAATTACAGCCTAGTGATCGCCGCTGCTCAGGGAACGGGTTTTGTTAATTATATAAATTAACTCATAAATTACCACATGCTTAGAGGACATATTACAGGCAGAAAAGGGAAATCACATAACAACACAGGATGACAAACAGCAGCGTTTGTATCAGCTGAGACGAGACTTTTCCGTAACAAAGATCCCCTCTGGCTTAAGTGCAGCCCATATATTATTTTAGGCGTTAGCTAAATGTAAGCACCCCCAGCTCCAGCTTGCGTAAATATTGCCTGTGGCACATCTGAGCAGTAATTCCACCACTGCGGTAACTTGCTTTATGTTTGAACAGACTGAGCACAGCAGAAGTGTCCCACAAATCACCTATTTGGGGATGAGAGCAGAAACAAGTGCAGCTTAATTTATAAGCCACTTACAGGAAGCTACAGCCTTAACAACTCATGGCAAAAACTGCAGCCTGGTGCACGATCCAGGTTCTGGGCATCCTCGGGAGGAGGGTTAGTAGCTTTTCCAGAAAGACCCCAGTAGAATAAGCTGATTTACACGGTGTGGGGACAGCAGTTACCCCACAGCCAAAGGGTCCCTTCTCTGGAGACAGCACTGCTGAACCTGTCCTGGTTTTCCATGGAAGTAAACCAAACACACCCCATCCTATGTTCAGCCCACCGAAAGTGTAATCATCTGTTACGTCTGCTAAGAGATGTGTTACGGCTGCGATGTTAAAATCAGTGCATCAGAGTATTTAAAAAAAAAAAAGCTAAAATAAAGCATAAAACGTTGGCTGAAGAAACTTAAATAACACGCACAAGCATATACCTCAAGTACCAGGGCACATTTAATTTCTACTAAATCCTTACATTCAGGGGTAGCCTCTCAAAGACAAACACATGGTGAAATTCAAGTTGGTTTCTACATATTTTCTAACCAAATCAGTCTCCCATGAGGCTAACAGCCATGACTGCTGGAGGAAAGCCACGAGGCACTGTCATTTAATCCATCAGCTCCCAAACTGGGGACCAGACCCTACTGGGAAAGGGTAACTGGGAATACTTTCCCTAAATAGTCCAGTCTCCTACAGCCATAAAGTTTAGGTTGAGCACAAGCATTAGCATGAGCCATGGAAATGCTCAGCGACGTGTCGCTAGATGTCCCCATCGGGCCAGGATGCGGTCGGTGGGAGCCTGACAGGGCTGGACAGCTCCCAGCCTGGCCAGGACACCCAGCCCTTGGCAAGTAGCCCATGGACCGGCACAAGACCCGGGTCTGATCCCGTTGACGAGGGAGGAGGCGATGTGCAGGAGCTGTCACCCCGAGCAGGCACCAAAAAGGAGACGAGAAGCACTGGTGGAAAGGCACGCAAGACGGTGGCAGAGGACCGAGCCAGCACAGCAGCCACGCAGGACAATCCCAGACCCACCCGCGCACGCTCCACCACAGGTTTTTATATAAATTTGGTCTGGCATAATCAACTCATGGTAGAAATTTGCATCGCAGCGGCACATCAGAAATGTGACGGACCACTGCCTTGGGGGGAATTCATGAGCAACTTTGGCTCACAGAAACTAGGGAAAATCTTTCACTTTTATTTTAACAATTTTAACCTTTACAAAGCTAAGGAAAAGGACATGGGCTTAAGACTTTAGCAGCCAGGCAACAGGAGTTCATCCCTGCCCAGACTGGTTTTGGTCAGGCCCCTTCTTAATGATTCCTGCATTATTGAGGGTCTCCCCTCCCTGTTAAACCCAAAGCTTGTCCCTGCTCTGCACCCTGTCTGAGTCCAACCTGCTCTGCGTTTGAATTATTGCAGTTATGAACCTGCCAGAATTAACATCCCAGCCACAGTCCATCTACTCACACAGCCCCCTGCGCCGGCCAGTCTCCGTAATACTTTGGCACCTCTCCGTAGGGCATCTGGTTCGTTCCTTAATCTACCGGCATCTCATGAAACGCGAGTGCTCAGAGCTATTTAAACCTGGGAGACAACGGCCTCCGGGCACATCGTTTTTCAAAAGCAGGCTGTCTGGTTTGGAGAAGCAAAAGGGAAACCTCTAAACCTAAGTATTTTTATGGGGAGCGCAACGCCAGCAGTGCCTCCTCCCCATCTCCCCACAGCCGATAGCGAAAAAAAATAGTGATGGGGGGAATTTTCAGGTCTGGAGAGGGGGAAAAAAAGGGTCTAATTTTGGAAAGGTTGGGTGTACAGAAAAAGAAGATTAAAAAAAAAAAAAAAAGAAAACAAAAATCCTCCCTTGCCCTCTCGCATACAGCAATACTGGTTACAGGGCCCCTTTCTGTGCGGCTTACCAGGCTTTCTGCTGTGAGCTCAGGCAACTCACAGACCGTACAGTGCGGATAATCCAGGACGGAGATGCTGTGGAATACAGGAAAGAAGGAACTAGTTAAAAACCAGGTAAACGTGACAGCAGTTTTTTGAGATGGTCTACGTGACCATGCCCAGCAATCCGTAACATCTCCCTTCCCTGTGCCTGGGGTTTGAATCGCAATGGCAGCGCTGCCTTCTGCAGCGAGTAGTTCGGACGGGGCAGCAATCCCGTCTCCAGCGAGCCACGCTGGGCACGCGAACCAGCCCGCGGCCGGCGCCGCACGGCCGTGCCTCCGCCTGCCTGTCCGCCTGCACAGATGGCATCCACACGGGCTGGCGGCCTCACCGCCGCCTCGCATCGCAGCGTAATGGAGCACGTCGATTCCTCTTGGCTCCGACGTGCATCCTGAGTGCATTAATAAGGACTCGAAGGATTTGGATCCATTAAGACACGACAGATTAGTTATTCATGTGCATATTTTAAAAAAGGGGAAAAAAAAAACCCAACCCAAACAAGAGATCTTAGATTAAAATGGCGACATCTGTTTACCAGCAAGAAATTTCACAGGGAGGGCACTGGGTCTTTCCAAGCCCTCTAGGCCTCTTGCTTTTGTAAACGTGGCCAACGAAGAAACTCCTGTGTGTGTGTGTATATATATCTAATGTATATATACGTACACATGCTGATGCTACCCGTGCCCTGAGACGTGCACCAATCTGAAATGAAGTGTGCATGGTCACACAGCTTCAGTTCTTGTGTTTCCTCTTTTGCTATTTTGTTTTTTAAATTCAGCAGCTGAGCAACAAGCTAACTTGTGATGATCACTGAGTCAGAGGCAATCCAGGATGGAGACCCAAGGTTGAGAGATCCCCTACAAGAGGTTTCGTTTAAAGCATTTGGCCATGAAGGGCTTGTCTGACCACAAGGACAGATGTTCCTCGCTGGCTTCTATCCATCATAGAATCATCGAATCATTAAGGCTGGCAGAGACCTCCAGGATCATCTAGTCCAACCATCCCCCCACCACCTATTCCCCACTAAACCATGTCCCTCAGTACCACATCCAACCTGTCCTTAAACACCCCCAGGGACGGGGACTCCCCCACCTCCCTGGGCAACCCGTTCCAAGGCCCGACCACCCTTTCCCAGGAGAAATTTCTCCTCATCTCCAAACTGAACCTCCCCTGGCCCAACTTGCAGCCATTCCCCCTTGTCCTGTCACTGGTTATCTGCGAGAAGAGGCCGACCCCCAGCTCACCACAACTCCCTTTCAGGTAGTTGTAGAGGGCAACAAGGTCTGCCCTGAGCCTCCTCTTCTCCAGACTAAACAAGCCCAGTTCCTTCAGCCGCTCCCATCAGACTGGTGCTCCAGCCCCTTCCCCAGTTTCGTTGCCCTTCTCTGGACACGCTCCAGGGCTTCGATGTCTTTCTTGTGGTGAGGGGCCCAAAACTGGACACAGCACTCGACGTGCGGCCTCCCCAGGGCTGAGTACAGGGGGACGATCACCTCCCTGCTCCTGCTGGCCACACTATTCCTGATACAGGCCAGGATGCCGTTGGCCTTCTTGGCCCCCTGGGCACACTGCCGGCTCATAACCCTAAAACTGGAAGCACTGTGCAGATACAAGCAGGAGAGCTTGGAGACAGCTTCGGACCAGGACCCCCACAGCTCATTTGCCGCATGTCGTCATTTACCAGCATCACTTCTTGTATTTCCCCTTGCAGCATCACTGGAGGTGGGTCCATGCCTCTGAACGGGACAAAATCCCACGATCCTTTTTGCAGGGCAGTGCTTGACGTTGTTCACTGCTGTCTGAGAGACCCCAGGCCGGGCAGAACAGCTACACCTCCCTGGATCGGAGCATCCAGCTCCAAACCCCACCTCATTTCCCAGGAGCACGTCCTGAGAAGCCTCCATCAGAAAGCAGAGCAGGGAGCTAAGTGCTGTGGGCTGCATTTCCTCCTCACTAATGTGCCTTTAAAGCACAGGACCAAAAGTGGAAATGTTTAACAGCAGGAGAATTAACGTATTACTTTCTGGTTTTCCATGTGTGCCTTCTCACACATGCACAACCATACCATGCAGGAGACAGACCAGCCTACACACGCAGCTCAAGAGCGACAAAAAGAGCATCAAAAAGCAAGAAAAAGGATTTTTGCATCGTTCCAAGAGCAACCTCCCCTGCGGCGCTCCACTCCAAACGGGAAAATCCTACCCAGTCCTACTGAGCTGGGAAAGAGTTGGGCTCTTTCAGTTCTTAACGCCGATTTGCGGTAGTCCAGCCAGGCCCTGTACAGACTCAAAACAGGGCCAGTGCCTTCCTCAAATCAGAAGGGAAAAGCAGTGACAGCTATGCAAAACCTGAAGAAGTCAGGAAAGCTGAATAATAGCTATAAAAAAGTGGAAAAGACTTAAAAGACTACCCCATCTAGCTTTTTCGAAGCTGTGGCCCACAGATGCCCAGTAGCTTTCCAGGAGTCCACGTAAAGATGAAAACAAGCCTCCTGTCAGCAAGGGAGATGGGCCTGGGTGTATTTTAGTTGTCCAGTGGGAGATTGGAACCCCCCTATCCAGTCTTCCTCACTAAGCAGAAAGGATTTGCTCCCCTCCAGCATATTCCTGTAGTGGAGAACATACAGCCCCAAAGCCATGCTTGGGACCAGAGGTCTGTCCCACCACGTGTTGGGGTTCCTCGTGCACAAAGCCTCCCTGTTCCATCATTTCTCTCTTCCCCACAAGTGGCTGTACCTGTTTTTGGCAGTGATGTAAGACAGGATGTTTTGGTTGAAGAACTTCAGGATCAGCGGGATGCAGTTGGCAAACACCAAATGCTGGGACACGTACTCAAACTGAGGAGGAGAAGTGAAATGGGTCAAGGTTAGCTGGAATAACTGGGAGCATCACCTGGGAATGGAATCCCATTTCCAGCAGAAAGCAAAGCAGTCTCGATGGTTTGCTCTGGACACCTTGCAGACCATCCTCCCCGTGCAGAAGTCTGCTGCATAAGGCTTGCACCATACACAGCAACTCCCACCAGCGGGAAAACTCGTGTTTGCCATGGAGTGGGCACACAAACTTTATGGCAGTAACTCAGGAATAGCTGCACCTAATGACTGCAGTGTAGCTTTCCTAGATAAAAATCCATTGCAGAAGAGAATACGGGGAAGAGGGAAGGAGGAGATGTAGCTATTACATGAGAAAATGGAGTAATTCCTATTCCTGTCCCATGCTAACCCCAGTCCCTTTCCAAATTTCAACTGAAAAAAGTGCCCTAACCTTCCTACATGCTTTTAATTTCTCTCCCCCTCTAAACATGAAATGGTCTGGGTATGTACAGCTGCGTAATACAGCAAATCTCTCCTGTCCTCTGAAGAGACGGACACGAATGGCAGCACTATCCTACCCCACCCCACGCCTCTCACTAACCTGCCGTCAACGTCCCAAACTTGAGAGCAAAGCAACGGTTCGCTCCTGCATGTCTCATCTCAGCCTGGCACAAGCTGTTGACACTCGGTATCACCACCCGTGACACACCGCCACCGTTATTTCACCGCTGTGAAACGCGGTGGCCAGCAAACGGCGTGCTACAGAGGGTCGGACCGAAGGTAGTGCTAGCTTGCTGAGCTGAAGTGATTTCATGGCGTTTCTCTGTCGGCGTGAGAAACACCAAATCTCGACAGAACCAAGACAAAACACCCTCCCATGATCTGCGGCGGTGCGCAGGTCTGCGCAGGTGCTGCTTCGCAGACGGCGAGCACAGGGTGACCCCGGCAGAGCCGGGACCAGCCACGCTCCCCGCTGCCCTCCGCCGCCTCCACCAATGCTGGAAGCATCGGCTGAGCCCTCGCAGTGGTTTTTGGGGCTGTCCTTGAGATCGGCTTCAGCACGGGAAGGAATTACGATGGCTCCCCCAAAAGCAGAATTGGGGCGGGGGGCGGGGGTAACCCCACAGCTTTTTCCAGACTTAGCACCAGACTGCATCTTCCTGCCACGGGGGAAGAAATGAGAGAAGCTGTTTTGGGGGTGAAGTGAGAAAAATTAGTGAAGGGACATGGGGGGGACCCAGAACAAACGTAGGATTGTAAAAATGTGGGGGTTTATTTAATTTTACCCAATCCAATATTTATATTTCTCCTCAGATAAACATTGGTGGGCTGGACACCACAGATGCATTTGTACCACGCTGAAACCTTTAACAGAAAAATAAATTAGAAAACACTAATTGTTTGACTTGCAGAACGGGTGGAGAACTGGGCCCAGGCCACAGCTCAAACCA
The DNA here is from genome assembly GCA_013399095.1 of Psophia crepitans. Classification (NCBI taxonomy): domain Eukaryota; kingdom Metazoa; phylum Chordata; class Aves; order Gruiformes; family Psophiidae; genus Psophia; species Psophia crepitans. Next base: position 124,216 of record VWZZ01003533.1, read on the forward strand.
GTTCTTGGCCTTTTTTTAGTCAAGGAAAGCCCCCACGCGGGTGCGGTTCAACTGGCGTCACGCAGATGAAACAAAAAGCAGATTGCATCTAGGACCCTGACCTGCAGGCTCTGCTGAAACTGGAGCCCCAAGAACTTGATCCTGCCGAGGGACAGAGGATGGCCGGATTAGGTGACCTCATGAGGTCCTACCCAGCACTATTTCTGGTCTTTGGAGATGAGACAGAGCAAAAGAGTGTTTCGTCTACCCCCCATCCCCTTCCCCCTTCTGCCTGCGAGGCTCGTGCTCATGATATCTCCTGAATTTTAACCTGATCAGCCACAGCATGAATTTTTCCAGAAGGCTGAAAACTTTTTCCACATGAGAGGAAACGATCCTGTCAAAACACAGTCCGAGATATACGGCAGGCAGGTTATCCCTGCCTGAGGAACCCTACACAAGTCCTGGCCCGGGGCTAGGGTTCACTGCTATGGAAAACTGATCAGCAGCTCCTCATGGAAATTGTTCCTGGAGAGGTCTTTTAGGAGAGGGTCTATTAGGACACACCGGCTTCAAGACCAGCATGGCAATGGCCGACCCCTTCTCTGCGCTCACCTGGTAGATGTGGTTCAGCTTGAAGTGCTTGAGGAGCAGCAGCAGCAAAGCCGAGATGCTCTTCACAATGATCTCTTTGTGTCTGTTCACGTCAATCCCCAACTTCATGCTCTGAAGAACGGTGATGCTGGGTTGGAGGGAAATAAGGCAACAGCACAGTGGGTGTGGGAGCAAGGAGGACTACGGGACTCTTGAGTTCTTATTCATCTGGACAGGCTCTAAAGAAATAGAGATGTTCCCTTCCTTCTGGGACTCCCATTTCTAACCCCTCCCGTCTGGTGACACCAAAGTGCATTAAAAAAGGGAAAAAAAGAAGCGGATTGCCCTCCGCCAGCAGTCCTGGGGGAGCAGGAGGAAGGACACCTACCATATGCTCATGTGTCTTTATGATTTGTGTCAGCTAGCGTGCTTCTAAGATTTGTGTCACTCAGCTAGCAGAGCGCGGTGGCTGCTAACTGTGCGTGAATTGTTACGCTCCTGAAAAACTGCCATTCACATCCTTGCCTTTCACCCCTCTGCCCTGGCAGCAGCAGCAGCTTGCACCTATCCAAAGAGACATCCCCAAAACTGAAGCCCCCTGAACCTATCGGCAAACTCCAACTCTCCTGCTCGGTCCAGCACTTTGTAGCAAAGCTGGGATGGCTGGTGGCCACCTCCTCTAGGACTTACGGCATCTCTTCAGGCAACACGTCTGCCAGGATGTTGATGGAGTCAGTCTTGGCTTTAGAGGTGGGCGCTGCAGCGAGGAGGATCTTCAGCAAAGCTATCTGCAGGGGAGGACAGGCGTGGAGGGATGCGCCCAGGAAAGGGCATTCCTTCCTTCTCCTTCACTTGCTGAAACTGGACAACTTCAAGCCAAGTCTATAGGGTTTCACCAGCCCAGGCTTCGTTCACCATGATGGACTGGCTATGCCAAGGCTCAACCTCTCCTTTTACAGCCTGGATAGACAGGCCAAGTGTGGGGAGCAGCGCTGCTTCAGCCTTAAGGCACCACGAGCTCCTGAACTCTAATAATGTAGATAAAATAATGCAAGGGACACCTGGAGCTTAATGCATTCAAATCCGTGTTGGTGTCTCCCTACGGACAGCGTGCACGTGATGCGATGAGCATCACAGAACCACAGACTGGTTTGGGTTGGAAGGGACCTCAAAGCCCATCTAGTTCAAACACCCTGCCATGGGCAGGGACACCCTCCACTAGCCCAGGCTGCCCAAAGCCTCATCCAACCTGGGAACGTAGCTGAATTTCAGGATGCACATTGCATTCCTCTGGGAACCTCTTGGGGCCATGGGAAAGCTGCAAGGGATGTCCCTGTAAGGAAGGCCATAACCTACAGACTCTCCACAGTTTGAATAGCTGTTGAGAGCACAGCCAGGTTGGCAGAGACCTGGAGGCATTATCACCTGGTTTGCTGAGCCACAATGAGGGTTTAGTTTGGTTCCTGGCCCAGCAGGCCATCACGCTCAGAGATCAGCATGATATCATAATGGAAGGTTAATCTCAGCAAGAAGGACAAAGGCTCAAGGCACCATTGAAGTCCATAGGTTGCTTCTTAAGGTCAGAAGTGAAGGTGCCTGCATCAGTGTGCAACAACTTGGTAAATACTACAGCTCATGCAGCTCAAGAGATGACATGGGACCATCCTCAGATGGTTCCCCTCAGTGTCTGGAGGACAGGAGCCAGTTTTGAGCTCCCACCAATGGGGAGGACTTTGTGCCGCGTCCCCAATCCTCTGCACACATCCTATTTTCCAACCACTGATCTGTCTACAACCATTTGACCAAACCCTGGGTATCCACACCCCTTGATCCTTTGAATCCCTCATCTTGGACTGTATTTTCCACCCAGCTCTGCTCAGGATTCCCACCAAAATCACAGAATCATACAGAATCACAGATTGGTTTGGGCTGGAAGGGACCTCACAGCCCATCTATTTCCAACCCCCCTGCCATGGGCAGGGACACCCCCCACCAGCCCAGGCTGCCCAAAGCCCCATCCAGCCTGGCCTTGGGCACTGCCAGGGAGCCAGGGGCAGCCACAGCTTCTCGGGGCACCCTGTGCCAGGGCCTCACCACCCTAAAATCTCACCATTCAAGTCCCAAACACACCCCAGCAGCCCTGTGCTGAGCTCTGCAGCTCACGGATTGGCACCGTTCCCCACTCAAAAGCTCTTCTTTACTTTTAAGAAACACGGACTTACCATATACTGGGGGAGATTGTACAACATTGCTCGATACAAGATCTCACAAGGGGTTTCTTGGACGTCCTCTTCCCCCTAGCACACAGAAACGTCAGAAACAAGGGAAAATTAAGTATTCCCAGTCCACACACTTGAGATCTGTCACCTCCATTAAACCCAGCTTGAAGACTTAATGATGGACATAGCTGCATGCTGACTGCAGGAAGCTCCAAGCCTTTTGCCACTGCTATATTTGGTCAAGATAAGGACTTCTAGACAAAAGCATCCAAGGTGTGTCCTAAGGATCACATGGAGAATGTATGGATTTCTACGTACCTTGGAAATCTTCCACACATCTATCTAGTGGTGGGGTACAGCGACTTCTTACCAGAGACATGGGGCATCTCTCCAGCTCCTCCTCGTTCTTGATCTGGATGTCTGAGATGGAAACGTACTTGTGCTGGCAAAAGACATAGACAGAGGCAGAGCAATATCACAACCGAAAGGTGAAACTCAGTCAGTGATGACATTTGCTGGTTTCAGAAATATCTGAGTTAGGTGTGTAGGTCACAGTAGGTGCATGGAGAACTCATCTTTGTGGGACATCCCTCTGTCCATGAAGCCCCTCACACATCATGCCTTTGATTATTTCCACCTACTCCTTCTAGTAAGTAAGGAGTAAGTACATGGAGAGGGACAATCACCTCCAGCAGGCAACCCAGACCTTAGATAGGGTCAGTTGACCTATGGAGGTGTCTCACTCCACGTGGAGCACTGCAGGAGCCAAAGCTGACCATGTTCCCCTGGGATACAGCACAGGTTTGGGCATGGACGTCCAAACCCAAGTCTGGAAGTCTGTCACCTTCAAAGCATGGCAAATGCTCACCAGAACGCAGCAACGTCACACCCTGGATAAAGGGAAAGTCCAAGTGCTGGACAATCAACTTGGAATTTCAGTGAAGACTGTTTTCCATTTTTTATCCCAAGTCTGGCAAGAAGCCCCAGTAGTTTTTCCTGTGACAACTAACAAGAAGGGACCCTCTCACTCCCTCCAGTAACTGTTTCAGCCGGGGGTTAGACGTGAGGATCCCACACTGCACATGGTGGCTGTCCAGCCCCTCTCCAGCTGTTCAGACCTCGGCTGGATTTATCTCATTGACTTCCTGAGGCAGAGAGAGCAGGAGCTCAGACCCAAGGCGCTGCCGTACGAGGGATTATGGCTCGAGGCGATGTGAAACTCAGGAAGGCCTGACATTTTTTGTTGTTAGGAATTTCCTCAATCACAGAATCACAAGGGTTGGAAGGGACCTCAAAAGATCATCTAGTCCAACCCCCCCCCCCGCCAAGGCAGGGCCACCTAGAGCACATCACTCAGGAACATGTCCAGTCGGGTTTTGAATGTCTCCAGAGAAGGAGACTCCACAACCTCTCTGGGCAGCCTGTCCCAGTGCTCTGTCACCCTCACAGTGAAAAAGTTTTTCCTCATGTTAACCTGGAACCTCCTGTGCTCCAATTTGCACCCGTTGCCCCTTGTCCTATCGCTTAGTGAGGCCGAGAAGAGCCTGGCTCCATCTTCCTGACACTCACCCTTAACATATTTATAAACATTGATGAGGTCACCCCTCAGCCTCCTCTTCTCCAAGCTAAAGAGACCCAGCTCCCTCAGCCTTTCCTCATAAGGGAGATGTTCCACTCCCTTGACCATCTTCGTGGCTCTGCGCTGGACTCTCTCTAGCAGTTCCCTGTCCTTCTTGAGCTGAGGGGCCCAGAACTGGACGCAATACTCCAGATGTGGCCTCACCAAGGCAGAGTAGAGGGGGAGGAGGACCTCCCTCGACCTACTGACCACAGCCCTTCTAATGCACCCCAGGGTGCCATTGGCCTTCCTGGCCAATACATGGAGTGCAACTGGTGTGCGAAGGGTTCACTCCGCAGACCGCATAATCTGCCACCTCAGGGGTCAGCAAGCATCAGGGGGCCTGGCGTGCTGCCACCTCCGCGAGGAACGGCACGGAGTGCGGAGTGGAGAGGAGACACCACGGCCAGGCGCTGTGATAGCACAGCAGGGACGGGAACCTGATGGTCCCGTGGAACTGACTAACGGCACAGTCGTCACCCTGAACCAGCCAAATCCCATTTTCTATTGAAATCATGTCCTTTGAGTGAACTTCGCTCATGATAATGTCATTTTAATACCAAAACACACCTCCATCTCGCCTCCAAGGCCTGACCACCCCTCTTTGAGTTTGCGCTCTGAATTTTCTTAAACTATATCTTTAAAAGTGAAGCGAGAGGCATTTACACCAATCATAATGAAGGTCTGTGTGACTGGAGTCCCTCAAGCTCCACCTGTGGATAAGAAATAGTATAAAATTGGCCCAAGAGAGAGGGGTGAGGGAAGCTACCATCGCGGACAAGTCAGAGAAGATACCAACGTTGAAAGCTCTCTCCGTCCCCTGGGAATGGTGGAGGGCTGAGCCTCTCTTCCCCCCATAGCGACGCCTTTGGGTAAGATTCCAGCCATACCAAGTGCTTTCTCTTAGAAACTTAGAACATCCCTGTAGAGTTATTTTCCCTAATTTGGCGCGCTGTACTACCTGTAACGTTATTGTTTGCACATGCCTTCGCAGACAGCCTGCTCTCACCGGTGATCCCTAAGAACCTCCATCTCTGCTACTTTCATAAACTGCACTGTTCACGTAACCAGCTCCAAGCGTTTCTCGCTGGTCACACAGTCTGGCCGTGTGAGCCCACAGGGCGCAGCTGGCCAGGGGGTGCAGGGCACCATCAGCGTGACCGTAAATCGTGATAGTCATAACTCAGAACCTAAGGCCAGCCACCCCCAGCTTCGCTGGAGCTGGAACGCAAGGGGGTTTATCTTCTGCCAAATTAGTCCATCTATTAACGTGACACCGTACGTCAGATGAAAAGGAGCAGAAGACTAAATTCATGTGAAACATCTACCGTGGACTGAGAGCAAACACCTGAGGAACTTGAGACTTGCCAAGTTGTCTCATTAATTGCTGTATCATAAAGTTCATGTGTATGAGACTTGCTGCTCTGCAACCCCCCTATGGCTCTGGTGATCTTGGCCAATGATTTCCCCACTTCCAGGAGATCCCCACAGGCCCGATCCCACCTCAGAGCACCTGCTGAGGGCCAGGGAGCAAGAACAGCAAGGGATGAGGGGAGACAAGCTAACTGCCACTCAGCAAGTCTTTCCGGGCTGCTTCATCCAAGTGCCATGCATGAAGCCACCATCTTACCTGCTTCAGTGTCTTCACGCTTTCATGGATGGGCCGTGGCAGCCCTATCAGGGTTTCAGTGTCTCTGTGGAGGATGAAAGAGGGAAAGTACAAGACTGGGAAGAAGATCTGTGTTTAACACTTCCACGTCACACAAAGTAAAAGAGGGACCCTGTAGTCTGCTGAAACTACTGAACGCATCCCAGATGGGTCAGGAGTTGGGAGAGGTGTTGGCATGAGCTGCCCGTGCTCCCTTCTCCTCCCCTGAACAGTCTGCACAAGAGAGGGGCAACAGCGGGGTGAAGAACTGGGGTGAAATCAGGTCTCTGCATGGAGTCCAGCACTGCACCCAAACCCGAATATACCCTGCTGGGCCTGTGCCAGGATGCCTCTGCACCCACAGCTGGATTTATTCACAAACTGGGTAATTCATGAGGATACCAGATTGTCCCAGCTCCCTCCTGCATCAAACCAGTCTCTGGTTTGGGCCAGGAGTCACTTATTCTGGGCTAGGTCTGATTTTTAAAAGAAAGAGGTCCTTGGAGACCAACATCTCCAAGAACATGTTTTTGTAACACCGAGTGCACTGCAGCAGCCCCAGCGAAATCCAGCGCTGCGCTGCATGGTCCCGAGCATGCCTTAGGCTGGCTGAGTTGAGAACAGCTCCGTGGACACCTCCCACCAGTTAAATCTCACTGATGGGAGCTATGAGACTGACTGTGTTGGACCCAGACATGTAACACTCACTGTCCCAGCGTGAATCCGATGAATTTGTTCCTGCTTGCTTCCAGGAAATGCTCGATGTCTTTCTGCCTGATGGAGCAGCAGAGAAACATAAACAAGGAGAAAGTTGGACAAGAGACATACCAGCTCACAGCCTACATTGCTCAGAAAGGACAGCAGCATGGGACCAGAAAGAACCCTTGGGCTTTCTGGGATTGATTTCTATAGGTCTAGAGCCACCACTGCTCTCGTTGGTTGGGAGCCATGTGAGCCAAACCCACTTGTATCTGCTGTGCACCTCCATGGGAGCGTGCAAATAAACAGAGAGGAGTTCTCTGCGACCAGCATCTCTTTATCCACCTTCTGTGCTCCTAGCATATGCCTCTTCAAGCAGCATCTGCTCACTTTGAGCGAACAAATGTTGTCTCCAGAGTCTGGCGGAGCATGTGCTGCTCTGAGAGAGCAAGCTGACATCTTGTCCACCTTGGGCATCTTTCCTGAGAACTGGTCAGGATCTCAACGCTACACGGAGGACATGAACCGTGAGCCAAGGGTCTCACAGGCAGAAAGAAACCCAGCTGGATTTCCAGGCACCAGCCGAGAAAACGACGATCATTTGATTTCGGAGCCGAGAGCATTAAGTTACGTGGAGTACGACAGCATCGAGGACGTGGAGATCCACGTGGGAAACCGATTCTTGTCATGTTCCTGTGAGGAGTGCTCTGCACAGACACACTCAACCCTGTCACTGCTCCCACATCGAAAAGATCTACTTGCTCCTGTGATTTAAAGACACTGTAAGGATTCCACCCTCTTTCCCTAATCTTCCCCCCTCTTTTCCCTGGAGGTGTCCAAAACACGTAGACGTGGCACTTCAGGACATGGTTTAGCAGACATGGTGGGGTTGGGTCGACAGTTGGACTTAATGATCCAAGAGGTCTCTTCCAGCCTTCAAGTTTCTGAGACTATGTCACATGCAGCAGAACTGGCCTTAGGAAGGGAAGGCACCACAGTCTTTACCCTCAGCTATTTTCCTCCGATTTCTTACTTTAGGGTGAGACCATTCAAGAAGGCTTCACTTGGCAACACAAGAGTCCCACTCAAAAAGCAAGAGGCAATGTCATTAACAAGTTCTGAAGATGGTTAATGGTCTAGGAGCCTGCCCTACCAAGACACAGTGGTGCTGGTTGTTCTCACAGTGCTCCAGCAAAACCTCCTTCCCAGTACAACCTGGGATGTCCAAAATGGGATTGCTCCTTAATCATCGAATGGTTTGGGTTGGAAGGGACCACAAGGATCATCTAGTTCCAATCCTCACCCCCTGCCACAGGCAGGGAGACCCTACAATAGACTAAGGTGCCCAAAGCCCCATCCAACCTGGCCTTGGGCACTGCCAGGGAGGCAGGGGCAGCCACAGCTTCTCGGGGCACCCTGTGCCAGGGCCTCAGCACCCTCCCAGGGAAGGATTGCTGCCTAACGCCCAATCCAAATCCCCCCTCTTTTAGTTTAACCCATCCCCCTTGTCCTGTCACTGCACTCCCTGATAACCAGCCCCTCTCCAGGGCCTTCCCTATCTGGAAGGCCATGATTAGGTCTCCCCAGAGCCTTCTCTTCTACTTATTGGCCAAGCTTGGCCATGCTTGGTTTGCAAAGCCTGGGGAAGGGCTCAGCTAATCCCAGTCCAGAAAGGACCAAGTGAGACAAAAAAAGAACTGGAGTCACTTCAGTTGAACTTGCCAGAGGCCAACAACCCTGCCACCGTCTGACGTCCAGCATACAAAGAACCCCAGGACAGGTGGGACTGGGCAGGACGGCAATGAAACCAGGTGGATTTACCTGACTTTGGGGGCCCAGGGGAGCCCTTTGGGGAATGACACCCTTTCGATAGGCGGGCGTTGAGCAGGCATTGCGGGGATAATCGTGTCCCGCTCCATCAGGTCCAGTTCCCCCTCGATCCCGCTGTCCACATCATCGTTCTCCTCTTCATCAACTCCTGCTTCATCATTCTTGAAGGGGTCTCTCTCATTGTAGATATCCAAACTGTCTTGCTTCATCAGGGGCTGCAGCAGAGGGAGGAAGAAGAAATTCAAGTCACTCCATGGATTTAATTTCTCTCCCAGCTGCTGGCACCAGACCTCTCATCCTGGAAGGATCAAGTTCCCAGATGTTCCTCAAGTGAGGATTTGCTTTGTACCTCTAACCTTGCTGCTCTGGGAGGTGTGACCTCATTTTCCATCTTAACTTTTGGAGCTATCATCCTCTAGCAAAAGAGGCATTTTCATCCTTAGACCGTAACACAGCAACTCCAAGAGTGGAGCTAAAAAAAGATGCGCTTGCTGTGAGCAGTTTGCTCCTCAGTGCTTATCAGCCCTCTGCCATGGGGTCAGGATGTCCTCTCGCTTCCTCCAGACCAAGTGCACAGTAGGGCTGATCTGCCACAACTGAAATTGGTGGATGAAAAGCTGGATGTGAGCCGGCAGTGTGCGCTGGCAGCTCAGAGCTGTGTGCTGGGCTGCAGGCCCAGCAGCGGGACCAGCAGGGCCAGGGAGGGGATTCTGCCCCTCTGCCCCGCTCTGCTGAGACCCCCCTGCAGTGCTGCCTCCAGCTCGGGGGGTCCCAGGGCAGGAAGGACACGGAGCTGCTGGAGCGAGGCCAGAGGAGGCCCC
>VWZZ01003533.1:162864-180682 GCA_013399095.1 Psophia crepitans
TTCCCCCTTGTCCTGTCACTGGTTATCTGCGAGAAGAGGCCGACCCCCAGCTCACCACAACCCCCTTTCAGGGAGTTGTAGAGGGCAATAAGGTCTGCCCTGAGCCTCCTCTTCTCCAGGGTAAACACCCCCAGTTCCCTCAGCCGCCCCTCATCAGACTGGTGCTCCAGACCCTTCACCTACTAAGCCAGGTCTAAATTCAGGAGGAAAACACAGACCAGCACGAAACCCTCTTCCTTCTTTCTAAATGGGAACGACCCACGCTTCAACACGTGCCGAGCATTTTACAGTCAGCCCCCTCTCACCATGTTGGGCTGCCATCCTTCGACATTGACACAGCGATCGATGCACCACCAGAAGTCATCTTCGGATTCTCCCTTCCAGGCGAAGACAGGGAACCCTGGCACAGAGAGGGAGACGGGTGCTAACACAGCCTTAGCAAATCCCTTGGGGATCGGCTCTGCCTATGTCCTCGCGTGATGAACCGGGCTCCCGACACCACTGCGGTCTTGCTTGCAGTCTGATTTTTCAACATCTACCTTCTAGGAGAAGCTTCAGAGATACACATTGAAGACACACACTGAAGGCAGCAGATAGGAGTCAGCTTTAGCCTTCCTAATTTCTCCATCTCCCCCATGAAAAAGCTCTAGTCACCACACAAGAGGGCAACACGCTCTCAACAATAACATTTATTTGCAAAATCAAGCCTTCACTGCAAGTTAGATGTCCCACCCTCCTATTAATCTTGTTAGCCACAAATTTACTTGAACGTTGTGACTCACGAGCAATTATTATTCTGCCTCAGCGAGCAAGACTGGGTGAGGGGCAGGTTGGTGGGTTTGGCTTCTTCTGGGTCTCCCAGTGAAACCCCTGGCCTTACCCAGGTAAAACAGGTTTGGAATGAACGCGTCTCCCCGGCGAGCAGCAACACGAACAGCTTCCGTTTTGCGACTTACGTCCCTAGCCGTTCTCTCTCTCACCCCTTTTACCCAAATATACAGAACTCAAGTTGAATTTAGCTTGGTTTCTTTACGCAAAATAACTTCCAGGTTCCCACGGCCCCGACAGCGAATGACGTGCATCACCGTCATCCACACTCTGTACTTCTATACTCAAGAGAAAAACCATTCTAAGATTTTCAGCCCGTTGGACAGGACTGATCTTGTGCTGTTTACCTCCCATAGATTTATTCTAAACTGAAGAGAACGAAGGAAAAAAAACCTGTAAGAGATGGTAAATGAGCTAAATATGACGGGACAGTAAGAAATCTTTTTAAAACCAGAAAGAACAAAGAGGGTGAAGTTTCCTACCGCTCTCAGCAAGGGCAGCAGCCACTTCATTAAGAGTAGAGTAGATGTTGCACGCAGCCCACCGGCACTGTGCGCCCAATGCACCGAGAGTCTCCATTAGGACCTGGATTTCAAAAAAACCCAAAATAATCAGGAAGAGCAACGCAAAGAGCAATATACAACGCAAAGAACAATATACACCTGGGATTTTTACTTGCTGTTTATGGGAATGCTGCTGAGGCATCTGAAGTTGGTTTTAAACGGCATCAGGGTCGTTGGAGAGTTGCACAGAATTGCAATTGCAATTACTTTTTAATTCAATTTAAAATGGATGAAGTAAATGAGAATTTCAACCTATATATATGTGTTTCAAAGTATATTCTATATGCAGCCTATATATATGTGTGGGGGTGTATATAAATATATATAGATGCAGATTTCACTCAGCAAAGTCCCAAATCTAGCCAGGAGAAAGCACTCCTGTCCCACGTTTGGAGGAGAAATCACAGCTCCTGAACTGCGGCAACGCACTGATCACTGAGCACCGCTCCTTCCCGCTTACACCGTGCAGGCAATTCCATTTCCTTAGTTATCGCTGCGCAAGCACGTGCATCACATCACCCTGAAGCACAGGTTCTGCTTATCTAGAAACGCTCACAAAATCAACCATTCCTGGTGTAAGGCACTGGACACAGAGACCGTATCTCTGTGTTAACTGCTCGGGTCTTTTCTAGAGGTGAAGCCATGGAAAATCCCTGTCTAAGAGTTTATTGACGGGGTCTTACAGCTGTCTGCGCTGTGATGTGCGTGCAGCCCACGATCTTGGCCCCGGCCAGCGGTTTCTCTCCCTGAGCTCTCTTCCTCAAAGCCATCAGCGCAGGCATTTCTGAAAAGCAAAGGAAAAAAGAAGCCCGTCAGTGCGGTGGGAAGCGGGACGAGCGCGTAAGGAACATCCAGCACGGCTTCTCGCCCTGCTAGCTGGCACTGCTCTGAATTTGTGCAGCTGTGGCAGCTTCAAAAAAAGCAAAAACCTTGAGAGCGGGGATCACATAAGTCATGGTACAGCTGAAAAGGCCCCAATAACCCTCCGAGGGGTTTTTTCCCCCTGCTATTTAGGATGCAGCATCATCACATTTTCAAATTTCTACCTGTGAATGCCCAGGTGAGGCTGGAGGAAAATCTGCCTCCGGCTGAGGAGGACTTGGGACTCATTGCTCTCCAATATCCCTCCAAGTACCTAAACACCACTTTGCCTCCGCTACCATCCCTGAGGGTGTTTAAGGAAAGGTTAGATATGGTACTTAGGGACGTGGTCTAGTGGGTAATAGGTGGTGGGGGGATGGTTGGACTAGATGATCCTTGAGGTCACTTCCAACCTTAATGATTCTATTCTATTCTATTCTGTTCTATTCTAAAACAAAGTTGTCTAATTTGTTTGGTGGATTTCAGTCCTTTCCACTGATTTTAACAAAATGCATTCGACTACCAAGTAGTCCCTCAGTAGCTGGGTGGCTGGAGCTACACCACACAACCCCGTAACTCCTTTCCACCCCACAAAACCCCATAAAAGTCTTCTCGTCTCTACCAGGAATGGCGTCAAGAAATCACCAACCCACTGAACCTCGCAAGAAGAGGATTTGGAGGAAGGAAGAACCCCACAAGACGGCCTAGGACGACGCGGAGCGTGAGGAACGTGCCCCATTTACCTTGTTCAGCAATTTCAATCTCTCGGCGCCCAAATTCTGCCTGCTTTATGTTTTTCACACAGAAATCGCTGCTGCCTTTGGAGTTCTTCTGCTGCTTGTCTCGGGGGGAGGTCTCATCATCAGAGCTGTCTGTGTAGGAGGCAGCTGGAGGAAGAAAAGGAGGTCAGAGACAGCACAAAATATTCCCTAAAGCCAAACCACCTGCCGATGATCTGCTGAATGTGTCTATGGATGTGCTCCTCCATGTGCACGTGCCAACCCCTCTTGTCCTCAGCTGGCATCTCCTCTTCTCCTTACAACGACCATTTCCCCACACTCAGTTTTTACCCGCAACGACCTCCTCACTCTCATCTCCCTCTACAGCAACACCACAGCGGAGCTAATTAGCTCCAGCACTGCTCGTATCCCCCAGGGGCTCAGCTCCTCATGCTTTGCAGCTCCTCTGTGGCCTCCTCCCATCCCTCTTCCCAAATGCCTTTAGAGCTCTCAGCCAACAAAGATGCCTATTAATGTTTTGAGTACTTTGAAAACATTAAGAGTTGTAATTTCAGACAGGGTAGATACAAGACCCTATTTAATTTTAAACACCGGCACGGCGGAGGCTGCTAGTTAATCGTTGTTCAGTTACGGTGGTATTCCCAGTCCTCGGATTTGCCCAATTTCAACGTTCTTCAATAAGGGCAATGGCCACAAGCTGCTGCCTGGGAGGCTCACATGGGACAGTAGGAAGAAAACTCTTCATCAGGAGGATAACACAAGATTGGCACAGGTTAGTCAGAGAGGTGGTGGCTCTCCATGCTTGGAGGACTTCAGGAATTTGTTAGAGAAAGCCCCTGCTGAACTGACTGTGCTGGCAATGTCCTGCCCTGAGTGGGCACGGGGGCAAGAAGACCTCGGTGGTTCCTTCCAACCAACATTTCTGTACATGTACAGACAGCTCAATCCAGCCCCTGGAATTTTTTCCCTCTTTTCTATTCTAAATAACAAACACTTGGAGATGTACTTAGCATTTTGCCTTTCTGGAGCTTCTTTAACCCCTCTTCCCTCTTGCTCTTTGGCTAAGAGAAGAGGAAGAAAGATGGCACCACTTCTCTCCACACCAAGGAGCCTACAGGGGATAACGAACATGCGGTCTCACAGAATCAGATTATGCTTCTTGCCTAAGACGATACGTGGGTCCCAGGCGTGGAGGTGCGTGTGAACACACACTTAATTACAGTTACTGACAATAACTGTCTTCCTCTCCTATCAATGTCCTCCAAACTCTTGGTTAGGCAACTACTTTATGGCAGACACATGGAGATTTAGTGAAGGGCCCTTCAGGGAGTTAGAAATCCCCCTCCCAATTTATTTTGATTACTAAAATCACATGTAGAGTCCATTTTCAATTTAAGCCACAATCAGCCACCACTTCTGCTTCCAGCTTACCAGGATCAGCTGAAGAGACTATTCGTGCCATGTTTGCCCCCATGAGGGAGACCAGACCTTTTTCCTTTCATCTTCTAGGACTGGCATCAGCAAAGCAACACGTGAGGTTCGGAGATGAACTGGAAAGCGTCACTCCTCTTTCCTTTCCAGAGACAAAGCACCTGGAGCATGGGGTTCTTAGAATCACAGAATCCCTAAGGTTGGAAAGGACCTCCGAGATCATCAAGTCCAACCGTCAACCCAACACCACCATGCCTGCTAGACCATGTCCTGGAGTGCCATGTTTATATGTGTTTTGAAAGTCTCCAGGGACGGCGATTCAACCACCTCTCTGGGCAGTCTGTTCCAACACCTCACTACTCTTTCCATGAAGAAGTTTTTCCTAATATCCAACCTGAACCTCCCTGACACAACTTGAGGCCATTCCCTCTCGTCCTGTCGCTTGTTACTTGGGAGAAGAGACCGACACCCTCCTCACTACAACCTCCTTTCAGGTCCAGCTGAGCTCCTTACCACCACCACTACCATCACCTCCTCCTCTCTGGCCTTGGGACCAAACTCAAGAACCTAATCCTCATGGTCATCCCCCATTCCTCATGAAATTGCTCTGAAGTTTTACCTCAAGTCTTTACTCTCTAGATCATGTGGTACTTCTAAAATGAACAAGAGACCTGGCATCAAATTGGTTGTTACAGCAGAAGAGGACCACCTTTGCACAACTGCACTATCCATCACAACCTCAGCAGAGTTGGCCAATATTACGCACCACTAGCAAATGACATGCATGTGTGAAGGCACCACACATGATGACGAGCTCTCCCTCTTTCACGGCACCAGGAAAGAACTGGTTAAATCTTTACCCTGGAAATGTTGCATAGTCAAACTCAACAGCTACCAGCTTTGGTTGATGCGTGTGATCGAGCTTCTCTCCCAGGCTCAGTCTCCAAGAGGGAATGATCTACACCAAACACCCAAGGGAGTTCGTCTACCCAACAGTCAGAACAGTTTCCCAGCTTTCTACCCCAATTCTGTGCCAAGGGAATTTGGTAGCACGAAGGGTGAGCGCTTCTTACACAGTGTCATAGGAAGAACGGCACGGTTGAGCCGTGGGTCTTATCACCACCCACCAGCGCTCCCGAAGAGCTGCAGCTTTCCAGAGGCGTCCAGACCTCAAGTGAAGATTGATACCAAGAGTCCCTTCAGAGAACTTGGGGCAAAGGCAAACCACCCCTCTACCCAGTATTTTAATAGCTCCGTTAATATTTTCACACCAGAAAACCCAAAGCAAGGAGTTAAACCCTCCCCCCCCAGCATGGCCACGGGTTTGTCTTTCCTGCTGCACCCAGCAAGCCGATTACTTTCTCTTCTGGCTGGCGTGAAGCGCTTGAATGATCCCAAGGAAAAAAAGCTTAGCGCTGCCACTGTCGGCGTGCCAGGCTCCCCAAGACCCGCTCGGACCTTAATCCGCTTACGGAGGAGAATTACGCATTGCTGAAATTTCTCTGCAAAGACTCCATCCTCCGCGGGGTGCGAAAGGCAAGTCCGACCCTGCAAACAACACGCTGACGGCAACGTATTTCTGAATTCGGGTGCACAATCCCACAGCAGCTCTTGAAGGAGCGGGAGCCTGGTTTGATACCAAAAGAGCACCTTATATAATACCGTGCTCTTGTATATCAAGGACCCCAGAAGGATTAATTACTTAAAGGAGAATTATTTCCTTGAAGACAGCTAATCTGTGCAGTGGTTTCTTTAAAACCATGGATCCTGGTTCTGGGGGCTGAAAAGTAATTTTTTTAAACAGAAAACCCCACCTAGATGGGAGCCAGTTTTTCAGGCACAGATGGTTTTTTACCGCTGCATCATATAATATACTGCAGCGCACGTGGCACTACGGTAATTAAATTAATACTGTTAGTGTAGGATAATAGCATACGAATATTTAACAGTAAATTTTGCCCTTGTCTTCCTGTAAAATGAAAAACGAGTACTGAAAGGAAAGGATTCCTAGCACCTGTAATCTAGAAACATCCAATTAACCGATGGGATAGACAGTCTCCTAACCCAGCAAAGGCCAGCTCAGAGCCTGGATCCAGCAAAGTTCAGCTTTGTTAATATTTTAGGTGAAGATCCGCTCACGTCTGTAGTATCAGCGTCGGTAAGGGCAAAAAAAGGGCAACCTGCCCCCACTTCTTTTCTGTACAACCTTTGGAAAGTTATGAAACAGCAGGAGGATGAAGTCAATCGCCTTTAATTAAAGATATTACCCTTCTAATCTCATTTCAGCGCCCACGTAACGTGTGCGCGGTGGGTAACACACAACGCTGAACCCGTTAGTATTCAAAGCGCTGGGCTGATACAAGCCAGCTGATCCCCCAAAATCTTTGCTCGAGCAGACAACAATCATCTGCGGTTTGCAGAAAGGGGAAGAAGTTATGAAAATTGAAGCCATTTGCCCAGCGCCAACGCCAAAACGTCCCCTCGGCTCCAAAGCTGCGCTGCCAGGTCGGTGCCTTGCCCTGGTTTGCACTAGCAAGATGCCACGGTGCGTCCTCGGGCGTGTAAACCGCACCCAAACGGAGCAGAAAACGATTCATTTCCCTGGTGAGAAAAATCACCCGTTTGAAATTAAGTGGAAGCACTACAGAGATCTGGCGGCTTGGGGCAAATGATGTTTAAGATCCTTCTAATTTGAAAAGTCAGATGGGCGCGGATCGTTAGTATTTTCGTTCTTAGTTCTTTACAGCAACATAGAGATCACAGAATCATGGAACGGTTATGGCTGGAAGGGACCTCAAAGCCAATCTAGTTCCCACCCCCCGCCATGGGCAGGGACAGCCCCCACCAGCCCAGGCTGCCCAAAGCCCCATCCAACCTGGCCTTGGGCACTGCCAGGAATGGGGCATCTTCCACCTCTCTGGGCATCCTGTGCCAAGGCCTCACCACCCTCATTTTTCTCTCTGTTGCTTCTAGCAAAGCCCAGTTAGCAACACATCGCACCTTGTATGCTGTTCCAGATCCCAATTTCACTGATTGTACATATTTTGGAGACCAGCTGATGATTTTAATTGAACTTTTCCCATTTTGATGGGCAGGAAGACCCAGAAACCGCAGGCTGTTTGCAGAGCTGCTGTTTCCACACCCAGGCTTCTCCTGCACCTCTAAAAAGGCACCGGCATTTGCCCAACATTCGGGGCAGAGATGCTGGGATGACAGCCTTCCCACCAAGCATGTCTCAGGGAAGAGTTGCTTAGGTTTTGCTCACTTCTTCACTCATGCCCACCATCTCCAAACCTTGGGACTTCCACACACCCCTTGTCTGTCCAAAGAAAAGCAGCAAAGGGTGAAGGGTCTGGAGCACCAGTCTGGGGGGGGGCGGCTGAGGGAACTGGCGGGTTCAGTCTGGAGAAGAGGAGGCTGAGGGCAGACCTGATGGCTTTCTGCAGCTCCCTGACAGGAGGGGGTGGGCAGGGGGGGTTGGTCTCTGCTCCCCACCAACAAGGGATGGGACAAGAGGAAATGGCCACAAATTGCACCAGGGGAGGTCTAGGTTGGGTAATTGTTCATCAAAAGGGTTGTCCATCACTGGGACAGGCTGCCCAGGGAAGTGGTGGAGTCACCATCCCTGGAGGTATTTAAAAGACGTGTAGATGTGGTGGTTGGGGACATGGTTTAGTGGTGGGTTGGGCAGCGCTGGGTTAACGGTTGGACTTGATCTCAAAGGTCTTTACCAACCTGAATGACTCTATGATTCTTCACCTCCATTATCATCTCTCTGCTCCTCACGCTCCTTCCTTCCCAGCCCTTCCCATCCCGGGAGGGCCTACTGGGCTGTTTACACTGTGCTACTGCTCAGCCCTAAAAGGAGAATGACAAAGATCCACGCCGAGAGGTATTAATGGGATTTATCCACCCATCCTGCAACCGTCCTGGGAACAGAAGTCTTCGGCCTTGACTGTCGGCCTCGCAACTTTCATTAGGAGGGAAACATAATACTTTCACAAGCTAATTAATTGTGTTTGCTGATGCTTTAGCAGGAGATGCTAAGTGCAAGGGGCGGAGGAGAATTCCCCAAAGCTGCTCCAAGTTCTTTCAGCTGCGAATGGGGAGCAAACAGGAGGACATTAGCCAGGCTAATCAGCCTATTAGTCGTTAATGATGACAGTCATAAAACATCCCCTGCTATGACATCGGATGGAGTTGTAAAAACTGCACAAATGTTATATTAATCACAGACCTGTATTAGAGAAGTCTAATCATTAACACCAGCTCAAAACGCGCTGCCCAAGATGGTATCACTACAAATATAATCCAGGTGTCTTACAAAGTGCAAAGGGAGCCCGGGCTGATGTCTCTCTGGAGAGGACGCAGCAGGCACTGTTCCTCGATTTCTCCTAAAAGCCCTTTGTGTAGGAATGCAGCCCCTGCAGGGGTGATGGGTCACCCAGGTTGCCCCAACCTTGAGGGGCTCCTCCATGCTTCTGGAGGTTTCTCCAAGCGTGCAAGGCAGCATGAAAGAAGAAGCAACCCAAGAGCCAGGAAAGGAGACAATGATCAGTCACTAGTTCCACAGGAACCAGCGTGAAGCCATCGGACTGTGCGTGGCTTTCGCTGTTCGTGCGCCCAGGACCAGATCACAACCTCCAGCAGTCACATCTTCTGGAGATGAGCACCTGCCTCTGCCAGGAGCAGAGAGGACAGGATAACCAAGTCTTGTCCACTAGTTACCTTGGCTTTTCTAAACCTGGGTTGTTGAAAAACCTGAAAAGCTTACAGGTCCTCATGGTGTTTTTCATGTAGAGCCCAGGCGACGACCTGTTATGGGCAATGTGCTCCTGCCACAAAGCCACGTCACATAAATGTGCTCAGCCATCCGCTCCGACTGTGGTTCTGAGATACGCTGTGCCCAGAAGGTATGGGAGATGGGCAGGACCAATAACACTCCCTCAACCTAGTGGGCTGTCACAGTGTGGTCCTGCTCCAGCTATTTCCAAAATCCTGAGAAACAGGGAAATAAGTAGAGAAACACAAAGGAGGCTTTCCATCCCTACGTCAGGAAGACTTCTGCCCCATGACCTAGGCTCAGGTACAAGTTCTGTGCGCAGCGTCTCTGTGCAGTGGTCAGCCAGGAGCCAGATCCCATGTTGGTGGAGGCTTTCTACGCTTAACAGAGCTAAAATGTTTCTGTTTAAACCTCTCAGGGATCTGCTGGCTCCTCAACCTTCCACCATCAATGCTGTTCCCTTTTAGCGACGGCATCTAGCTCAGCTCTCATGCTGGCAGAGAAGATCACTCCATGCCTCGCTGCTCGCTCACGTGGTGCTCTGCACACCTTCTCCAGACAGCTCAAGAAAAAACCCCCATGAACCCACATTCATCACACGCGGGAGGTTTTATCCTGTTTGCTCCCAACAGGTCATGGCACAAACAATGACAGGACGGGCACAAGAATAATGACATTCTCTAAAGCTTCAACTGCCAAGACCTACTAGGACTTCAGAGGGACGTTGGCTTCAGCTGTAGGTGTCAGCTACATCCACCCTGGGAAACAAACAGGCGAGGGACTGGTCCCCAGTGCTGGAGCTGGCCGGCGTGGCAGAGCTTGGCACATCCATCCATGCACACAACCAGATGGCGTGGACAGCCCAGTGCGAGCCCATGGGCTCTGTCCTGCTTCCCTCAACAACAGCCACGTAGCTGGAAGGTGGGATATGGCCAAAAACACCTTCATACAAGCAGATACAAGAGGACTACCTTCAGATTTGATTTTCAGCCACAGGCTTTCAGTGTGCAGAATGAGACTTGTCTGTGGCCAGCAAGCTCTACAACCAAAACCCAACCGCAGCTTGTAGCATGTCATCCACCCCCAAATTTCTTCGTTACGCACAAGGTATCTAGCTGAGAGGGTCAGCGGGGATGCACCTTTGAGGTCTCTGATGCTCCAAACTGCCAGCTATCTACCCAGATTCTCCTCAAATACGCTGTGATCTGCCAAGTATCCGAAAAATCCATCTATGTCGTGGACAAGGACTAAGTGAAGGACTGTGGTGGAGCCTCACCGCGAATGCTCCCTATTCCTCATGGCTCTGGCATAACGCCAGACCTTGGCCACCAACCTGAATACCCATCTGAGAGCTCTTGACCGTGAGTTTTGGTACACATCACCAGAAAGGCCTGGTCATCTGCCTTCACAGTCATGAGGATGGAGGAATAATACCTCCTCCGGTTTCAAGTTGCTTACATCTCCATTCTTTGTAGATTTGGGTTGGAAACTGGTTTCTTCAACATCTTCTTCAAAGGGCCAGGACCAGGATGGGATCAGATTAAGACTCCTTGAGGGATGGGGAATTAGATCCAAATTCCTTTCTGTGATGGTCTCACCTAGCACAATAGCTGTAACACTTTAGGTAGCAACCAGTATTCCCTTCAAAGTGCCAAGGATCCCAGATGGACCTATCCTGAAGAATTTGAGAGCATCCCTGATGACCTCTCCCTATTCCTGGAAAGTCATCATCCTCCTAACCAACTCCTGAAGTGACGCAAGGTCTCCAGCGCAGTAAATGTACTTAACTCTGACATAGAGACGAAGAAAAGAGGACACTGGAAGGTGAGGGACGATACTGGTGGTGATAATGGCTGTTATCGGACCAGGGTGAATTTAGCTAAAGGTGCCACTTGGGGGAATAATGTTTTACAGAACGGGCCGGTGATGTTCCTGCGTGCTGGGAAGCGTGGTGGCCTGAACCTCCTCAGCACTTGGTGGCCACAGCGACTTATTTGCCGAATCATTCTACAGACTGTTTGCGAAGTGCGGGGCAGCTTCGTCTCTTCGCTCCAAGTCAAGGTAAGTTTCGGCAGTCGTTCTCTCAATGCTGCGCTATTTTCTGTGCGGAAAAATGCCAATTTCTACCAGGAGCCGTGTTTTCAGGCCTTTCTTGTGCTGCCTTGTTTTGCACCATAGAATCACAGAATCGTTTTGGTTGGAAAACACCTCTAAGATCAACTTGAAATGTTGAATGTTTGACGAACGGGGCACTCAGTGAAATTAGTCTGTCTTTGACGGGGATCTACCTTTGACTGGGTTTTAAGAAACCTTCATGGAGTGCTCCAGAAATTACGTTGCAGTTGTCTACATCAAAAATGATGCACATTCAAAGAAAACAAAACAACTCCAGCACCTATGCAGGACAAAACAAACCTTTGCTGTGCCATGTTCTCAAAGGAACGAGCCTGCTGCCAGGGCCAGGCAGAGCCTGAAGGTTTCTGGATAGTGCTGCACAACCACCAAATATTAGTCCAGATAAATCAAGTTTCCAGAAACATTCTTTGTAAATATACCTGTGATTTCAGAAGAGCCCTGAAATTTAAAACAAAAAAAAACCCCAGAGCCCCAAATAAACCCAACCTCCTCCCCAGCGAGTTCCCCTAAGTCCACCGCTCGCTAAAAGTTTGATTTCACAGATTCCAGCAGGAAAAATGCAGAAGACACACGCGTGGCCTTCAAAGGTCACTACTGCTCCTCCAAAGGCTCCAATTTCACGTGCAACAGGTGAGACCAACCCTACAGTGGGATCCACGTGGATTTATTCAAGAATAGGAAGGGGAGATGACATGCAAGCACGAACACAAGGGAAACACTGTTTTGCTGAGCCTGGAAGGAAAAGGAAGGGGAAGAGAGGAGGAAAACCAGCGGCAACTGCACACCAGGGTTATAAGGAGAGATCAGAAGTGTTAAGAGCATCACAGTGACTTGAATTTTCTACCCAACTATACATGAAGATGAGAAAAGAAGCAACAACCCCCCTTCCATGCCTGCCCTCCGACACTACCGACTACACAGCAGATCTGGGAGACCCTCGAGCGCAAGGCAGGACAAACCCTGCGGTCTGCAGAGACGCCGTGGCGGCACGCACCTGAGCTGTAGCTATCTGTCGAGGACTGCGAGATGGAGCGCGAAAGAGAACGGCGGCCGATCTTCGTCGGGCGCTTGTTGAATTCTTGCTTTTGGTCAGCAAACTGGATCTGTTAAAAGAAATGAGTAGTTTGGTCAGATGTAAAAAGCCAACAGCCTGGTACAGAAGATTGATCCCAAGAACCCAAAGCGCTGAGCTACACCAACACCATCTCAGTCACGGGCGGAACCGCAGTTCCTGTTACCTACCCGGGGACAGGGCACGCTGAGTTGCCTGCTGTGTTTCATTTCGGAGCCTCCACCAGACGCAGCATCAAATACCTTGACGTTCCTCTTTTAACCATACACATCAGAAGGCTTCTGTCCCGTCACACACAAACCGATTTTCCCAAAATGCTAAAATAAGGGTTATTACTAAAATAAGAGAAGCCCCATCAGGGCCACTAAGGGTTATTTGTCGTAAGAGAAGCCCCATCAGGGCCATCCAACATTTGCAGAGCTGATGCGGACACTGACCTATCTCGCAACGTTTACTGTGGCGACCGGCGGGAGACGCCCTCTATTTGCTGTACGAAATACAAAAGGCAAAAATAAAGACTCCAAGTAACAAACCCCGCTTCCAGCTGCGCTCCGTATTACGGAACGTTTGAGATCAGACGCATCGCTCAAGGCTGTTGTACCTGTTGGGAGCACGGACGCCTGGAGAACACAAGTATTTAAGAGTACACGACTGTAGGCAACGAGCCAAGAAACGCAGGATAAGGCGAGTAAGGGGAATGATGTGCAGGCTGGCAAAACGGAATCGACCAAGTCGGAGCGATGGAACCAACGATCCCTCCCCAGCAACGCCTCCAGCAGTACCACCCCAACGTTTCCTGGCATTTTGCACCTACCCTCTTTCGTAACGGAGCTCATCTCATTGCAACCACTTCTTGTGGGTGACAACCAGCAACCTGCTCAACCTGAGATGAAGAATCAAGCCCGTTTCTGTTTCAGGCATCAGCAAGGAATGAAGATTTCGGACATCTGCGAAGCTCCGAGAGCAGCAGCGGGTTTGAGAGCAGCCCAGCACAACCAGGCTCAGCCCTGGGGGGGTTGGACTAGATGACCTTTTGAGGTCCCTTCCAACCCTTGTGATTCTGTGCCCGTGTTACGGCTGCGAGAACTGCCAAGCCGAGAGAGAAACATTTAAGACAGCAAAGCCGATCTGCTCCGAAGCATGCAGAGGCCAGAGGGGTAAGTAAAGAAGTGTCACTTTTATCTAGGCACTTTTAAGTGGAAAATGACATTTAATTAATATTAAATAATAAATACTGAATTTCATTTAATTAATCTGGTATTTACAGAAGAACCTCTTCCTCCAAGCTTCGTTTTACTCCTGCCCCTGGTTGAAAAGAACAGCAAGAAGGCCAAATAATCCGTATTTCCTTATAAACTCCCTGAATCCAGGTGTTCCCATAAACCAAACATCTGCTCTTACAGATGATCATTAGTGATGTCACAGCAGCAACTCAACCCTTCTGTGCCATGTTGACATGCACCTTGGGTTGAACTTAATGCTTTTTCTGCTCATACCAGCACCAACCTTCCGCTGGTGACCCCAAAGGGCTTCACGAGCATCCGACACTAAAACTGCTCGGGGCCCACCTGCCTTGCCCAGGGGACACGGTGCATCTCAGAGCCGCGCCAGCACCTCAACAGCCTTCTCCGTTCTCTCTCTCTGTGGCTGCTGGGCCATATTTAAGCATTCAGGAGGAAAGACTTGAAGTTTTAGGTAAGATTTTAACTCCCAGTGCTCATCGCTTTGCAAGCCAACCGCCAACGCTCCCAATACGTCGATAATTTGCGCTACATCTCTTGGAACACGACTTGCAATTGCAAATTCCCTCGGACTTTGCCACGGGCATAAACTGACTCAATCTGGTCCAACGGGGTTAAATATTTACATCTCCAAAATACTAAAAGCCATTAATTGAGTCTATTAACTAACCCCTTGGGATATTTTGAAAGGGTAGTTTTGGTTAAAGAAGTCACCTAACCAGAAAGAATTCGATCCCGTGCTGGGAACTCAAATTCAAGTGGTTTAAGCAGCAGCACTTGAGACGGGCTGGTGATGTTACGGAGCTGGACCCGGCTTTTCGGGCCAGGAAGTGAAAGAACAAGGTGTTGGGGCTCTCAGATGGCTAATTCAGAGTCCCCCACGTACCCAAGTCTGAGCTGGCCTGGGGACAGCCAGCCCAAGTTGCTGGGGAGGGAGAAAACGACCTAGGAGAGGATTTACAGCAGCACCTGGAAGCTCTTTTTATTTTCTACTAATCTTAAACCAAACAACAGAACGACAGCAGCTCAGGAAACACACAGGGGAGGGGAGAATAAGCACGACAAACTCGTATTACAGTCAGGAGCTGCGTTGTGGATTAACACCTCTGATCCCGGCGCGACAGGGTTTTAACACACACGCAGTGGTTTTCATATTCCTTTTCTAAGAAGCTGTTGGCCCGAAATGACTTCTTCTTTTTTCTTTTTTTTTTTGTTTTTTCATTTAAAACAAATCCCTCGACAGCAGGGCAGCTTCATCAAAGCATCCCGTTATTTGTGCAACAGCACGCTCCCGGCCGAGGGAGACACGCTGCAGTCTAACAGAGGGTGAGTAACTCGTATTACAGTTAATATCTTCCTTTCACTGACAGACAACAACATGTCAAAAAACAAAACAAGTCATGAATCAAATTAGGCAGACCTAGAACTAGACTTTAAACCCTGTCCTAACCCCCCTGAAGGGTTTAAACCCTTTAAATGCCGCCACAAGCCGGGTTTAGCTTTAGCTGAGCAAGGCACTGACTGCCAAGAGGTGGAAGGAGGCACCATAAGAGGAGAACGTAGGGAAGAGGCGTCTTCCAGGTCAAGGCTCAGGTCTGGTTTTAGCAAGCGTTGACCCTTCACCAACACCTTTTGGCTTTATCCTTTGAACAACAGAGAGAGCGGGCACGAAAGGGTGCTGGGATGTGATTTATGAACGACGAGCACTGTATCCACCTTCCTTCAGTGCTGGATTTTGTATTGTACGGACACGTGAAGGGTACAAAGTGCCGGCAGGAATATACCCTTAAGCCAGTTTCATAGAACCCCAGGCTGGTTGGGGTGGGCAGGGACCTCCCAGTCCCCCGGGCCCCCGCCCCGCCATGGTCAGGGACACCCCCACCAGCCCAGGCTGCCCAAAGCCCCATCCAACCTGGCCTTGGGCACTGCCAGGGAGCCAGGGGCAGCCACAGCTTCTCGGGGCACCCTGTGCCAGGGCCTCAGCACCCTCCCAGGGAAGGATTGCTGCCTCCCAGCTCAGCTCCAGCTCCCCTCCTGCAGCTCCAGGCCCTTCCCCTTGGCCTGGCCCCCCCTGCCCTTGTAAAGTCCCTCTTCCCCCAGTTTCCATAACACATCTTCATGGCAGAGATTTCAGCAACGCGCACTCGATCCAGCCAGAAGGAGAAAACCAGACCTTGCTCACCCAGACCAAACCCCTGGTTTAAGCCCCTACCGAACGGCACAAGGCGACTGATGGCACAACACGCCGTGGTCGGGGCCACTCGAGACAGGGACGAGAAGGGTGATTTGGTTCCAGGCTGAACTTATTCAGCTCAAACCGAAAGGTCCCTGAAGGCAACAGCCGACTTTGCACCCGCTAAAGCTCAAAGGAGAAACCGCAGCCGCTGAGAGCTGCAGCGGCTTGGATTTAGGAGTCCAACCTGCTCCGCGGCAACACAAATGCCGCTGCTTTCAACCGCCGGCAGGAAAAAACCCCAATTCAAGCCGAAAAACCTCACCTCTGTCAGTACAAGGGGTTCACGACTTCTGAATGCAGGTGCCTGCTCATTACATTTCAAGCGAGCTACGTCTCACTTTGACCTGGGCTTTCCACCACGAAGAGCCACTCTACGCTACTACACCGAGCAAAACGGTCTGGGCAGCCGGGGTTCCCCTGGGCAATCTCCCCGCTCGCAAACCCATCGTCTCCCCCACCACGGGGCTCCGAGGGACAACCCCAGAGCAACGTGCTCGGCGCTTCATCACGTCAAACCTCCGGCTCCCCCGAGAAAAGAAAGTCACCTGGAGATCGGGATTTTCTCTAAGCAGTGAAGGGATGGAGTGAGCTCCAGAAATAAGCGATTTTGGGGGGGGAACAGCAAGGAAAGGAGGGGAAAAAAATGGGGGTAAAGAGAAACAAATGTACTTTTAAATAGAAAAACGATACGGCGGTACTAGAGACTGCCCTCACCTGGGCTTTAATCCCCGAATCTCCGTTCACGTTGTATTTCTTCTTGTTCGGCATGACGGCATCACCGACAGCCCCTCCGCACCGTCTCCCGCCGGGGCAGGGGCTGCCCCCCCATTTATACCTCCCAGCCCCGCTGATCCCGATCCTGCCCGCTCTGGTTTCAGCCGCGGGGTGGAGGGAGAGGGAGGGAGCGAGGGAGGGAAAGGGAACCGCTCGGATTTTCAGACTCCCTTGGTTTTGGCAGGAAAGGACCCCAAGACTTAATGAGGCGTCCCGCCAAACAAGCCCTGCTTCTGGTTTACGTTGAATTACAGCGTTTGCCCGACCTCTAGACAGTTAGCGGCAGTTTTTACCGTGGCCTGGCTTGTGTGTGCATAACAATGGCTTATTTATATAACCAGAACATCTCCCTGCTCACTATAATTAACTTGCTAATTAGACTCTTTTTAACTCGGGTTCTCCCCCCCCACTTTCTTTTTCCCCAATGTCAGATGATTATGTGAACAGAGCCTCATTAGAAGAAAATTAACTAATGAGCAACTAAAACAACGAAGGCATTTGTTAGATGGCAAAGTAGTTTTTAATTATGCCGGTCCCCGCTCCGTCCCCCACGGCAGCAAGTGCAGAGAGTGTGTCCTTGGAAGGGTCCAGACCCTGACGTCCATCCCACTATTCCCACATTGGACCATTCTTCTTAGATCCACAGACTGGTTTGAGTTGGAAGGGACCTTCCAGCCCATCCAGTTGCCCCCCCCTGCCATGGGCAGGGACACCCCCCACCAGCCCAGGCTGCCCAAAGCCCCATCCAACCTGGCCTTGGGCACTGCCAGGGAGCCAGGGGCAGCCACAGCTTCTCGGGGCACCCTGTGCCAGGGCCTCAGCAGCCTCATCCTAAACCATTTCTTCCTTATATCTAGTCTCTTCCCACTTACAGGTACTACTGCAGGAGGACAATGGCTGTGGATAACCCCAGGGAGATGCTGGTGCAGCAGAAGTATTGGGGATGGATGCTTTGCTACCAGCGACGGCGCAGACCCAATTTTTTATTTTTTATTATTATTATTTAGTGGTCAGAGCTGTTATGCAAAGAGTTTTGTCCCTGACAACGTACCCAAGACAATTCCTGTAGAGAACCTCAACATTTGCTCCTGAAGAAGAGGGAGCTGGGAAGCGATGGGGCATCGCTGATTGATTTCATTAAGGAACCTGATGA
>VWZZ01003536.1:0-17124 GCA_013399095.1 Psophia crepitans
GCTTTTCACAAACCCATGCTGGCCTGTCCTGATCCCTCAGCCATTGTCATGGACATGGTATGTGATTGCCCTCGAGAGGACTTGCTCTATGACCTTCCCTGGCACCGAGGTCAGGCTAACAGGCTTGTAGTTCTCTGGATCCTCCTTAATATATGTATACACACACACACGTACAGCGTGGATCCGTCGAGCTACTGGGCTCAGACACTGTCTGCGCAATGGCTGTCTCTGAATCCCAGCCTTCCCAGTTGCTGGCACCCAGAGGTAGGAGCCCCCAGGGCCACAGCGCTTCTCAGTATAGACCATCTCACTCATGTGCACACTCCCAGAGTTTGCCAGGACTCCCCAGATTCCCACAGCCTACCTGGCTCTCACCCTTAGAGAGGTGCTTGCACCCAGACGTGGTTGTTTGCAGACCCACCCACCCCTTGCTCTCAGGCTACCTCATCTGCTCACCAGCTGGTCTAGCTTGATCCCTACTAACGATCAACCACTCACACTGGCACTAGGTGTTGCAGCATGAGCTCCATGGACCTCTGTGACAGGAGATCCCTCACAAGGGGCTGGCACTTCAGTCCCTCTCTCCAGGTGCTGGCACCACCAATGCATGACCCCTTCGACCTGTGGTCTGACTCTATTTGCTGGCACTGAGACTGCTGTACTCACAGCCACACACCAGAGTGCCTCTCAGCTGGGTAAGAGTTAGAAATGGGGTTAAATAAGAATCACAGAATGGCTGAGGTTGGAAGGGACTTCTGGAGGTCCTCCAACCCACCTGCCCAAGCAGGGCCACCTGGAGCCAGTTGCTGAGGACTGTGACCAGACAACTTCTGAATATCTCTGAGGAGGGAGATGCCACTACCTCTGCCAGCACAGATAGGACAGGTTGTGCTGATCAGATACTGGGCATGGCCAGACAAGCGCACTGACCAGCAAACTATGCGTGATTGGCCCTTTTTTATCCTCTTGTGCCTCTATTTTCTCCACCCTTGTTCCTCCTCAAATCCCTTGGGTCCATCCATTTTCCCCTCCTTTGTTTCCTTCCCTAAACATTCCATAATAAGTCTTGTGCCATCCCAAAATTATTTTCCCCTGGGCTGCAAACCACCGAAAAGTCATCTGGAGAGCTGCTCTGGGCAGCACTTTGTGATGGGTTTCATGCCTGGATAATGGGGGACAACCCTGGGAGGGGCCTGGGCAGGGAGCATGTGGTATTTGCCTGCCCATCATGCTCCTCTGGGCTTGTGCATACTCAGCTGGGATGCGTGGCAGTGGTGGACTGTCTGCTGGTGGACTTGATAGTGTGAAGTGTATGGCTGGACTTGATCTTTAAAAGCCTTTTTCAACCTAAATGATTCTGTCTTTCTGTGATGTTCCTGAGCCCATCCCAGGAGCCATCGGCCCTTCAGTGGCCTGAGAGAATCTCAGGAGGGTTTTCTTTGGGCTCCCTGTGCTTTTCTGCCGGTATACAGACAAGCTTTTATCACTTAATGTGACAGGACAGTTGGCAGTTACTTCTAGGTAGCAAGGTTGGTAGTGCCACAAACCAAGCTAAGGCAAAAAAAGAGAGCTACCAGCAGCATCTCGAAGGATAGCAGATGGTACAGGATGAATTGTGGAGGGGAAAAAAAATAAAAAGACTATATAATGTTCTAGGAAAAATTATTCCTCTGTACATTCAGAGATGGAGGGCAGAGTTACATGAGTAATACTTGACTTAGCAATTAAACTTCATTACGTTCCTTACTGGAATTTTTTTGATAAAATAGGTTGTGAAGAGCTTTTGCCATTTCATATTTACAGTTTCATCATCCTAACACCTCATTGTTTATATTCTATGCTTCTATATTCTGCAGTATACTTAAATATTCTTTCATTGTTCGGTGGTTTTTTTTCATTTGTCATAAACTTTTCTTTATTTTTGTAACAGTGACTTGTCTTCTTTTAACTTTTCAGATTATTCAGATTATGAAGATAGTTCTGTTGAATTCTTGGACAGGTGCTCCTCTCCATTAACACGGTCCTCAGGGAGCTCTCTGACTTTGCGCAGCATGTTCTCAGAGAAGAATACATCGTACCAGTATCCAAGAGCTATCTTGTCTGTTGACCTTAGTGGAGAAAGTAGGTTGGCTGAACAGCAACTTTCAGTTTGTAGGTTTAATTCTTTAAGAAAGAGGATTTTAAAGGAAATAATTTGGTTTATGTCTGGGATTGTAGCTATAAATGTGGTGACTGATTTGTACTTCATCTATTTAAATCAAAATGCTTACGTTCCTCAAGCTGTTCTGCAACGTACTTGCTTTGCTTGAGTGTTGCTACTCTGCTTCTGAGGAGATCACATTAAAGGCATTTTGCAGAATTCATCAGGAAATCTAATATACCAGCAGTGTGTTTGAGAGCGATTTTTTGCTATATGCAGGTTAAGATTTTTTTTAGCTGCCAACCCCCCCTATAATTCTGTAAAGTATTGCGTCTCTGCGCACACAATTTCACATGTATTTATTTTTACTAGACCTTTCAGATGTGGAGTTCTTGGATGATTCCTCTACGGAGAGTTTGTTACTCAGTGGTGATGAATACAATCAGGATTTTGATTCGACTAACTTTGAAGAGTCTCAGGATGAAGATGATGCTCTCAACGAAATTGTTAGATGCATTTGTGAACTGGATGAAGAAAATGGCTTTATGATTCAGGTAAAGAAATATTGGGGGAGGGCTGTATTTTCCACATGAATTTCCTGCTTGCGAAGGTGCCCTTCTGATGTGTTGGGAGACCAAAGTTACTTAGAGAGCTGTAAATGGAAGTGAAGAATAACAGAGTATTTCCATGTTCTGAGCTTGGTGTGACTATTTGGTGGATGCAGGACTATTATTACTCTAGGATGGGGTTTCTCTAGCTATTTGATACGTAGAACAGGTTCGTAAGGAAAGATAACCTTTTTCTTTATAGTAAGTTGATAAATTTGAAATAAAAGTATAATTTCCTGCACACAAATCATCACTTCCAGAGACCATCCCAAGACCATCCCGATTGTACCAGTCCTTCTGGTTTGGCCCTTGTGACTTGCAGTACCAGTTGTAGATACTCTGCTCACTGTAAATGTACGTCAGCCGCATCCAAGATCTCAGTTATACAGACGTTATATTGTCAGTACCTGTGAGGTGTGTGTGATGTGCGTGCTTCGTCTTTAGAATAGCAGTTCTCAAACTAGAAATCACTAGCTGGTTTCTAAAACCAGCTGGTATAAAGAAAAAGGAGTATACAATGTCTACACAGCACTCGGGTGCTGATGGATTGCAGCTACTGCTGCTTTTGTTGTTTGTTCTCCAAGGAGGGGAGAATTTCCCATCTAGTAAGGAAGAATTTAAAGGTTTTGTCTCAAGGAATTCATAATACAGTGATTAAAACAGATGCAAGCAATAGGGAGGAAGAACTCAGTAAGTTTAAAAAAAGCTGTGAACTTCCTGTGTTTTTTTACCCCACTCAACAAACAGGTTTGTATTCAACTCCTAATGTGGTGTAGTTTCTATTGTAAATACCAAACCTTTTTAGTTGAGATTTGAAGGAAGGAAGGCTGTCCTGCGTTACTGGACTTAGTCTTTTGGAAATGACAGCAAGACCTGAAAATGAAGGACGCAAAGACTGTCCCTGGGAACCCGTTACTGAAATGCAGTGCTGTGTTGGAGGAGCTAAGCAGGAGTTCAGCTGTGGTGACAGTATGGACAAATGGACTGGTGTTAGAAATCTTCGGAGAGAGGAGAGGAAATTGTAGCCGTAGCGGGATGACAAGAGGAAAGGTGACTTCAGCGGCTTGAACAGGTTCATGCTCGAAAGCATGTCGAAGCAAAGAGGAGAGACTTTCAGTAGTATAACAGCAAATATTTAGAACACAGGCAAACACTGAGTTGAGAAAGGGAAATGTATTTTTAAGTGGTAGTTTCCTGCCTATTTCTGAAGCCCACTGACAGCCTGATTTTGATCACTTATTTCCTCTTTGTGCCTTGTCTCACTGAGAGCAACCAGTTTGCTATTTCCAGGCCCTCATGTCTTACCACTTCTATTTTACTCTCCTATTCTCTTGTTTCTCCTCTTTCATTTTCTCTTCATTTTCTTTTTCTTTTAGATTTTCCATTGGTGCGATATTAAAAACACATCTTTCTAGCGCACTGGAGAGATGCTTTGTAAATATAAATAATTAAACTGAAGAGTTTTCTACTTTTCACTGTTATGCTGTAACGTATTACATTATCTTTCTACTTTACTGTAATATACTCCTGTCTTATGTTTCACTACTAAGTATTTAGGTGCTAAAATACTGAATGTTGTAATAAAATATTATTAAATATTACATCTTCAATTTATTATTTTTTTTTCCCAGTCTGGAATTTGTGGTTGAGGTAACTTTCACAACTAGAGCTTTTTTTAGCTTGATGTCTTTGGCTACCCAAACACAAATTGCCCAACTAAAATAATCTCACTCAAACCAGCTGTTTAAGTTAAACTGCTGTTCTCTGCATTTTGACGATACAAGAAATAACTTCTGCTTTTTGAATCTACTTACCTTAGTTTTAGTTTTGGCTTTTGTGTTTTGTTTTTTTTTTTTCTCCTGATGTCAGTGTGAAGAGTGCTTGTGTTGGCAGCACAGTGTATGCATGGGACTGTTAGAGGACAGCATTCCAGAGCAGTACATCTGTTATATCTGCAGAGATCCACCAGGTACGGGTAAACCACCTTTATCTGCAGCTGTCTGCTTGAGATTTTTAAGCAGAGATGTTACCTATTGCTTAAATTGTTAAAGCTGTGTCT
The DNA here is from genome assembly GCA_013399095.1 of Psophia crepitans. Classification (NCBI taxonomy): domain Eukaryota; kingdom Metazoa; phylum Chordata; class Aves; order Gruiformes; family Psophiidae; genus Psophia; species Psophia crepitans. The sequence continues at coordinate 4,808 of VWZZ01003536.1, forward strand.
GTTTTGTGTTATCTGTTATAGTTCTTTCAGGCAAGTGCTTCTAAGTTTGGCTCTGAGCAGAAACTTACTTTCCTGTTAGTAACATCTTATTCAGCTGTGCTAAATCTCATTCATGACCTTAATTACCGTTGCTTTATTTGTTGAAACTTAATTCCCCCCAAACCTTAGTGCTTTATCACATCATTGTAGTCTGAAAAGCTTTCTAAGCAAATCGTTCTTGTTCAGCGATCTGTTTTGCCCATACTTGGAATCACATCTGTTCATTTAGACATTTTTTAAGAGGAAGAGGACTCATTACCGCAGTACACTCAAATATGCTGTGGATGTCATTTTATATTAATTGTAATTTTATACTGCTTGCATTTGTCCGGAATTGTGTAAATAAAGATGTGGAACTGGATATGTAAAATATGGAAGAAAATCTAGCGCTTTTTGTGGTAAACAATACCACACAAACAGCACATCTTGAGCTTAAGATTGTTACGATAAGTTTTAAATGGTAAGAGTTAGGAAAAGTCTATTTACTTTTAAACTGAATACATTTGATTAGGACAATGATGATTTAAACATCATTCTGTCCATAAACCCGTTTTTCTTACCAGTTGTATGGAGAAAAACTGTATGATTTGGAAGAAAGTTTTTCTTAATTTTCCTGACAATTGATACAGACGCACATACACGTCTCCTGGGGAAATACCCAACAGTCCAGCTGTTTCAAAAGGGCAATGAGGCAACACCTGCAAGCTTGCTTTCATTCTGAATTTAAGAATTGAAATCTGAAAACTCTTTGCAGAGGTATAAAGCAACACAGTTTTCATTAGTTATTTTTGAGAAGGAAATTTAGGAAAATAGAGCTGGAAAGATGTGACTTTTTCCATTTGCCCCAGTCTGAATCTAAATTGATAGTTTAGTCTTGTTTGATAGTTCTGTGTGGTGTACTCTTTGAGCAGTCAAGCTTTTTCTTATTAAAACCAACTAATATGTCTTGTGTTCTTTCCCTGCACTGTACTAGGTACTTCGTTATCCCCTGCTATGCAGAGACTGTGTCCCTAATTTTTATCTTCTCTCCTTTCCTAACCATTACTTCTTTTCTTTCTATGTCAGGAGAAAAAGGTCATTCACAATGTCAGTATTTTAAAGTGTATTGGGATAATGGGCAGAAAGGAGATAGACAGGGTATTCTCCTGAAAGGTATGAAGGGCTTCCATCAACCCGTTCTTTGTTCTGTATATGATGATAGTCTGATATGAAATTGAGTGTAAGATATTGCCGTCTTAGTCAGTCTGTTTGTCTGGGTTCCTCGTTGTAAACAATAATCTTGGGATAATTAGCATTATACTTTTCTAGTTCGGGGTTTTTTTGTTGGATTTTTTTGGTTTTTTTAATTTTTATTTTTTTTTTAACAGTTATTAAGTTACTATAGAAGCATTAGCTAAACATTCGTTCATGCCTGTTGGGTTAAGGTTGTAGATGTTGCCATAGCATGGGAGACTTGAGGCCCGCTCGCATCAGTATGCTGTCTGATAGAGTCTGGTAAAAGGCACCCCAAAGGAGAGTGTAAGAACTCTGCTGTCAGAGAACTTTGAAAGGTCTACTTTTCACAAAGCCTTCTCCTGGCTTCTAATAAATAGATAATGGCTTCACTGTTGAAACGAAATATTTGTCTTTCAGAAACAAACTAGGTGTTTTGCATATGTCCATATAAAATCCACTCTGTAAATTAGGGTTTGGGTTTGTTTTTTTTTTTTAAGTAAACTGCATTAGTTAAATGCCAATTTAAACTTTTTTTTTTTCCAGTTAGGTTGATAATAGAACAGTTTGAATATCCTGTACTTTGATTGCAAAGGTGATTAGATTTTCATTTCAAGTGCCATTTAGAGAGGTCTTGAGATTTCAGGTTTATTTTTGTTTTCGTGTTAAGAGTTTCCTCTTCATCCATGAAAACTAAATTGTAATATATGACTAGCACGATCTTGAATCATTCTTTCATGGATGTTAGGAGACATTTAGGAGAAAATAGCATATAATTATAGCACTCTAGTTTGAAATACAATTCTGCTGTGGCTTTAGATGGCCCTCAAGTTGTTTGTTGCTTACCCCAGGTCAGAGGTGGAGTGCCAAATATCTTTATGATAAAGACTGGTTAAACAACGGACACATGTGTGGATTATCATTTTTGAAAGAAAACTACTCTCATCTTAATGCCAAAAAGATTGTGTCAACACATCACCTGCTGGCAGACGTATATGGTGTAACTGAAATACTGCATGGACTGCAGCTGAAGATTGGGATATTAAAGTAAGTGGCAGTCCAGGGTTTATTCTTCACCTTTATATATTTAGGTAGCAGAAACTAGGATTATTCCACATGCATTATTCTCTCACATTAAAGTTCGTTCTTGTGTAATAGCTTAAATAATTCAAGTGCAAGATGTGGAGTACCCTCAGCTTCAGTGGGAGTTAGATGTTCAGCACCTGAGCAGCTCTAGTATATTGAGTTATTGTTGATTTTATTTTTTTTTATTTTGTTTTATTTTATTTTGTAGTCAATTTTATGTTAAAGGGACATTCTGGGTTTATCCCAAATTGATAAGTGACCTAGTGACATGTTTGATACTGGTGCTTATCAATAGCTGTGACATAGCAGAAGTGGATGCTTAGTAGTTCAGTGCTGTAAGTGGTATTCTCTATAACATTTTTCCTCCCCTTCATTGCAGAAATAAGCATCACCCAGACCTTCATCTCTGGGCTTATTCAGGGATGCGAAAAGAACAGGAACAAATAACTGTTGGGCTAGAGAAAAAATTAGTGACTTTGCCGGATGCTGTTAATCCAAGTGAAAGGACGTGTCACAGTCAAAACCATAAAGAACCCCCCAGTATACCCCAGAAGATGGAAGAAACATACATCACAAGTGAGCACAGTTACCAAAAACCACAGTGTTTTGGTCAAGACTGCAAAGCAGTTAGTGACCCTATGAGCTCAGATGATGAAGATACAAGTAGTTTTGAGGAAGATCAGGAATTTCACACAGAGAATAAAAACTGTTTACAATATTCTTTTAAAGATGATGGCATGAATGAGCAGGTAAGTATCATTCCTAATCTGGGAAGTTTCTTAGTTGGAAAACTATGTTCCATCTGAGAGAACTCAAGCACGTACAATTTTTCTGAAAAGTTTATTGTTATAAATCAACATATTCTATCAAATATTTCAGCAGAAATCACTAGAAGCAAAGTTGGATCACTCAAATAGTTTCAGGTGAAGTATACCCGCTTCAGTTGGTGAATGAAATGCAAAGTATAGTTGAAGTATTGCCCATGCTAAAAGTGTTTAGGCACAATCTAGTGAATTTGGGGGGGGAAAAAAATCCTGTGCTTAAAATGCAGGGTCTCAAACCAGAACTTAGGTGGTTTTTGTGATGAAAATGGGACAAGTTTCCTCTTTGCCCTCTTAATTCTGTTTTCTATGAGCAGATGATTTTTCTGTTGTTTGTTAAATGTTATTACAAATCTCAGTTTATTATTGTACCATATACTTCATTTAATAGCAACACTTGAATTCTTTCCACAACTAATGATTTATTGACCAGTTAATTTCACCTCATGTGCCATTTCTTTTAAGTGTTGCTTCCCAGATTTTTAGTCAGGTTTATAGTTGGCCATTTAAATATCTCTCTCTCATTTTTGCACTAATGTCTTGAATCCATTATTTTGTGGAGAAGGTCTGGAACTTGTTAATCTGACTCTAGTAAAGAGTTCTTTTTGAGCAAAAAACCAAAGTAAACCAAACCTTTCTGTTTTCTACAATATCAACTGAGTAAGAATAAGTCACCCAACTCATCCTCCTTTTGAAGTACAGTTTCTGGTGTGGAAGAAATGAGTAAGATATGTCTTTTTTTCTTTTAATTTCAATATGGCATGTAAGCTGTGTAATCTCAATGGAAAATTTTGGCTCATTCTAGTTAGAGAAAACTGTGTGCTAAATCACATGATTATACTCAGTTTGCGTGATAAGGAGACATGCAGCAGTGTGAAATACACTCCTTCCAACAGTGGCTTTAATTGTCATTGTAAGTGTTACAAATATATTTAAAATTAAAAGAAATTATATGTGAGCAGTGAAAGAAAACGAATGGTTCCTTCAGAGACTAGAGCATTTATCTAAAAAGCTAGGTGCTCTCTGTTTTAAACCAGGAGGAGATCTGTTCGGGGCAGTGTCGCTTTTTCCTGCGGGACACCTTAGTTCACTTTGTTGTCAGTAGTCAGCCTTGGTGTCTGAGATAAGGCTTTCTGTCTAGACTTACTACACATTGGACAGCTCTTGGTTTCTCCATGAACCCCTCTGTACTTACCTTAAAACGCGATGACACTGGCAGTGAAGTGCCATTTTTACGTGAACTGACCTCTCTGTAAGGTGCCTTCTTTGCATCTCCTTGTCAAAGTTCTTTTTGAGGCTTTGGATTCTCCTTTCTTGCATCCTGCAGAGCCTTGAATATTCAAGCTTTCCATGCTGTTTTGTCTTATTGTAATCTACAGTTCTTTACATATCTTGTTTTCTCTTAGAAACAGTGTTCAGATCGACGGTTATCAAGTCCCTTTTTGGATTATGCATCATCTTTAAAATTGTATTTACTTTCCTTGTTCTTGCTTCTGAAAGCATGAGCCTCCCCCACCTGAACCTCCCGTTTCCTTCTTCACAAGCAGGGTCTTGTACACTGCTTCTCTTGGCACCTCTACTACCACTCCCTGATTGCCTACATTGATCTCTCTTAGCTTAGAGGAGGACCTGTTTGACTTTGTGGGGTGTTTGGTTTTGGTTTGTTTTTTTCCCAGGAGCATTTACATACAGAGGTTATTAAAAGAAAAATCCTAATCTTTTATAATGTTATTCAGCTTTAAGATTTTATCTAACTTAACTGCAGTGGGCATCTAAAAGATTCACCTAACAGATGATTCTCGGTTTGAGAATTACGGGTCCTCATACAGCAAGGGAAAAACGACGTTCTTCTCATGGTTTAGAGAGTGTCTCAAAATTGTAAGAAATTGGGCATTTATTATTTACGTTGGAAGTATCCTTTATAAAGGTTAATAATAGTTTGAATAGTGGATGCAAACCTCTGATATCTTGAGAGGTGAAATACTTTATCTGAAAGGTTTGAGAGTTTAAAGGCTGTTATGACTTTTGAAATCTATCTTTGGTAAATAACTCCTTTAGTGAATATTGAGAGTATTAACAATACTTGTCCTCCATGACTCACTCAACTGCTGCCAGCAGGTCAGTCCAAGTTTTGGTTTGTTTGTTTTTTTTAAAAAATTGATTTTAAGTCTTAAAAAGAAACATTTGCTTTTTTGCTGAAGTAACTTAAAACCTGTCAGTCCCTATTTTCTTCTTCCCATCTCTTCTCACTCTTTCCATTCTTGATTGGAGAAATACTTTAAGAAAAAAATGCTGTTAAGTCTGCTATTACGTGACATGGAAAAAGATAATCAGCTGAGCACTTCATCAGAGAAGTGCATTAATACGATAAAATTCACTCCTTGCTCTGTCATTTGCCATGGCCTGACACTGTGTGAGCACACATATCCAGCATTTTAGTCCCTAAAATAGAATCATAAATAGTGAAAGAACTTCATCAGGTATGAAGTCACAGCAGACATGAAAACTCTGAATCCTGCTGATTGATGGAGATACCGAACACTTCTAACTCATTAAATCCGGTATACTTCCTTTGGTCATCTTCAGTAGCTGAAAGGTCAAATACAGAAAGATGAGGAATTTATGTATTATCTCTGACTTGCTATGAAGATGCTAGTTATTTCAAAGCAGTCAGTCTTCCTGAGATACTCTGCGTAACGGCATGTTACTGCCCTTGTAACTATCCCCAGACATGTTCAACTCTATCCCAGAGTTGTGCTTGCAAGTTCCTTGGACCCACCGCAGTGGTAGGAAGGGAAGTCTTTTGTCTTAATCAACAAACAGAATGGCCAGCTTATCTGTGCAGAATAATGACTTTTGACATCTTGGGTATTACTGCATCTTAGGGAGTTTTCCTCTGGCTAAAGTTGAAACAAACCTTAGGGATTTGCACATTTTGGGTGATTGTAAACACGGGCAGTTCAGCACTTCATGATTTAAGTCACGATTTGTATGAGAAGGACGCAGAAATGCAGTTTGGTTTAGTGCATTAAAGTGCTTGAGCTAGTAAACTTTACCTCTTGTCTCACTTCCCCAGAGCTAAACATGCTCGTTTGTATGGAATTTGCATTTTGTTTGGTTTAGTCTGTTGGTGTGTCATAGTACATTGCTTTTTGAGTATGCTTTTTGTCAAGTAGACAGAAGTACAGTTTTAAAACAGCAGAGTTTATCATGGGACTCAAGTATTGATATCAGCACCAGAAACTGAAAAAACCCCAAAACACTTAAATGGCAATTTTTTTCTTTCTGTTGTTCCTATGAAGAAGAATTCTGCTGAAGGAAACACTGTGTTTGTTTATAATGAAAGAAAAGGCTCAGAAGAACAAGTGGACACACATCTTCAATGGCAGCTAAATCTCCTTACCCATATAGAGAATGTACAGAACGAAGTCACCAGCAGAATGGACCTGATTGAGAAAGAAGTTGATGGTAACTGCATTGCCAGATACTTCTTAATAAACCTGTAACAGCATCTTTCATAGCCACTGTGTTGAAGGTGATCTGAGGCACTGAGGGTGGATTTTTAAGTGTTGGGTACCTAAAATTACAATCAGAGCTTGTGGAAATGAGTGAGGAGATCAAGTTTTGAATGCCCAATAAAGTAGCTGAAGCACTTAGGACCCCTGAAAATTTAGATCAAGTTTGTGATATCAGGCAGGCTTCAGAAAGCTTAGGTAACTTGTCCAGTCTCTGTCCAGATATGGATCATAAAGTTGATGGGTTTTTCTGTGCCTGGAGTGTCTTTGGCCTGATTGTTCTAGTATTGGACGATATTTAGGGAAAAAAAGTGTTCATTCTGCCTTCAACTTTGGTTTGCTATGTATTAGTAGATAACTGGTGTCAGGAGGACAAACAAGGCTTCATGAGAAAACTTGAATGAGTTTATATTGTAGGAGTAAATATTACAGCATATAAATTTACTCAGCAGTCAGAAGTTAAGAACGAGGGGAGCTTATAGTCTAGTCATAGAAGTTTATAATGATCTTTTTCAAAATAAATTTGTCTTACTACTATTTGCAGTTTTACTTGCAATATTCCTTCTTGTACTGGGTAGTATTTCTAGGCTAACAGGGTTGACCTTTTCCCTTCTCTGTCTCTGCAAGCACAGAAATTCCTTGAAAAACATTTTTTGGAGATTGGAAAACCATTCTGTAATCTGGACCTTGTAAACAGGAGCCTGTTAAAGGGACAGAAGCAAGCCTTGTGTTTAAGGATTGCATTTTCTTCTGCAGAACTGTCGTAGCTAGGCGGCCGTGAACTGATGTTTCTTTTATGTGGGTAGACAGTAGATTGTTAGCCAAGGGTATAATTTGTTCCCAGGTACCTTTTTTTAGTAACAATCAAATCAGAAGATATGTTTGGATTGAGTAAAACAAGGAATTAGTTGGTGTTTCCGTAATATTTCTTCTGTTAAATAAAAATCACAGCCTCAGTGTTTTTTTCCCTTCTTATAAAAGGCAGAATAAGAACGAAAAGTTTAATTTTTATGAAAACTGTTTCTCAAAGACTTAATCTAATCAACCTCTTCCTTTTCCTTCTGTAGTTTTAGAAAGCTGGCTTGATTTCACTGGAGAACTGGAACCACCAGATCCTCTGGCAAGATTGCCTCAGCTCAAGCGACGTATCAAACAGCTCTTAATTGACATGGGGAAAGTACAGCAAATAGCAACGCTTTGCTCTGTATGACAAAAGGAAGAAGAAATAAATAAAAATAGGTTCTTTACAGTGAATTTTCTTACTAGCCACACAAGACTGACAGGAAGACAGCAAAAAGCTGAGCATTTATCTGGTTCTTTGCTGATTACATTAGTAGCCTGAAGCTTTAGAGAGAGGAGAGGAAATCTAGAGTAAGGAAGGAATCTGTTACATTGAAAATCTGAATATTCAATGTCCAAGCATCAAAATGTAGTATATTACATACTGACAACTGTTGATAGGATTTTAACATGATAAAACAAGAAAATTGCAGCATCTAAGAAAGTTGAACGAAGAACAATGCTACTATTTTGAAACCTTTGGCAAAAAAAAAAATCAAATCTAAATCAGGAGAATTCAGCTGACTTCAATTCTTGGGACCTGCTTTTTTAGTGAATTCCTCTTATCTTGCTAGTGAAAGGTAGACATAGAGAGATCTGTTTCCTCTCGACAAGGAAAGGTTTTTTAGATTATTTCCTTCTCTCATGAATGTTCAGGAAAACGAACATACTAGCTTTGATTTTTTGAAAGAAATTACTTATCACAGTCTCCTTTTTAAAGTATTTTTTTAAATAGAAATCCTTATTACTGCACCCTTAGGGTCCTTTAAAACTTAAGTGGCAAATAGTGGTCAGATGTGCCAAATAATATTAAAACCACTGGGATGAGAGTTTGATTATGACTTACATGAAGGTTTTTTCCAAAGTCCTACTCGGTGCCAGCAATCCATCCAAAATTGTATCTAGTTTATATTTTTTTATGTTATATTGCAGTATTCAGGATTCAAGGTACAATTTCTGTCCTGGGTAGCTCTGTTCTGGTGTTGGCCCTCTGAAACTTTACCATCCTCAGCTGGGATGAGGAATGACAAGAGCAGCAAAACTGTCTGTGGCTGTGAATATACTAAACCACTAGAATAAATATCACAAGATAGGTTATCCAAGGTGTTTTTATAAAATCTTTCAGCTTCAGTGGATGAAACGTCATGAAACCAAAGGCAACCTACTTGCTCTGTTAGCTCTTGCTGAATTTTGAGCCCAGGACTTTCCCTGTGCTTCCAAGTTGCCGCTGCCCCCAGTGCTACATACGTATTTGTATGTGTATGTATATGTGTATAGATGCACATGTACATATATACATACTGTATACATTTATATCTACACGTCTAGTTTTATTACGATAGTCTATAAGAACTGGTGGTTACCATGAGATGTTACCTTTTAACAAGCAGTTTCTAAAATTGAAAATAATGTATGTACAGGTTTTGAAATTTGTAAAATATGACTGTTAAAAGGAGGCTATTTAACTGATGACGTTAAGATACTTGAACATTTTATGCCTCACATCTGTTTATCAGTTCTAGTTATCTGTATAAATGCATTTTAGAACCGATAGACAGTAAACTTGAATTTACCTTTTGATAAGAGTACAAGCCACTGTACATTCAAAAATTATTTAAATTTGCAAACACACTGTTCTATATGTAAGGTACTGTATGTAAAACTGTTTATTAAAACTATTCTGCATACTCTACACTTTCCACTTTTCTTCCTGATCTACATGCAAATGTAAAAAGCGATTGTTACAATGTACAGACCATCAGAAATCAAAAAAAAAATCTTGGAATGCCTTTTGAGGATGCATAAAATTGAGAAATGTGCCAAAGATGGATTATCCGGGGAAGACTTTGCAACCAGTGCATTGAACTTCCAGGATAACACCATTATTGAGAAAGAAAGCAGCATGGCTGGTGCGTTGCTAAAATAAACCTTCCCCGACCTTTCCTGCCTGTCTACCGTGTCTGAAGGGAGTTATCACTCTTGATGTCCAGAGCAACATGGAAAGCCCTGTTACAAAGTGGTTGCTATTTAAAAAGCCTTGTGGGAGAGGTTACAGAGCTGTGTGCTAACGTGGGAGGTAGTTACGGAGTCACGATTGGCACCTTCATCGCGCGGAAAGAGCGCGAGAGCTGAGGAGTTGTTGACGCTTATAGCAACTGTTAATAAATAAATACTCTGTGTTACGTAGTCGAATGCTTAAATAACTGCTGCTGACGATATGAATAGTTGGGTGACCTACTTGCTTTTGGATATGTGAGACTTTTTTCTATATTATTCACTTGCTGCATATCCTTGAATGTGGTACTGTGTGTACTGTATAAGAGAAGTGTAAATCCAGATGAATTACTTTGAAGCAAAGCGGAGTGCGTTTACCTGAGTTATACAGCACACACGGCAGCAGTATTATGCAATGGGTGTGCATGCCTGCGATGTAATATAATTGTAAATGTTCCTGAAGGTCGGTCGGGAGATCCCCGGTGGGAGGACGGAGGCTTAGTGTGGAGGTGGAGGAATGGTATCCTGAAAAGGAGATTGTAAGGTCAGAGTTGCCCTTTGCAGCTCTAACTTGTCTTCTGTTGTAAACGTAATGGTCTCTAAATTACATGAGTATGTGACTTTATCCCTCAGGATCCTGCCTTATTCAGGATGGACTGTGGTTACAAAGACAAATAATCTATTCAGTATTTTTTTATCTTCATGTGTAGTCACGTGTTATAAAAATTCCTGCAAGCATTCATACCTTCCGAGAAATACAATCTTGGTGTCCTTGTGGACAGTGCTGTGATACACCGTGTATTGCTTGAGTGCGTCACAAACTTGTCTGCGTTCGCTTTCTCAAATTGTGCTGTTAGTCTGTGACATGAGAACGTTAGTTTTGGCCCCAGTTTCTCAAGTATTCAAAGGTTTGGGATGCTTTTGAAGTTTATTTTCTTAAACACTTACAAGTCAAGTGCCATAAAAATGCTAAGTGTTTTGCACAGAATGTAACCTACAGTGGATTGCTTTGCTCCTGTGCCAGTCAAACCTGATGTGAACTGGCTCATAGCTCTGTTTCTTCTCACTGGCCTTACCGAGAGAACCTGTTTCTGTAGGCATCGTTTTCCATCTGTCCTCCTGCTGCCTCTAAGTAAGCCAGGGCACTGCACACCATCTATTTGCAGTGCCATTTGTCAGTGTGAATTGCGGTTCCTTGTGCCGTGTGGTGGAGGAGGCAGAGGAGGAAATAGTGTGTGGCGAAGTAAGGACTCTGATACATGCGCACAGAAAGATAATTTGTTTGTATTTGCAGCCGCCTTTTGATATAAGTTCTTAATAGCAATGAGGGAAAGGGAAATGCTGTTGTGCAGGAGCCTCGGGAATTCAGAGCTAAATAGTGGCAAACTTGTGGGCCCTTTAAATGCCCAGCTTTTTGTCTGAGGGTTTTTTTTTCATGGAGGTATCGGGGCAATTAATTTCAAAGCGTTTTCCTTCCTGTGATCATACTATAGGCATCTGTACCAGGAGTTCTGCATTTTCAGTTGCAGTGGTGGCAGTAGGACATCAGTACTACAGTTGCAACTGAACCGAAGACTTGGTGATGTGGTCGGATATTGTGATGGGGCTGCCTGTGGTTCAGTTACAAAATAGGGGTGCTTCAAGTCCTGTGGCAGGGAGTGGGTTGGAAGATGCTTCCTGCAGACCCTTTTCTTGGGTAGCTGTAGGTTGGGTAGTGTCCATATTTTGGATATTCTGGCCTTAGACGCATACATCTTTGTAAATTACTCCATAGCTGAACAGTGGTAGAGCCTGTTGTTCTCTTTAAAATGGTTGAAAAAGATGACCTGCAGTTCTGTGGTGGATTTCACATATTTGCTGGGTGGCAAAGAACTGAAATTGTTCTTCCATGGGTGCAGTCCTCTTGTATGACTGACATTCACCTGTGTCTTAATTTTGTCTCCAAGCCTCTGCATGTGCTCCTCATCTGTTTGTTCTGCAGCTTGCATCTATTTCTCCTTTTGTCCTTTGGATTTCTGCACTCGGTTGTCTTCTGTAATGTCTGGAGGGTTTCACCCCTCTGTTCTGGTGCCCCGTTCTTTCTGGCTGCTGTGGGAAGCAGTCGTAGGGAAAGGTCTCTGCTCTTCTGCCCTCAGCCTCCAGTGCGCCCTGGGAGCTGTGTACAGTTGGGCTGTGCGTACCATGATCAGAATCTTCAGACGTTTTACTGTCTTCCTTTAGTGAGCCGCTTCTGGTCATCTGGTCATCATGCAAATGGTCATCTCCCTCTACGCTCATCTGGCTTCTAACTTAACTGGGCTTGGATGAGTATTACAGCAGAACCGCTCTGGCACTGCTGGGCTCCAGTGCTCCTTACTGGAGACTGGTGTGGGATGTAAAGGAGTTGCTCAGACATCACAGCAAAATTACAAAAAGAAAATAATTTCTATTTTGATGGTTGCAAATGAGAACATTTTTCCTTTATATTTCAAGGAAAGTGGCAACAATTTTTCTTCATTGAAACTGTAAAAGACACAAAACAGATCCAGAACCGAACTGGAGCTTGATGTAAAAACCGACAAGAAGAGTAGGGGTGGGAAGCCCTCTGCAC
>VWZZ01003536.1:17225-61556 GCA_013399095.1 Psophia crepitans
GGGCGGGTGGGGGTCTGTCTTTAGCAATAACTATTATACACTATGTGTATATCTGTTTATGTGTGGAAAACAAGTACGGAGCATGTAACGATGGTGAAGATTCACTGCACGAGAGCACACGGTGCGGCTGGCAGCTGTTCTGCGTCGGCCTGAGCAACCTGGATAAAGCGCTGGAGACTGCGTGGAGAGAATGAACGAGCGTGAAAAATCCTTCAGGAGTGATTTCCCTTCCCGTACACGCCAGGCCTGTGCATAAGCAGTAGATGAGCCAGCCTTATTCTATGGATGGAGTAACTAAAGCAAGTTCACAGGCTGTTTGCTTCAAAGAGCAACTTTACAACTGGCCAGGGCCACCTCCGTCCAGCTGCAGCCTGCGCGCCAGCGTGTTGTCACCGCACGCTCCGAGAGAGGCAGCAGCGCACTGTTACTGAATCTTCCGTGAGAGAAGCGAAATGCTTCCTTCTGTGTTGTGTCTTTTATAATAGCAATAATGTTGACTGCATTCTCATACTCACAATAAAGGTCTGTTGAGATCGTTACGTGCCTGGGCTCCCAGTCAGTGAACTTTGGGNTCTCCCTCTACGCTCATCTGGCTTCTAACTTAACTGGGCTTGGATGAGTATTACAGCAGAACCGCTCTGGCACTGCTGGGCTCCAGTGCTCCTTACTGGTCTGGTGTGGGATGTAAAGGAGTTGCTCAGACATCACAGCAAAATTACAAAAAGAAAATAATTTATATTTTGATGGTTGCAAATGAGAATATTTTTCCTCTATATTTCAAGGAAAGCGGCAACAATTTTCCTTCATTGAAACTGTAAAAGACACAAAACAGATCCAGAACCGAACTGGAGCTTGATGTAAAAACCGACAAGAAGAGTAGGGGTGGGAAGCCCTCTGCACACGGGAGGTGGCTAACGGGGGGGGTGCGGCCAGGCCGCCCTGCCTGCCTTGCCCTGTCAGGAGCCGTATGGAGGTGCTGGCGTAAAGGGGTGCGTGCGATGGTGCCATCCACCTGCAGGCAGGACCCCTCTGCCGTGTCGGTGGAGAAGACTGGAGCCAGGGGGTTTCTCTCTCCTGCTGACAAGTGCTGCAGTACACGCACCTTGATTTTGGAGTGCTTATTAAGGTCAGAGGCTTAATCGCTTTCGACATGCCCGTCGCTGTCCTCACATTTTATTAGCTGACACGTTTTTTTTCCCCGTTGCACTGAGTCCAAATGCCTTTAGGTGATCATTTTACAGAGCGTGTTTGAAATACTTCAGTAAGGGTTTTTATTATACCGTGTCATGTCCTGGNTGTGTATATCTGTTTATGTGTGGAAAACAAGTACGGAGCATGTAACGATGGTGAAGATTCACTGCACGAGAGCACACGGTGCGGCTGGCAGCTGTTCTGCGTCGGCCTGAGCAACCTGGATAAAGCGCTGGAGACTGCGTGGAGAGAATGAACGAGCGTGAAAAATCCTTCAGGAGTGATTTCCCTTCCCGTACACGCCAGGCCTGTGCATAAGCAGTAGATGAGCCAGCCTTATTCTATGGATGGAGTAACTAAAGCAAGTTCAAAGGCTGTTTGCTTCAAAGAGCAACTTTACAACTGGCCAGGGCCACCTCCGTCCAGCTGCAGCCTGCGCGCCAGCGTGTTGTCACCGCACGCTCCGAGAGAGGCAGCAGCGCACTGTTACTGAATCTTCCGTGAGAGAAGCGAAATGCTTCCTTCTGTGTTGTGTCTTTTATAATAGCAATAATGTTGACTGCATTCTCATACTCACAATAAAGGTCTGTTGAGATCGTTACGTGCCTGGGCTCCCAGTCAGTGAACTTTGGGTGAGCTAGTGGGTGCTGGTACGCTTTTTAAAGCCTTGGGGAATCTTCAATTGCTTTTTTACCCTCTCGCCAACAAGTTACCTACACTCGTTTATTTATATGCATTGCAGAGCTTTAAGGAATCTTCAGCTCTGTTGTAGCCCGTAGGCAAATTACAGAGTCACTAAATTATTTGTGGTACTGGATTACTGTGTGGCAAAGTAATGAGAAGCTTGTTCTGTTCCTGAGCTGCTTTAACAGTTTCAGGGTTCGAGTTTTGCAACGCACTCGGTCCTTGAAAGACGGCGTCTTCCAACGATGCTTTCACAGCGGTGGCAGCTCTCATGGGGAGACGCCTGCCTTCCCAGGGTGCGTCTAGTTGTGTGCCTTTGCACAGTGGCATTGCAAATAACTTCAATTCGCTTTTAGTGACTTCTTATATATTCATACTGCCTACTAACTGTTGTTCAGGACACTACTGTGTTGGGAAAGAAATAAGCAAATGATGCTGAGAAAGTCCCTGTTGTAGACGTGGTGGGCCAGGGTGCAAGTGGCACGTGAATGAAATCGGACAGAATCTAAATGAGTTGCTAACACAGAGAAATTTTTCTGTTGTTTACAGCAAAAGTAAGTATCATCTTAAATATCTGAGCAATTTCAAAAATGTAATTCTGAAACATATTTTAGTCGTTATTGGAAGAGCAGTCTCAAAGCAGTCTACCAAACTGAAGAGGCAAGGCCAAATTTAGATCTTGGAGTGATACTCTGAAACACTTTTTCTAGTTAGCAGACTTAGTAAAGAAGAGGTTTCCCGAGACAGACGGAACATCTAGCCAGTCCGATGTCTTATCTTTGGTAGAAATACAATGCCAGCATCTGTAGAAACTCACCGTAAAATATCTGTACAAATTGGTCCTTCCCTTAATGTATCTTTCACTTCTGGTAAACTGAGGTTTCCTTTGCCAAAATCTCTATGAACACCATCAGTTCTATCAATCAAGGACAGGTCTGTCCTCTGTGAGTTGAATCCATCTTTTTCCATTCATTTCTCTCCACAACGTCCGGTGGCATACTGAATTCCACAGCTTCATTGTGTGGCAGGAGTTACGCTTGTCCTTGAACTTGCTTTCGGACTCTGTTGGCTGTTCGTGGCTGCCGTCAGCTGAGAGGAGGCGAAATACTGCGTTATCGAAGAGTCCAAATGTAGCTTTGTCCTGCCAGCACCAGCAGTTTGGCGCCCGGTGTCTGTCCCTGTGAGGCTGGTGATGTCCTTTCTGACTGCCTCACCTCGCTGTGGTCAGGCATTGAGTCGATTCGGTGTGCGGATCTATCCATCGCTCCACTGCCGGTCACAGAACTGGCTTCTGCTTGGGGTTTCCGCACAGTCTGCGTCCCAGACGTCGTGAGAATAAAATAAATATTGCTATACGTTGCTTCGCTATGGTGCTAGTAGAGGAAAACTGAGTTATCTTCAATAGGTAAGTAAAAAACATTTTTACCTGTCTTAGAAATAGTTCATTTCTGCAGGGACAAATTCAAGTGTTCTTACATGGGCTACTTTAGGTTCTTTAGGTTCTTCTGCACTTCCCGGCACTTCACCAGCTGGTAAATTGTAGCACAAGAAAATTGAGAAGTCGCCTGCCCACTTCTCTGATCTAGCCAATTTTAGTATAGAAGCACTTCCCCATCATTCTTTCAATGTCAAGAAGTGACTGAAACTTGTATTATCTGGTGGGACTGTGCTTTTTTTTTTCATCATCTTTTAATTTTGCATCACGTGAGGACTTTGTAAAACTTAATCAGAGATGATGGAGGTGATAAGCGCTTCACAAGGTCTTGTCGTTGCTGTCTGTGCCAAAATCATGTGAAGAAGATTGAGACAAACGTCTCATGCTTGGGAAGAAATGTACCAAATGTAAAACGTACTCCTCCTCTATCTGTGTGCGTCATCAGTCGCTAGCAGATGGTGTGCGTCTGTGATTTTACGTAGTGTTCTTAAAAGGTGGGAGAGGATTGTGCGATATCGGTCGTCTATTTAACACAAAAAAAGCAGTTAGTTTATTTTTAAATAATAAATTGATATGGACATAATTTGACAATACTTTCAGGTCTTAAAATATTTGCTTCCACCTTGCTGCCTCATTCAGGAGGGTTCCTTAAGTTTATTTCTTAAACTAAGGTTGGTCTCTCAGGCTCAAGTTTTATTTGGGTGGGAGCAGCTTTTCTGTGCGTATGGATGTTTATGTATTCGTGTACAGGCAGCGTTTACCGTGGGCTTTTTGATATGTAAAAATCACTGTTGTACAAACCATCTTTTTTTGCTAAGAAAGTGTATGCAAAACTGGAGCAATGAATAAATGGTCTGCTTCTCTCTCGAGATTTGTGATTTCAATGTTTCATCACACTGATGTTTTTCCTTCCCCAACAGTTACCGTCTAGATTGCGTAGCTTTTTGTACGACCACCAAACCCCTCATTTCCAGCGCTAGAGCAATGATTTTGAAGACACGTTAGTTTTAAGGCCAAACTGGCCACAGGGACCTGTTCTCCCCTTTATTGGTGAGTTAATTTAAGATATTTTCCATCTTTTCTCAGGTGATAAAAATAGAACTCTAAAAATAGAGCTCTATTCAATTACCCCATCACTGAAGGTTATGCAGTGAGGCTTTTCTTTATTTGAATTCGACCATCCGTAAATGATCAGTGCCTTTTTTTGCTCTGAAGAATGTGGATTGCACATATTGCTCTGTAAACTATTTTTTAAAAAAAGTCGTCCATGGGCTATTGCATCCCATCGAACTTGCGTGCATCGAGCTGCCCATCTTGGTTTGACGCACATCTAGAAGTGGTTTCAGTGCTGCTTGTTGCCAGAACTCACTCACTTGCTCTGGTTTTTTTAAGAGACTTTTAAGACTTGGCTGTTCTTCCCACTTGCATGGTTCAGAGGTTGTTTTCTGAGTGTTTCTGAAGGAAATAAAAGTAATCTTGGGCATCAACATTAGGTGGATATCGCAGATCTGTGCTTCTTTCTGTTAGCAATGGCCCTTTGCTACCTCCTTGGTTTCCCGTCTGCCTTACTCTGTCACCAGCTACTGCTGGCCCTTGGTGGCAAAGAGCGAAGGAGAAGTGATGGCTGCATTAGTGAGCTTGCTTCTTCCCCGTTTGCTGTGCAAGGAGCCTGAATGACAATTTTTTACTAACTTTAGAAAATTGGACTGAATCGGTAGCACACTCACCACACCCTCACGCTCTGGATGTGTCTCTGTGACCTGGGAACACCGCTGTGCCCATAAGCACCGACCTTGGAGAGCCCAGACACGAGGCTGGGTGGTCTCTGGCTGCTCTCCTGTCACCCCCTCACTGTGCTGGGGCGCAGACACAAACCTGAGGCTCGTGAAGCATACTTGAGTCAGAAATAAATGTCAAGGTCAGACTTTTTATAATGCACACACCCTAGTCCTAATGCTGGCTGTGCTCGGTTTAGTCTCCTTTGCTCTGCATGTACGTTTCCCTACGGAGCCTACGCTAACCAAGAAGTCAGTTTTCTTTCTGTGCCTGCTTAATCAGGGCTGTTACAGAACTTTCCTTTATGCCTTCGAAGGTTGCCTTTTGTGGCCTGCCATCTACACTGTTCTTCACCTTTTCACAGTGTGAGCTTTCTGCTAGTAACTTTCCTCAAGTCCAGAGTAGGTTGCTTCAAAGTCAAAGGCAAACACAGTCCTAGGCTAACCATGCTACAGCAAGATTGTGCCGCTGTTTCAGATCACGTTTACCCTATATATCAAACACCGTAACACTGTAGTGTTCTACAGCCTAGACAGAGGGATGCTTGAGTCCCTGTTCCCACAGTCTTGGTCTGTCGTAGAGTATCAGTAGAGTTGTTTCTAGGCTGCCTAGTGCTCATGCATCACAAAGAAGAGTGCTGCTGTCACCTTCTCCTGAAATCAGCCAAAGCCCAGCCTCCAACATGTGCTTCTGGTTTTATTTATCCGTTCTCCAACGAGCTTTGTATACGTGAGGGTGAGTTCTTGTAATTCCTGTTGTAAGTAAATGCTAGCTGACCATCATAAGAGGTGGACAAATGAGAAATTATACTCTGAAACCAAGGACATGGTATTTCTGATATGTATTAGGTTGAGGATCTTGCATGTGATTAGTACCAAAAAGCTGGATTTAATGTGCTTAATGGTTATACTGCTCTTACGGCTGGAGGAGGAAGCCCAAGAAGCTGAGTTGTTCCAGTCAGAAACTTGTCTGTATAAAAGCGAACAGTGTGAGTGGGAATAAAAGCAGAGGGTTGAATGCAACTGACTGACACTCAATTCTCTTCACAGTTAGGGGAAGCTGTCTCCGTCCTGTTTTTCACTTAATAAATAACCATATTATGAATTGTATTTGCTCCTAGCGCTGCAGCACATCGAGACCTAACTCTGCCTGCCCCCTCAGCGCGCTAGGCCTTCCAGAAACACACAAACATTGTGTTTCTGATTCTGATGCAGGTCTGGTTGCACCACGGTGCAGGTGAGAGCAGGAGCTTTTGGCTGGGGTCATGTGAATATGCTGAATTTGCATGTTGATTTAGCCCAGCCCCCCCCCCCCCCGCCGTGCCTGCTGCCGCTTGTTCTCCTCTCCGGTGGCGGGCTCAGTAGTGCCCACTGGAGCAGGGATGAGAACTGGCTGAGGAGCACCACGAGGGCAGTTCCAGATGAACGAGCCTCTTGTGGTTTTCTCAGAAGCATCCGATGCGTCACTCGCCCAATTTCATGGCCAGCCTACCGGGACGTAAGTGACCCCCTCCACGTGACGGTCGCTATAAAAAGGCAGGTGAAGGCTACCTGGGGTGCGCAGGGCCACCTCACTGACAACGGGGATGGAGCTCTCCCATCGCAGGATGGGCTCCATCCCATTTTGCAGCCTGTTTTGTGGCTTCATTAGCATAGCAGCAGCCAACATATTTGGTAAGTGCGCTTGTTCCTTGCCTTTGCCTGTGTCCGTAGTGACTGTGCTCCGGTGATCTTTGTGCTGCTCCGTGTATCATTCTAATGGTGCATGTCATGATCTTGAGTCTCGCACGCTGCAAACAGCCAGTTATTGAGTGCTGTGCGGAGTGGGTTTGCGCCCCAGGTCAAATGCTAAGCTGTAAGGGTCTTTAAGGGGTCGGTGTAAACTGAGTTCAGTACACCTGGATTTAGGTGGAAAGAGAACATTTTCTGGAAGAACAGGCTGATCAAGAGAAGGAGCTTGGGTAAGAAAAAGTGGTACTGCAGGAATGTGAAGGTCCTAAGATTATATGTTCTACTTGTATGTGCCATCACCTAATTTAGGTGTGAACTTTAGCTTCAGATACTGGATAGTCTGAGTGCTGTCCTCAGTTCTTTGGTCTGAATTTGACACTCCTACACAGCAAGCAATTTGAATCATCCATCAGTCTCTTAACTCAGATCTCTTACTAGACTCTAGCACCATATAAAGAGATCTCCACTCATCCCAGAGTCACGTTTGAGATGAAAATGGTGAGGTTTGCCTACATGTGGGTGTCTGTAGGTGAGCTGATCTAAACTAAAATCCTAGGTGAGGATGACAAATTGACTAAAAGCTCAACATGAGTCGGCAGTGTGCACTGGCAGCCCAGAAAGTCAACAGTGTCCTGGGCTGCATCAAACACAGTGTGGCCAGCAGGTCGAGGGAGGTGATTCTCCCCCTCTACTCCACTCTTGTGAGACCCCACCTGCAGTGCTGCGTCCAGCTCTGGGGTTCTCAGTACAGGAAAGACATGGAGCTGCTGGAGCAAGTCCAGAGGCGGCCACAAAGCTGAACAGAGGGATGGAGCACCTCTCCTGTGAGGACAGGCTGAGGGAGTTGGGCTTGTTCAGCCTGGAGAAGAGAAGACTCTGGGAAGACTTAATTGCTGCTGACCAGTACCTAAAGGGGGCCTACAGGAAAGGCAGAGAGTGTCTGTTTAACAGGGCATGTAGTGACAGGACAAGGGGTAACAGGTTTAAACTAAAAGAGGGGAGATTTAGATTAGATGTTAGGAAGAAATTCTTCCCTGTGAGGGTGCTGAGGCCCTGGCACAGGGTGCCCAGAGCAGCTGTGGAGGCCCCATCCCTGGCAGTGTTCAAGGCCAGGTTGGATGTGGCTTTGCGCAACCTGGTCTAGTGGAGGGTGTCCCTGACCATGGCAGGGTGGTTGGCACGAGATGATCTTTGAGGTCCCTTCCAACCCAAACCATTCTGTGATTCTGTGATTCTGTGAAAATCCCTTTACAGTCTTATGAAAATTTTCATATGGGCTCAAGGCGACACAGTAAAAACTCACAGAATCAGAAGTGATTCAAAGACCTTAGGTGTACAGAAACCATCAGTGGTTAAAGAAGTCCCTGAGCTGCAAATTATTGGAGACTGTAAAGTATTAAAAATACTTATGCTGTGTTGGTGCTACTATGTGTGTGGTCACACTCAGACCAAATACTGGATTAAGTGAACCTTTGGTCTAAATCGCTGTAGCTGTGGTTTTGTTTGTTTGCAGTATTTTTGTTGTACTGCTCAATGGAATTAGAGCATGACGTTCATCACATATTGACAGAGAAACCGTCTGACTGAGTAAGCTGTTCTGTGAAAAAGAATCTACTAAATTTCATCATTCTCCTAAAACAGCAACCAAATTTGCTCTTGAATGTATTAAGAACTGAAGAGGCCACTGCTTTCTTGCTGGCTGGCTTCAATCATTGATCACTTGCCCTGGTAAAAATTGAGAAGTGCTCCCAATATGAATTAGTCCCATGCTAACTGCTAGACATTGAATATTTTTAGGTCTTTCATGAGATTAAGAAGAAATACCTCTCCTTTTGGTAGAATAGTGAGTGACTTAGCTTCAGTAAAGAACAGCTACTCATAAAGCATAAATAGCAATGTGCGTGGCTGTGGCATAGGGCTGTTTGGTGGTGGTAGCCACAACGAACTCTGAGTGTGTAGACTACCTCAGGCACCAGCAAATGACAGCTATACCAGTACAGAACAGAGCTGGAACTAATTAAATACAGGCCTGGGAAAGAGGTTCACGAGCATCTCCATCATGTGCTCATCCTGCAGCAGGCGGCCCAGTGGGTTTGTTCAGTGCTTCCCGGTGCTGCCCGTGCAGAAATGCGCACAAGGAGCAATGGGGCAACAGCAAGGGAGGATGCAGGAACCTAAGGCTTTTACCACGGAGCATTGACGCTTAGAGGGTCTTGATAAGAACAGGCTTGTGGTGAAACCACCCTTACGTGTTTACCTTGCCGCTTTCAGAGTACCAGACAGATTCCCAACCGTTACATCCATGTGAACTTCAGAGGGAAAAGGCTTTTTCAGGAGGAGAAGCCTACGTCCCTCAGTGCTCAGAAGATGGCCAGTTCAGGTAACTGGTCCCTGCTATTATTCTGCCGCTGTGCAACATGACCTTTCATTACTAATGAAAGCTTTAGCTTCGGTTTTGAAGAGCCTCCATATCGGTGGACTGGAGTGTGAGGGGTCTGAAGGGCCTTCACTGAGCAGATCCAGCCTCTCCTCAATGAATTCCACGCTGGAAATAATCTCTGGATTAAGAGGTCGATCTAATATTAATAGGCTAACCTTGGCAGCATCATTTGCGTGTTAAATACTTGGTGCAGGTTGTTGTGCAATGCAACTGCTGTCTCTACGCGTGCTCAGGGGTGCAGGATCTGTGATCTGTGAGCCGAGCTGTCTCAGAGAAGTTACCCACCCTGCTGTAAGTGGCACAGTTGGGTTTCCTTCTAAAGGCACTAAAGGAACTAAAAAGCACATGCAGAACAGTGGTTTGTAGAGCAGCGTGGTGCTTGAAGTTGCAAGAAGTTAATGAGTAAAAGCTGAGACTGAGGGGGAGTGCAAATTGTAATGCTCTCTACACTTATCTTATTGTTGCCTATGGTGGGGAACCTTAACCGTTCTAGATTTGACTTAGAAAAGGTCTCAAAATGTAGGGTAAATCTCAAATACTGAGAATCAGGATTCTGTCCAAGCTATTTGCTTCCTGAATGACTTCAAGTCACTTATCTGTAATTCTTGAAGACTTCAGAAAATTTATAGAATTAAGAGACCCCATCAAGTACACCCAGATGATTTGGAGGCACCAGAAACACGGCCCTTTCTGATTCCATTACTTGCAGCATTAAAGTACTTGAACTTGCTTACCCTACTTTATGTTTTTTTTATGTCCCATACAGACTGAGGACTCTGTCACTAACAAAATTAAATATGTTACTTGCGTTCTTCTTCAGGACAGTTCAGTGCAGCAGGAATGGTCTTTCCTGTTGGTGTGTGGATGAGAATGGCATTGAGGTACCTGGCAGCAAACAGAATGGATATCCCATCTCTTGTAAGCCACAAGTTTCTATTTTTGTTCAGATTGGGCTTAAATTTGCATTTGAACTGCTGAAATCAGGAATAGGTTAGCCCTGGACTCTGATGGACTCTAGCTTGTGGTAATTTGCTGGGTCTTTCTAGTGGAAGTTCTGGAGTTTCTTTGGAGCTGATCATGGAAACCTGGTACACCTGGATGGTTTGTAATCATGAAGGTCACTAATATAAATCATGAATGCAAGATCAATTTAGTGTATTGGCTTTTGAGTTGGAGGGTTTCATCGCCATCCATGATGGATTTCTGTATACCAATTTTCATGACGTCAAGTCCATTGATGTCCTGAGAAAACTTGGCTATTATCTTAAAAATAAACAATTCAATGCCCAACAAGAACCTAACAGTGCCCCTCTCTGGTACTACAGGCTTATCCTTTTGTCAGCTGCAGAAGCAGAAGATCTTGGTGAGTCGATACATCAACAGCAGCAGCATCTCCTACATCCCTCAGTGCTTGGATTCAGGGGCTTTTGATGCTGTGCAGTGTGACACAGAGCTGGGTCAGTGCTGGTGCGTAGATCCCGAAGGAATGGAGATTTATGGCACCAGGCAGAGAGGAAAGCCAACACGGTGTAAGTAATATTCAATAAAACAGTGGGGTTTGTAGGGTGGGAAGGTTTGGTGTGAATGAAAGATGGTAGATCAGGAGCTTGAACGCTACAGCCTACACTTACCCTATAGAAGTATAGATGCTTAACTGAGGCATTTCAGGCCCCTGTTCATGGAATCATACAGTATCTCGAGTTGGAAGGTGTCCATAAGGATGATTGAATCCAACTCCCTGCTCCTCGTAAAGAGAATACGAGGCACCTAGGTATTCATGTTCAATGTAATGAATCTAAGCCCCTTCCAAACCATGGGGTGGCTATTCAGCTGTTCATGGGAAGTTAAAACACCAATAAGTATTACTTTTTTTTTTACTGTCAGGTCCGGGTAACTGTGAGATCCGAGACCGCCGCATTCTGCATGGGTTTGGGGAGAAGAGCCCACCACAGTGCTCAGCAGATGGAGAGTTTCTGCCTGTCCAGTGCAAGTTTGTCAACACTACAGACATGATGTTTTTTGATCTCATTCATGGTTATAACAGGTAAGACTGTAGGCTTCTGAAACAGGGCTGCAATCCTATAGGCCTCTTCGAGTCAGTGTCTTACTGCATTTTTCTTTCCACATGAAGCCCTTCTTCTGTGACCCCATATGGTGTTATTTTCTGTTAGTAAGTGGACCAAGTAAAAAACTTCTTTTTCTTCTGAATCACATTTTCTCATTTAGAAAGGACCAATGTTCCATCCCTGCAGTCTAATCAGTCCATCCTCACCCAGCAGTAGATACCACATTGCAATCTGTATTTGGGAAAGTAGCCAGGGCTACCGTTCAGACAGGCACACAACAGCAGATGAGAACATGTGGAAGGAAGAGAGGAATTCGGATGTATACGTAAGGTAGGAAAGATGATGCCGTATGGGGGATGAAAACAGATGGACAGACAGACAAGTGGCAATATGCAAAGAGCAAGTTCCACATGACAGTGGGAAACTCCCATCCATTTAGACAGTGCCGGGGTTGCTCTCACAGGTGAACCAGTAAGGGATGAACTGACGTGCTGACGTACAGACTGGATTTGGGTGGTTGGAGCAGGCTGGGGAAGACTTCAAAACTGGATCAAATGCTTGTCCGTAGGAGCAAGAAGCCGTTGTGCTATGGAGGAGCTGGGAGGTAATGCTTAGGTGGAGAAATAAGGGATGGGCAAGGGTTAACCACAGGGAGAGGAGTTTGTTTTGGTGAAGATGTTCAGACTCTCCAGAGAAACCTTTTGGTCTCTCCTGAAGTGCCGTTATCTTGGCATCTCACTCAACACATTTCTCCAGTGGAGGGCAGTGGAGTAAATGCAATGTCTCATTCTGACTTGGCTCTGTAGGAACACAGGCATTTCACTGTAAATGTCAGTCTTGCTGTTTTGAAGGTGTTCTTCTTTAATTTAAGCAAAACTGAAAGGCGGGCCCAAATGCACAGTGCAAATTTGTCAGAGCTTCAGGAAAGGTTATTTTGGCAAGAGCAAAATAATCTGGCGGTTTTGTTTGTTGGCCTATGGAGTGTGCAAATTCTAAAAGAGCAATTACAGAGGAGAATGCAATGCTTTAAAATAATGTGGAATTTTTTTTTTTCTGCCATTGAGAGGTTTGTCTGCAAAGGGCTGTGAGACTGGGCTTTTCTTGTGTCCATATCATGTAATTAATCACAACAGGATCATTTCACTCCCAGCTGTCTACCTTTCTAATTATGGCGTTGACTTATTCCATTACCATCATATCTGAGTATTTCAGGTCATTAATATATTTATTTCCACACTATTCCTGCCTGAAATGTCATTATCCTGTCCCATAAAAAGGAGGCCAGAATATGGAGTTGAAGGGATGAGTTCCACAGCAAAGGACTGTAGCAGAACAGGGATTTAAACTCATATTTTATGTTCATGTGGAACCACAGAAGCAACTTTCTTTGGTTCCACATACTGATTTTTGAAATCTAGATATGTCACACTAACTCCCTTCCTAAATCGTTTCCTTACACCTTTATACATATTCCAGAATAAAGCAGTATATTAAAAAGAAAATAATGGAGAAATCCAGAGGCTTAGAGCTCAGACTTTCCCAAGAGAGAGACTTTTGTGAAGAAAGATGAAACAAAATTTTCTGTCTCACCCTGATGACTTGGCTGCCGTTAACTTACTCTATTAAGACTGTGCCCAGGTCCTACTTGGA
Organism: Psophia crepitans; assembly: GCA_013399095.1. NCBI lineage: Eukaryota > Metazoa > Chordata > Aves > Gruiformes > Psophiidae > Psophia > Psophia crepitans. Next base: position 30,198 of record VWZZ01003536.1, read on the forward strand.
TGGGCAGTCATACTGAAGGTCCTGTAGCAGACTGGGGAGAAAAATCAAAAAATCGAAAGTTGAAGAGGATCTTTTTACTTTCTTGCTATAATTTTCATCAGACAGAAGACCTTGTGTCAGTGACTTTATCTCAGCTCACTAGAGGTTCTGCCCTGTTACGTATTGTTTCATTGGCAGTAGGAAAGAAAAAAGAAGATTTTATTTTTCTCCCCCTGTTTCTGAACAGTCAGTGAGAAAGGCAGCTACAACCTGAACTGCATGTATGAAACGTGGAAGGGGTTACTTGCAAACCTGCTTTTGAGGATCAGTAATGAGTTGTCTTTGCTGGAAGCCAAGAGCAGAGACTCACAGCTGGAAGAAAAGGTCAACAACCTCACATTTATTTACTTTCCAATATTTCTGAGTGCAAGCACTCTTGTTGAAACACATGAATATACTATAAATAACTTAAATGTAGTCATCTTTGCTTCAGCCATTGTTTTGGACTGGGTCTGATAGGTGAGGTACTCTGTATTATCACTTCTCGTCTTGGGGGCTGTGATTAAAAAGAGCCTGAGAAAAAAAAAGAAGCAGTAGGACGTGAGTTTTCCAAGTCAGGTGAACAAAGTTCTGTCCTCTTGTTTGTGTGGGCCTAATTTATATCTGTTTGTACTTTATTTAGCTGTAGTCTCACCTTGGAACAAAAATAACCATAATGACAGGATATGACTACGCATTTGCCCTGTATAAAAGTAGTATAATTATGCATGTGACTTCTTAATGTCGAGGATGAAAGAAAGCAGCATGCAGAATTTTTTCATTGCATCCTGTTTCGTTCAGCTAGATGTTGAGATGCTGAGGTGAAGAGCTCCAAGGACATGAGCAGTGCAGAGGTCTGCCTTTGGACATAGGGGCATTGCTCTCCTGAGAAGAGAAAAGGTCATATTCCTGATTGAGCAGTGGCCAGTGTATGGTAATTCAGGGAAGAAGAAAGTTCTTGAAGTGCCCCAAGACATTAAAGTCCATGTATACACAGAAGACCATAGAAAGATGGTGTTTAGCTGTTTATATCTTAAATTACATTGCTCTCATGTAACTTGAGACTCATTGACAGGAGTCACTTTGTGCCCTGAGTATGACATTTTGATTGCTTTTAGCACGCCACTGTCAGCAACTGAGCAGGATTTAATGATCCAAAGTGGAGGGAATCAGTAGGCTTTTAATTTGAAGAAGTGGGATAGTGCCAGCGTGGAGCAGCACCACTCAGGGTTGCACAGTCTGAGACAAGAGCACTGCTGGTTAATGCTGGGACAACCTCAAGGTTACCAGCCTGTTCCTCTGCCAGGGGTTGTTGCTGCTTCATGCATCCCCCTAGCTTGTGCTTTGATGTACTGAGGAAGCAGTAACATCTTCAATTCTCCTGGCAAGGCGTGGCAAAGCTCTTGGGCAGACTCTTGAAGGTGGCAAAGGGCTCTTAAAATCATAGAACCATAGAATATCCTGAGTTGGTAGGGATCCATAAGGATCTTCAAGTCCAGCTCCTGGCTCCACACAGGACCAGCCCAATCAGAGCAGATGACCGAGAGCATTGGTCAGATGCTGCTTCAACTCAGCCAAGCTCACTGTGGTGACCACTGCCCTGGGGAGCCTGTTCCAGGGCCCCACCACCCTCTCGGTGAGGAACCTTTTCCTGATCTCCAACCTAACCCTCCCCTGTCACAGCTCCATGCTGTTCCCTCAGGTTCTGTCGCTGGGCACCAGAGGGAGGAGATCAGTGCCTGCCCCTTGGCTCCCTCTCATGAGGAAGCTGTAGGCCACCTTGAGGTCTGCCCTCAGTCTCCTCTTCTCCAGGCTGAACAGACCAAGGGACTTCAGCCTCTCCTCATACGTCTTCCTCTCTAGACCCTTCACCATTTTGGCCCCTGTCTGGACACTCTCTTACTTCACTCCTCTTACCTAACTGCCCAGCCACTGCTGGCTCTGAGCCAGGCAAGAGTTTTGCTGCGTTTCTCTGCAGACTGCACGTGCTGGAGCAGCTCTGTGGCTGCAGAAGGGTGGCACTGGAGCTGAGGCTGGTCATGGTCCCAGTTTCACAGGGTTGCTGTAAACTCCTTTGGCGTGTTAACCTTTTTCCCCAGTTGATCAGGGGCTAATCCACCATCACTCTTACTGCTAAGTGTCCTTCCTCAGTAAAAACCTGCTTTGACCATATAATTCTCCGAATGTCTTGAGCAGAAAATTTCACTACCCTGCTATATGATTTTTTTCCCCAAATGAGCCGCATGGAGCTAGGGCACCAGACCTTTGTTGTATTTCAGGGTAAGGGTATGTGGCTGTAAAATAATATGATGTTTTGGAACGTGGCAAAATTGTTTTGCTGGTCATATTGTCTGAATCTCAAAAAAACCTTATCTTCTATTTGCTTGGAGAAACCCTAGTCTGTCTGTCAGTTAAGATCACATTTATCATGTTTTTCCCAACTCTGACCTTGTCAAGTTTTCTTCCTAAATCATTGCTTTGCTGGAATCTGGCGGTTGTCACTCCTGGAATATTACACTGGAAACAAGCACCTCTTTCATCTCCAGAAGTAAGAGTCAATCTTACCTGTAACATGTTAAAACCCCTTTCTCCTTAATCTGTTGAGCCATGCTCTCAAAATGAAAAAAGATTAGTGAGGTTTTTATCAGCCTTTGTGCTTAATTTGGTGCAGAAAGGGTATGCAGCATGCAGGGAAGAGGAAACAACCTGTTCGTTTAGGCACTCTGCCATCCTGTGCACGTTTGTGGAAGGAGCTGATGAACGGGCGTTGTAATAACATTAAGCCAACGTCCTTCTATTCTACACTCCTTTACAGGCTTTCAGAAATGAGATTGGAATTGAAAATGTTAGATGCTGGGTACCTGCTTAGGAAGGGTCAGAAACTGTCCTGTGTTTTGTGCTTAAAAAAATGGCACTTAGGAGACTTGTTACCCTGCTGAAACACCGATTTGGAGCGTGTCAGAGTCTGGTTGCCACAAGGAGAACGAAGGGTTTTCTAATGGCTTTGTGTTGTGCAGAATCATGGAATCACAGAATGGTTCGGGTTGGAAGGGACCACAAGGATCATCTAGTGCCAACCCCTCTGCCATGGGCAGGGACACCCTCCACTAGCCCAGGTTGCCCAAAGCCCCATCCAACCTGGCCTTAAACACTTTTAGGGATGGAGCCTCCACAGCTTCTCTGGGCAACCTGTTCCAGGGCCTCACCACCCTCACAGTAAAGAATTGCTACCTAATGTCTAATCTAAATCCCCCCTCTTTTAGTTTAAACCCATTGCCCCTTGTCCTGTCATTATCTACCTGAGTGAAGTTCCCTCTCCGTCCCTTTTATAAGACCTTTTTCAGTCTGTGCTCATGTCTGGAATTTCCCTGACCCAGGTGCAGCACGCTGCACTTGGACTTGTGGAACCTCGTTCGGTTCACATGGGCCCCTTCTCAAGCCTGTCCAGGTCCCTTTGCATCCCAGGATCCCAGACATCCTTGATGTACAAATTCAGGAGGGAAATACAGATGCTTCTTTGTTGTTGATGCTCTTCATAGGAGACTGTTTTTCCTTCCAGGCTGCCAGAGGCTTTCCAAACGTTCAGCTCCTTGCGGGAGACGTTCCCGGAGGTCTCTGGGTACTGTTACTGCACGGACAGCCTCGGGAGAGAATTAGCAGACACTGGTAAGTACCCTCAGCAGCTAATCTTCAACTTGAGTGACTTTGAATTCCCAAGGGAAAGGCACAAATGACAAGTATGAGTCTTCAGCTCCATTTGGCACTTAAATTTCATTCTTACAGAGGATAAGACCATTGTGACCAGAGTAGTGCCCATGGGAAAGACTGGAGCCTACTAGTGAAATCTCACTCTTAGGAGCAGTGCACATGGAATTGCTGCCCGGGAGCTAATCCTGTCCTTTCTGAGATGGTGGAATAGGATTTCTGAATGTCTGACCTCGGCCCACACTAGAAAGCTGCATCATACTCAATAAGTCCAATTAGCAAATGTGGAGGAATATGAAGGGCCTGAAGAACAAACTATCTTGTTCTTGTTTAGATAGAATCATGGAGTGGTTTGGGTTGGAAAGGACTTTTAAAGATCATTTTGTCCCACTCCCCTGCAATGGGCAGGGACATCAGACAGTCCTTTCTTTTCTCTTATAGCCTCAGGATACTTTTCAGAGGTGTTAATAGTTGATGAGACATTTTGCAAGAAAGAATGTTTTTTCCAAGGAAGAGGAATGAAGAAGTTGAGGACTTTCAGTTCTTCTTCCTTAGATATTGTGGTTAAAAAAAAAAAATCTGGGAAAAATGCGAAGCATGATAGCTTAAAATTTAGTTGTAGATGAGAACTTCAACATCCAATTCCCACAAGGGTGAGAAGTTCTCCAAAAATTTGTGCACTCAGAGAAACTACTGCACATCTTTTCATTTACTTAAGCTATACAATCAAAATCATTAGGAATTGGTTTTTGGAAGCATCAGTTCCCAAAACTATCATGTGTTCTACTAGAAACTGAACCTAACAAAACCACAGCACAGTGCCAGTTACTGGATGTGCCTCCTGCTCATTTTGGTAAATGTCAAGGCACTCAGCAGTGGGTTACATGGTGCGGTGCATGAGGGTTACGCTGTATAAGTTCACAATTCGGCCTGTTTGGGGGTTTTGTTTTTCCCCAGTACGTTTCCAGTTCTGCTGCTCAGGTGTAAAGCAGATGACTTGTATCTTACAACCAGGTTCTATGCTTAAAGGTCTCTCTTTACCAGGCTTGGAACTGCTGCTCGATGAAGTTTATGACACAGTTTTTTCTGAGCTGGAGCCTGCTCGCATGTTCACGGAGACCAGCATGTATCGGATCCTGCAGAGGCGGTTCCTGGGGGTTCAGCTAGCTACCTCTGGCAGGTTCAGATGTAAGTAGCACCCAGGCGATGCTCTGTAAATAAGGTGACAATTTTGGAGCTTATATGTGACAGCTGCCTTTGGAGAGAGTGGTTAGAATCATAGAATCACAGAATGGTTTGGGTTGGAAGGGACCACGAGGATCATCTAGTTCCAACCCCTCTGCCATGGGCGGGGACAACCTCCACTAGACCAGGTTGCCCAAAGCCCCATCCAACCTGGCCTTGAACACTTCCAGGTATGGGGCATCCACAGCTTCTCTGGGCAACCTGTTCCACTGCCTCGCCACCCTCACAGGGAAGGATTTCCTCCTAATATCTAATCTAATTCTCCCCTCTTTTAGTTTAAACCAATTGCCCCTTGTCCTGTCACTGCACTCCCTGACAAACAGCCCCTCTCTTGTTCTGGGAGTCTCTTGCACTAAAAGCATAATAGCACAATTTCAGAGCAAGAATCAAGGTCCTTGAATTCCATCTGGCTTTTAACCTCTGGACTGTACTTTCTTACCAGTAGATTGTACCTGTCCTCAGATCAGCGCTTTCCCACGTACTTGAAGTTCACATTAATTGAAAACCCATGAATTCCCTCTGCGCCTTGCGCTGAGGTTATGGAGATGGATCTGATGATTTATTAACGAAAAGGCCTGAGAAAATGCTCCCTAATTTATGTTTGCACACTCAGAAATAGGAAGGATCTTACATTGGCCACAACACACTCGATCCCCAGGAGGCCACAGAAGAGTTTTTAGTGCCTTAGCCAGCCAGGCTGAACTTGTGGATCTGCCCTTGGGTCCATTCCCTTCCCGGTCAGCGCAGGCAAATGGGGAGAGAGTTTCTCTGCCTACGGATAATGAACTCTGTGGGACAGGAGGTCAGGTACCCCCTCCTCTCTCCTACACCAGAGCCCAAGAGAATTGCCTTGCTGCAGAGAGTTTGAACCCCCTGGTGTGATACTTCATCCTCCCATCCAAATTCCTCTGACGTTGCTGTCTGACCCTTGCTAAGGAGTTGCATCACCAGAGATGTAAAGCAGATACTGATGCAAGTCTTCCAGCTGCATGGTTTTTCTATTTCTGGGACAAGCTGGTCATTCCAGGGAGTCTGGAAAGCACCTTCCCTCTTCCACTGCGCAGTGTTTGTCGAGTAAGCTCTGACCGTAGCTGCGGATGCAGCGACTGTCAGCAAAGCTGAAGCTGTCACAGCCACAAGATGGAGATGTGACCACATTTGTCAGCCACTGAGGAGGACTGCTTTGGTGACCTACCCAGATGTCACACTGCCACCTGACACCACACGCATTGGGAAGTTGTCAGACTTCACTGGTGAACAGGTTGCTCTGGGGTGATGCTCGTGCTGCCTCAACCTGGTAGCTGCGTGTAGCTGGAAAGCTCTTGGAAGTGGGAAAAGTTTAGGCCGTAGGATTGCAGGTTTGTATAAAAGCAAAATTTCTGGTGGAAGGGTGGAGTCCAGTATTGGAGAGGTTATAACTCAGAAAATTTGCTTTATGGAGTTTTGGCTTCTCTGCCATTAAGACCAGTTTGACAGGAATAGGGTCTTCAGATCCCTGTGGAGGGCAATTAAAGAAAATAGGCTGCCCCAGACCAAACTTCCACAGTCAAGCACAGATCCTTTTGGAGGATCTACCTTGTTCTCACCAGAAACATTAATGCTTGCCTGTGTCTTGGTCTCCCAAGCTGCACATCTATCTCTATTGATTAGCTTTGCGTTTGGATTAAGGGCCAGAGCTCACCTAGCCTCCAGCATGGCTCCCAGGAGATGCTGCTACTCTGCCTACCCATGAGTGCGGCTGAAAGATGTGTTGAGGTTTTATTTTCTGTGTAGTTTCCAGAAATTACACCTACAGCAGAAAACCCTGGGGCCAATTCTCCAGGGAAAAAGGGGATGGAGAATTTGCATTTTGGGCTGATACTTGAAGTTTCACTGAACACAGTCAAGAAATTAAGCTTTATCTTTTGTTTTCCCCTAAATAGGCAAATGATGGGATCAAACAGAGATGTCTCTGAAACTTTAAGCTTTCCCTCCATAATGCATACTGTTTTTCTTCCAGGCCCCTCAAAGTGTGAGGTTGAGCGGCACGCAGCCCTGCGTTACCAGCATGCCTATGTGCCGTCTTGTGATACTGACGGGGGCTACACGCCCGTGCAGTGTCAGCAGGGAGGGCAGTGCTGGTGTGTGGACACCAAAGGGCAAGAGGTCCAGGGCACGAAGAGACGAGGACAGTCCCCGGCCTGTGGTACGTATGAGGTTTAGAAAAGGAAAAATGAGCACATCTATCGGCGTCTGTAAAAAGAAACCGGGTGGACAAGTTGCCTTCGTGGCTGTGACAGAGCTGGTGTTCAAGAACTGGGATCCAAGATCCTTCCTGGGCTTAAAAAGCCATATTCTACTAAATTATTCAATATCATACTCCTTTTATTTTCCTTTATAAGCTTTCTTTAGCCTTTTAGTTTTGCAGACAGCAAGGTTTTTCTTTGCAGCAGTGGTATCTGTCTCTTGACTCCAGGAGCTGGGATGTTAAGAGTGAATATTTGGGGTAATGTAAGGAAGACACTGATGGTGGTTTTGTGTTTTACCTCCTTCCTTTGGTGAAACGCAATGGAATTGCTAAGGCATCTTGCACCCTGAGCATTTTTTCCCATCTCTGTCACTGCATATTTGGCCATGAAAATTGCCAAATCCCTTAAAAACCCCCAAACAATTCGGAAGAGGTGTACAGGTTTGGGCTTTGAGAGGTTTCGTTAAGAATAGGCCATCAAATCAGTGCCTCAAATGGAAGTGACAGCAGAAATGCCAAAGGGCCGGCGGGAAAGAGAAGGGTTAAAACCCTTCACTCCGAAGCGCACTACCTAAACGTTCAGGATTGCGCTGGAGGGCTGGGGCACAGGGTCTTACACAGGGGCGCCTTCGCCTTCGGGGAAAGCAATTGCTGTCTGCCAGACATGGTCTCACCACGCAGATAGAGAAGGAGGAACCTACCCTGGATGTCACGCTCCAAGTCGCGCAGAGTGCTCTGGGCACCGAGAGGCTTACCGTGACATGAAAATGTTAGCATGCCTCCAAGGCTGGTCACCAAGGATATTGCGAGGGAACCTCCAAGGGGCCTCGCCATGCGTTGGGGCTGGCTGCTTTCTCTTTGAACGTGCTTGGCTGAGCCCTTCTGATGATTTTTTTTGTTTTTTGGGGGGATGGGCAATGACTTGAGGCTGCTTGCAGCTTTTACTGGTGGACTCAGGAAATTTAAGCAGAGAAAAATCTCTGCAGAGGCTTTGCAGACTAACCCCCAAGGAGGTATTTCATGGGGATATAGTTGCAGTCTGTGTTCAGACAGCTACATGCCATGTGTGTGTCTCTAGTTCTGCTCCGTTTTATTTCTCTTTGACTCCCACACTCAGCAGCGTGAACGCTGGAGGATGCAGAGGTGTAGGTGTGAGTAGCATGTTGGGTACTTGCATGACCTAGGGCACCAGGCAGTCCTGATAGAGACGCCCCCTTTTTCAGGTCTTTACAATAAATTCACCTCAGCAGTGCTTTTCTGTTTATGCCTTCTCACTCTGCTTTATTTGGCTCAACATTGGGTAGGAGGGGAGAGTGTTTAAAGACCATGATCCTACATTTGTTTCATATTAACGTACTTGCGGGATTGTGGCTTACACTAATTTATTGGTCCCCAGAGGAATGTTCTTCATCCCTCTTACCAAAAGCCAGCACTGAAAACAGAAGGGGCCCGTCCTACAGAAAATGCCTCTACAAAGGAACCACTGTGGGGGACCCTGAGCCCCTGCCAGGAACTGCAGAGCAGGACAAGGGTGCAAAAGAAGGAGTGAGAAAGATGCTGTTCACAGAGCCTCAGATTACTTGATAATCTGTTTTAGGACCTTTTAAGATTCCCAGCTTTCATCCTTGCTACTAACAAGATTCATGACTGCTTTATAACATTGCCTGAATGTGGAATAAGTGGGGATGGGGCGGGGAGCCCAAGGGAGGCCGTGCTGGAGCACCCCAAAGCTGTGTACCCACCGTCCTGTCCCCCACAGGGACAACGGTGGTGCTTAGGGAGAAAGCGTGAGAAACATGGAAAATGCGTACAGCTTCCATACATCCTTCCTGTTGCCTTCTGGGAGTCCTCAGTCTGCAGGCTGAACCCAGATCATTGTGTTCTGCACTCCCATATGGAGCCATCTTCCAGGGATTTGCCTAATTGCTTTTTAACCTTTTATCCTTCCTAGCATCTTCTGGCAATAAATTACGTGGTCCAATTATGTGCTCTACTTCTGTACTATTCTAATTCCTGTCCTGTGAGAAATACTGGATAATAACAATCTGTTGTGAATGATGTGGAGAATCCTGTCTTTTAAAAACTTTGATATTTTTTTTTGTCCAAGATGAATAGTCTCTCCAACCAGAAAAGCTGTTCTGTCCTCAAAATATTTTTGCAACCCTCCTCTGTAATTCTGCTACTTTTCAAGGAAAGATAACTGTGTGGCACATGATTCAAGTGCCTGAGGCTGTTCTAGAAACCCAGTCAGTGCCATCACCATCCTGTCTGGTTTGTTCTCAGTGTCTTTACATCTACCAAGTCTTTCTTTTTTTATGTCTTTTGAGACTTACACTGACGCTTTCAGAGGTCCTTCGTCAGTCATGTTTTGCATCCTAACTTGAAGTGATTGTTCATTGTATGAACGTGCAGATGGGGCTGGATGATGTTCAAATTTCCTTATCAACGTGGGTGATGTGTAGTTGAGGAACTAGAGACAGGTTAAACTTATACTTTTATGTGGTTTCTGCTGAGATTGGTTGCAAAATCGCCATAGAGATACAGGTTCTGGAGGTTCTAAAATTTGCATTATCTTTTAAACCTTTGTCTAGGTGAAGAACAAGTGTGCATCTCTGAGAGGCGACGGGCCTTGTCAAGGATCTTTTATGGCCCGGCTGGGTACTTCAGCCCATCCAATTTGTTTTCCATGCCAGATATGCAGTCAGAGAAAACAGCTGACTTCTCAAGACCCTGCCCTCCCTCTTTCAAGGAGCTGTTTCTGGACTCCGGATTGTCATCCCCAGTTACACAAAGCCTGTATGCCAGCCAGATTCCTGGGCTAGAAACCACCCTTAGCGAAGCCATCACCGGGATGTTCCCATCAAGGGAACTGGCTCAAGTGGCACTGCAATTTACTGCCAATCCAAAGCGTTTCCAAGAAAACCTCTTTGGAGGAAGGTTCTTGAAGAATTTGATCCAGTTTAACTTCACAGGGGCACTTGGCACTAATGGGAAATACAGCATTGACCAATTTTTCCCACAGGAGGATGTGACAGAAAGGGATAACGGCCAAAGCCTTCTGGAATCAGCTGAGGTGTTTTCAGTGGATGTATCAAAGCGAAGCTCCATCTTGAGTAAACCTCTTGTGGGCAGCTTTGGCCGCACAGTAACTCTACAGGACAATCAGAATATGATGAAATTCCTTTCCTCTGTCCTGGAACAGCCAGAGTTCTTTACTTTTCTTCAGCAAGTGATTTCTGTCCCCAGAAGCGTTGCTGAAGATTTAGGTGAAGTGGTGAAACTAGCACTGGGATCCAAAGACTGTGGTGAGGAGCCAAGCGACCTGTTTGTTCCAACATGCACCAAGGAGGGGAGGTATGAGGAAGTTCAGTGCTATGCAGGAGAATGCTGGTGTTTGGACGCTTCAGGTAAGGAAGTTCCAGGCTCAAGAGTTCAAGGCAAACGTCCAAGGTGTCCCACCGATTGTGAGAAGCAAAGGAGAAGCCTGCAAAACTTGAAGCAAAGCCTGCCTGCAGGATCAGATCTTTTTATTCCCTCTTGTACTGAGGATGGAGACTTTCTGCCACTCCAGTGTTACGGGACAAATTGCTTCTGCGTTGATTTGAATGGCAAGACTATACCAGGAATAAGGGGCAAAGCTGGAAAAAAGCAGTGTAAGTCCTGGAGGCTAGAAATGTAAAGATGTTTCCTTATTATCCACCAATTTCATGAGTATTTCTTCATATCTGAGTATATCTAGAAAGGTATGGATGATGTGTACAAACAATATTGTTCTCTAACTGGAAAGCAAGCCAGGCCTACAGTTGCAGGGGAACAGTGGGACATACAGTGTATGTAAACCCTGATATCCGAAGTCTTGGAGATGGTCCCCTCTTCTTTCAGTGTGTAGGGTAGGCATACTCAAGATGGAGGAGCCTGAGGTCTTGCCTTGTTAATGAACATGTCATTGGCTTGTGCCTCTACATAAGTATGTAGCTAAATCATATAACATCCACGATGCCCATGAGACCTGGAGCATCTCTGTAACTGAATGTGAGCCATGCCAAGGGAAAAAGCTATTTTACTTCCAGGAACAAGTCACCTGGGCATGGTCACTGGCTCGTCCTTGTCCTGAGAAATGAAGAGCTTCAGTACCTTAAACCATGCACCTCTTTCAGTCTTTTAGCTCAAGAATATATCCTCAACTTGGTAGGATGTCACAGGAGTCCAAACGTAGGAGAGGGATTCAAAGGCTGATAGGTTTCTCATAAAGGTCACACAGTGAGGCCAGAAAAGTGAGTCACAAATGACCTGTCAGACATCGCTTTGGCATTGCAACTTGCTTACAGACTATAAACTGCCTCCACTTGCCCTTTTATTAATGTAATGCAAAGGAAGAGGAAGGGCATAGCCTGGGCATATTTGTCTTTCAAGTTTCTGTCAACTGAAAATAACACACCGACAGAGGGAACAGAAGAGCCTGCTTCTCATTTTGGAAGGAATAGCAGAGTATCCAGCAGATGCCAGTGGCACATAGTGCAGGAGTTCCTTCGAACAGCAGTTTGCAGCAGTAGTAGGGAATTTATCGCAATGGTCTGAATTGGTGGGGGAGTTATATCTAACAACTCATCTGTAGTGCAATCAAAAATAACCAGGTTCATAATCCTCCGGTGCTCAAGAGGAGATGAGCCCCTATGTTGTGCTGTGTTTGCAGAGCTGCTTCATGGCAAAGTGAAATTTGGCTTTGGAGATGGCAGAAAAGGATTTCAAAATAAACTCACTCCAGCATTTTGAAGGATGGCAGGATGGCATTTTTATGGTCAGCTGCAATATTCAGTAAGGAATAGGGAGAGAGGATGACAGAATCTGAAAATTCTGGTTACGTCCAAGGGGGAGTAAAATCAGTATTATCCTACTGTTCAGATGGTTGCTTTTGCAGGGATTGGTTGAATAAGAATTTACTGCCAGATTATCAAGTGTATCTGAAAATATCTATGTGGTGTGAACAGTCAGGAAGGCATTTAGTAGCATCAAGCACCTATTCCCCCCAGGAAGGACTACAGGCACCTAATGTGCCCAAAAATTGTAAAAAATTATAGCGACGTGTATTTTTTAGTGCCCACATGCCTTTGGAAATCTTACCCTGGTTTAGCATAGGGTCTTAAGAGCATTACACCTCTTCATAACAGGCCAGAAGTAGCGTTGTTAGTATTGGGGTAAGTGACCAAGTTTTAACACTGGTGTTTGTGGCACTAGAGGGTTAGGGGCTGTTGTCTATCTCCAGCGCATCCATAAGACGTGCTGTGCATGTTTTTCTTCTCCCCAGGCCCCAGTGCTTGCCAAGTGACGGCCGGTCAGGAGTTTCTAAAGGCTGTGAAACTCCTGTTGTCGGAGCCAGGCGCTGTGTCTCAGCTCTCCAGCATTTACCTCCCGCAGTGCGCTGCCGACGGCGCCTGGAGGCAGGTCCAGTGCAGCGGCCCTCCCGAGCAAGCCTTTGAGTGGTACCAGAGGTGGATTTCGGAGAATAATGAAGGCGAACCCCTGCCCGTTGCTAATCTATTGAACATCATAACTGGGTATAAAGAGGCATCTTCCAAAGGCTTTTCAGCTTTCATTAAAGCTCTGTATGAGGCTGGGCACCAGAATGTCTTCCCAGTGTTCACCACATATTCCTCCTTCACTGATCTCCCACCCGAAGTGCTGGAAGGAAACGTGACCAGTACATCTGAGAACATTTTACTGGATCCATATACTTTCTGGCAGCTTCTGAATGAGCAGCTGACCTATTACCCAGGACCCTATACTGACTTCAGCGCTCCCTTAGGCCACTTTGAACTTCGTGATTGTTGGTGTGTTGATAGCAAAGGAGAACAGCTGCAAGGAACAAAGACAGAAGTGAACCAGGTCCCAGCATGTAAGTAAGAGATTTTATGGCACATAAGTAGCAGTGTTTCTGATCTTTGCTTTTACACCACAAGAGGAAAGTCCTTTCAAGTGCTGCGAGGTAGGAGACAATGACTTGTCAGAAAGATCGTCAATACTGTCATTGTTGCTGGCTGCCAGAGGTGGAGTAGCTCATTTTTGGTAAATAGATGGTGGTGTCAGCTTTGGGAATAAGGAGGACTAGAGTTCCATGCCAAGTTTGTGTAGATTTTATAATTTGGAATTTGGACATAGAATTCTTTTGCAGAAGATACTTACCCAGGTGGCAAGGGATACTTTGAAGTTAGAAAGTGTTTGAAGAGTTGTATGGAAAATTCACAATTACACTGTGATGTAAATGACTTTCAAGAATGCCTTGAAAAAGAGGCAAAAGGAATTTTCTTTACTGTTTCTTACTATGCAGTCAAGAGCAACAGGTCACTAGGAGAAGAGTGAGGCCAGCACTGAAGTATGGTAAGCCCTCTGTCTAGACCTCTCCACCAAAGCTGTTGGGCCCTCTTTGAGGTTACTTCAGCATATGATCTGTATTATAAACGTAGTCACTAAAATCATTCTCTCACATATTAATTTTCCAGCTAGGAGGAAGCGACAGGACAATGAATGGCAAACTTCCAAATGGGAAAGTAGTGCTGGAGATGCTAGTCCTGTGGACTATAAAAGGATAAATATAAATTCCTGTGGGGAATAAAAGGAACAAAGCAGATTAGCAGAGAGTTATTTCAGCAGCAAAGCTTTCACTGAGCTGGTTTGGTGTGTTGAATTCCCATATCTGAGTCAGTAGCTGTATGGAGAGGACAGCCCAAGTGTCAACTCCCACTCTGGACCCAAGGGATGTACCCTCAGTTTCCTTTCTCACTCTCTTTTCTGATTATTCACTTCTTTATGACCATGACTGAAGGACAGTTCTGTAGAGACTTGTGGTGACCTAACCTTAAACCTTGGCTGGAGGTCAGGTGCCCACCAAAGCCACTCTGTCACTGCCCTCCTCAACTGCACAGGGGAGAGATATCACAATAATATCACAAAAGGGTTGTGGGTTGAGATAAGGACTGGGAGATCACTCACCAGTTACCGTCATGGCTAAGACAGATTCAACTTGGGAAAACTGATCTAATTTGTTACCAAACAAAGCGGAGTAATGAGAAATAAAACCAAATCTTAAAATGCATCCCCCTTCCTCTCCCTTCTCTGCAGGCACAAGTTAAGTCTTTCTCTACCTCCTCCCCGCCCCCCGCAGCAGCACAGTGGGATGGGGAATGGGGGTTGTGGTCAGTTGATCACACATTGTCTCTGCCACTCCTTCCTCCTCAGGGGGAGGACTCCTCACACTCTGCCCCTGCTCCAGCATGGGGTCCCTCCCACAGTACACAGTCCTCCATGAATTTCTCCAGCATGAGTCCTTCCCAAGGGCTGCAGTTCTTCACAAACTGCTTCAGTGTGGGTCCCTTCCATGAGGTGCAGACTTTCAGGAGCAGACTGCTCTAGCGTGGGTCTCCCATGGGGTCACAAATCCTGCCAGAAAACCTGTTTTGGCATGAGTTCCTCTCCCCACGGGGTCACAAGTCCTTCCAGGAGCCTGCTGCAGCGTGGGCTTCCCATGGGGTCACAGCCTCCTTTGGGTGCATCCACCTGCTCTGGCATGGGGTCCTCCATGGGCTGCAGGTGGATATCTGCTCCCCCATCATCTTCCATGGTCTGCAGGGGTACAATCTGCCTCACCATGGTCTTCTCCAGGGGCTGTAGGGGAGTCTGTGCTCTGGCACCTGGAGCATCTCCTCCCCCTCCTTCTTCACTGACCTTGGTGTCTGCAGAGTTGTTCTTCTGACACCTTCTCACTCCTCTCTCTGGTTGTTAAATGCTGCTCTTAGTTTTGAGGTTCTTTTTGTGTTTTGTTTTGGGTTTTTTTTTGGTTGTTTTTTTTTTAAACTCTGTTATCCCAGAGGCACTACCACCATCGCTGATGGGCTCGGCCTTGGCCAGCAGCAGGTCTGTCTTGGAGCCATCTGGCATTGGCTCTGTCAGACACGGGTGAAGCTTCTGGGAGCTCTTCACAGAAGCTACCACTGTAGCGTCCCCTGCCTCCAAAACCTTGCCATGCAAACACAAGACTTCTAACTCCTTTTGTAACTAATGACGAGGAAATAATTTCAAATTGTCAAGACTTTGCCTCAAGACTTGGAAAATGTTTGGGTGATTCCTGGTACTCTTAGGCTTTTGTGATTATATACCTAAACATTGACAAGTCTCGTTTGCTTGCTTCATTAAGCAATTCAAAGCCAAGCAAGTACAGGAGTAAACAGAAGATGCTAATTAAAAGACCAGCTAGCTTTCACATGCAAATCTTTATTTGATTTAGATGAAAGGCATTAAAATACCCTCTGGTTTTACAGGTCTTGGCATATGTGAAGGTGTTAAGCAGGAAGCCATGAGATTTATGGAGGAAGCAGAGCAGCTCATCCTAGCATCAAATAGTTCCCACTTCCCTTTTGGAGAAAGCTTCTTGATGGCAAAGGGAATGCAGCTTACAGACAAAGACCTTCTACGTTCTGCTGAGCCCCAGAAGACAGAGATGGTGGTCTCCGAAGCGCTGTTATCGGGCGGTGACTATGCTCTCCAGCTGGCTGCACAGTCAGGTAGGTGAAAGAGATGAGAGCTTAATGAAATGGATTAATGCCCAGGATCTGTGCAAGAGAATTCATGTCAAACTCAACTTTGCTGAAAAACAGGTGCAACGCAGCAGGTGTAATTAATCAGTGTAATTAACCTGCCAACCCCAAAGCTGATTTCACTTGTCCTACGTGTACGACATGATGCATATGTAAGATCTGGACACTTAGCAGACTCTGTACTTGCACTGTATGTTAATTTGCCTTCTAGGGTACAGGAAACATTCAAGTGTTAGCAAATCTGTGCATTTAAAATATCTTGCACTGGCCACTAGTAGCTTTGTTTTACTTATCGTTTCTAGTCTTGCATTTCTACTGGCGGAGGCACTTTGCTTCAAAAAGTTCGGCTGGGGAAGCGGCACGGCTGGGATTTCTCCCTTACATCCCACAGTGTGATGGCCTGGGAAACTGGGAGCCCACGCAGTGCTATGAGAGCATAGGTGAGCAACTGTTAATAAGATGCTCTGCGCTGTCTGAAGAAAGCAAAGCTAAGCAGAATTCTAATAAAAAGATTGAAAACCTGTATTCTTCTAGCCAAGCTGGAGAGAGGTGAAGTGGTCTACGGGATAGGTGGAAAATAGACTGGAGTGAGGGACCACTCATGTGTCAGCTCATTGGGGCTCAAAAATCCGTCAGTCTTCAGTCTTTCACTGCTAATAGTGTTCCTTGGGTGTCAGTTTGGGGCTGGGATTGTTTAATGCCTTCATTAATGACCAGGACAGTGCGATGGAGTGCACTCTCAGCAAGTTTGTGGGTGATACCAAATTCTGCAGGATAGGGCTGCAATGGAAGACTCTCACCAGAGCTGCTACATTTCCATTCTCACCACTGCTGTCAAGTGTGGTCTACACTGTGATTGTTACCTGCTGGGGTTAAACCACGACACTTAGATTTACTGGCCACTTTCTAGAGTGCTGCTGAGGATGAAAATCCTCCCAGTACTCAACAGAGTTAACGGGGAATACTGCAGTGCAAGATCTAAAATAAGGCTGCTTTTCTTCGCTTCTTCACAGGTCATTGCTGGTGTGTGGATGAGAGAGGACGCTATGTCATGGATTCCTTGGTTTCACGCTCAGCAGAACTTCCAAAGTGTCAGTTGTTTTCTCTTCCTAAATGTCTGTCTTTACCTGTTCTAACAAATCATAATATTTATTGAAAGTTCTAGTATGAGATGTATGAAGCAAGGGTTGTTTCTAACCATTGCAAGAAAAAAAAAATTTTGTGCTTGTTTTGCTAATTCATTTCATTTCATTATGTGTGATTTTGGCTTGCATGATTTGAGAACGGATGCTCTACTGCTGGTGGCCCTGCTTGAGCAGGGGAGTTGGACCAGATGGCCTCCAGAGATCCCTTCCAACCTCAACCGTTCTGTGATTCTGTGTTTATCAAACACTGATGAGGAATTCCCTGCCTGAACCTGTAGCAGAGCCTAGTGGAGATGTGTGAAGGAGCTGGGGATGTACCCCTTTCTCTATCTTAGGTTCGAGAACTTAATTTTATTTTGACATACATGTATGTTTTCCCTCTTACAGGCCAGACATCATGTCAGCGGTCTCAAGCCAATGCCTTAATTTCCAGCTGGAGACAGAGCGGTTCAAAGCTAGATGCCTCCACAGCAGATCTATTCGTCCCCCACTGTCTTGAGGTGATTTAACGAGACTGCGGGAGGAAGAAACAAAACCTCCCTCATTTTGCTCACACCATGCCAAAGGCCCGTATGGTTTCAGTCTCTGCTCCTTTGGCATCCCTTCTGCATTCCTATTAACCTGAAAGAAAAGAGTAAGACAAAACAAACAGCAGGCTTTGCCCTACATAAGGCAGAATTTAAATAGTTTTGAGATGAAGACCAGGCATTGGAAGCTCTGACCCTGCCTGCGCTGCCCTCCTGCAGGGTGGCTTTGCCTAGTCCTTTTGCACAACTTACTTGATTGACATTTAGGAGGCTTTTTCTTCCTGAGCTGTGAGAGAATGTCAGGGTGAGAGGGAGTTGGATACAGAAATCCCACAACAGGGTCCGTGATGCTCTTAAAACATGGCAGTGAGCAGGATAAAGTCCTGAGATGGGCAAGAAACAGACATTTCAAACCAAGATTGTACCAGAACTTCATCTCAATAGACTTTCAGTCAGCTTACTTCTCTCAGGAGCTGGTCTGTGTATTCAGTTAGGTAGAGTGTATTTTAATATTTTATGTTTCTTTTCAATGCGTTGTATTAATGGACAAATGTAACTATAATCAAATATTTCAACCAACCTTTGAGGTAGGATGGTGGTGTGTCTGTATTAATATGCATTGCTCTGCGATGACGTGCAATTCATTCTTTGTAGACAGGAGAATACGCTATACTGCAGAGATCCGACACAGATATGTGGTGTGTAGATCCTGTGTCAGGAGAAGTATTTCAGCGTGGCAGCAAAGATTCAGATGGCAATCCTGAGTGTGAGTAACGCTTTCCCCACAGCCTGCGGCTCTAGTGGTGATGCTTGGCGGCGTATGTCCTTTCCTTTTCAGAACGGTGCCCGTGAAACACAGGGGCCTTACAGCTTAATTCCTCAGAGATGTGGTACATAGAAGTACGTCAACGTTGAAAGGGTACCTGAAAATAGTTATCATAATACCAGAAGTAAACCAGGCTAGACAAATTGATCAACAGGCTTCTATGCCTTTTTTTACCTTCCATTTCTTACCAGCACAGAAAATTTTTTGGGCTCGTGGGTGAGTTTTCTAAGGCAGTGAATGCTGAACTGTGGGAACTGGGCCACATGCAGTCAGTCAGTACATTTTGCATGGGCCACAACTGCTCCATGGAATGCAATTAGGTCTATAACACCTTCGTATTGTCTTCAAATAAAGACAGAGAACTGTTGAGGTCTCGTAAGAGACAGTTGATCCAAAAAGTTGAAGAATTTCTGCTCGTAGGAACTGGTTTGCCCTATTGGAGCCTGTGCCCTGGCTCTGCTCTGCTTGAGCAGTGCAGGCAGCCCAAGAGCCAAGAGCCGTGCTTGTTTCTCCGGTTCTTTAGCTAGTGATTTTCTGGTTGCCATCTCCTATAGAAAATTGGGGTGAATAGTCTGCTGGCTTCACACAAACCTTCTCCTGGAACATCTGTAACAGAGGAGATAATTACTCAAGAGGGGCTAGTGAGTTAGATAAAACTTTCAGCTGACCAGCAAGTCTACTTTCTTTTTTTAGTGTATGAGGACTTATGGAAGTCCACGAAGATCTGATGGGGGAATAAGTAACTGCACATTCACTGAGGAATTAGTTGTGTAATCATTCATTACACAGGTCTACAAGCTTACTCTGACACTTGTAGATGAACAAAATTCATCAGGTTTGGATTGAACTTTTTGGGTCATCTTGTCAGGGAGTGATTCTGCTCATGTCTCTGTTTTGTTTGTTTGTGGGAGACCATAAACATTGCTGTTCCATGGTTATTTTTTCCAGTTATGAAGATACTAAAGTGGGACATTCTGACTATTTTAAAATGAAAGCACTGCTGTTCAACTCTTGACGACAATTCTGCACATCAGTATAGTTAATTTCTGTGGGTAATCATTTTGTTGTCTTCTGTTCCGTATCTTGCAATGAATTTCTCTCTTTAAAGGTCCTAGTTTCTGTAATATGCTGAAGTCTAAAACTGTTTTACGAGAAGTTGGCAAAGGCTACATCCCACAATGTGAAGGGGACAAGGGGACTTTCTCACCCGTGCAGTGCAGCCAGGATCAAGGGAGCTGCTGGTGTGTCTTTGACAATGGAGAGGAGGTGCCAGGGACACGAGTAAGCGGGGGAAGACCTGCATGTGCAAGTGAGTTCTTTGTAGAGACTTTTGCTCAAGCAGTACGCTTATCTTTGTGTTATAGCAGATTTCAGGCCTACCTGGGCACGATGTTCAGTTTTCTTCAGGTGCTTTGTCAGGGAGAAAGGAGAAGGGAATGGATCTTTGACCTCTCCTTATTCGGAAAATTGGCTAAATCAAATCAGTTGAGCTATTAAACTTAGCTAAAAAGTCAATCTGAACAGCTTGCTGCAAACTTGAACCTGTTCCAGTCTGAGCTGGCTCTGGGATTAAAAGCCATTCAATTGACAAAAATAAAATTTGAAAAATGTATGCTTCTGCTATTCCGACTCTTGGCTTGTGACCAGAATTGTGAAAAGGATGTGCCAAAACAGTGCATATTCACAGTGTATTTCCTGCATGACCAGAGCTACGAAGCACTGGAATTCACTCGTGGTTTCCAGTGAGATGTCCAAATGGGAGACATTTGGATAAATTTAATTTACAGTGGCCTTTATACATGTCCCCATCACTGAAGGGAAGCAAAACAAATTAAACTTTTTACAAGGCTATGCTCCAAGGTGTAATGATTAGTGGAAACTAGAGACGTAAAAAGAAAACCTTCAGCTGCAGAACGTTACTGTTTCCATAGGTCTTTTGTTTCTTTTAAATGAGAACTGTTGGTAGATTTAGGAAAACGAGGCCACATGATAAGTAATTGCTTCAGTTTCCTTTTGTGATTCTGCTGTATAGAACAACACATGCTCACCAACCAAATATCTGATTGTGTCAGCCCAACTGGCTGGAAGGCATTTTAATCAATCAGATAGCTCCTCACCAACTTGGAAACCACCAACAACATAATTTTCTTTGAACTCTCTGGTTCCAATAGAGAGCTATGCGGATGGGATTTTATGAGAAGCCACAAAGAGACCCCAGGGTTGTATCTGATGAACTTCAGAGCTAGGGTGACAAAGCCATGTAGGTGTAGCAGTTCCGTACAGCTTTCTAGCTCTTCAGAGAAGTAGAGCTGATCAGTAACAAGTACAGCGCTGCTGCTATCCTCTTTTCAGGTTATGGGCGAGTATCTCGGTGGGACATGGGGCTGTGTGACATTTATTTTGTTTGGACCAGTTGGAGGAACTCAGTGTGACACCCAGCACTCAGCAGTATGGATTGACTTTCCCATAGAATCTGAAGGTGAACAGGGAAAAGGGGAAGCATTTCTAGTAGACTGGAGAAAAATCAGAACTGGTTGTAAATCTTCAGTCCTTGATATCTCCTTCTCTCCATGAAAGCTTATTTTCTAGGTTTCACCCTAAGTTCCAAGGGAATTTATAGAGTATGTTCCAAGGAGGGTGAGGGAATAACCTGAGATATGCCTTTAAGATGATTTTACATTTTGTGTGTACATCTGATGCTTCTTGGAACTTGTACTTTTCCTAGAGGAAATAGTGACTGAATGATTAATGACCTTTCTTTTTAAAAAGACCGAGCTGAGGGAGAGAACTGCTTTGAAAATATAGTGGAAACCTGGCTTTGCTGAAAGCTATTTGTTATTTTCTGCATAGAAATACCACTGAAATAATTTTTAATGATTTTCCTGGATTTTGAAATAGCAATGGAACTTTTTCCTGCTAAACAACTTAGTTATTGCATAACAATAAAGAAGCAAAAGTTATTTCCCCCCTCATTCTATCCAGCCTTATATCTTTAGGCCTGGGAAATTGTTCAGGAAAAAGGGAAGGGAGTACTATCTCACTATCTTGGAGATCTTGTCTATCAGCAGAAAAGCTGTTGCAGTGGGAAAATATGATAAACTTCTCCTCCAACGTCAGAACAGACAGCTCTAAACAGCAAGTATTAACTTCACAGTGCCCAGCGCATGCAATGAGGTTTTCATTAGCTTAATCAATTCCATCAGAGGTAGAATCCAACTTTTTCTAGTTGACATGCACCGGAGGGATGATGCCAAGTATCCTAGCAGTCCTCACATGCATCTCCCATCCTCATGCCTGCTTTCCACAGCTCTGTTTAGAGACGTAGCAGACAGAGCATTCCAGGACGGTCCTGGAGACTCTATTTCCTTATGGAAGTCTTTAGAAACACCTATGAAGAAGCGTCAATATTCAACTGAATTCTGATTCACTCCTATAAGACTGAGAAATTTGGGCAGAAATAGAAGCCTGACAAAACAGTGCAGGCTCAAAAATGATAGTACGTGAGATGACACCTGTAGAGGGTTAAATTAACAAATTACTGATTGCAAACTGAAACTGTGAACCACACCAGGAAACCACCCATCGCTCATGTTTTGAGGGCTGGTTGTTTCCCTAGTTCACACACCACGTCCCATTGGAACAGACAGTGAAAGACTATAGCAGCGTATGGCTCAGACTGGGTTTGACTTGCTGCATGTAGATATGTGTTAGAGCAATAGAGGGAGCACAGGCTGATTGTTACACACTTTGCATAAAGAGAGATTAGTGTAATTCACACATAATAGTGGGTGTAGTTTACATTGGCCAGGGTAAGTATTACTGTCTCTTTTACAGTGATATCTCTGAGTCCTAAGATCTTGGGAGGTGTTGTAAGAGTTTGTTAAGCAAGGATGCTGGGTTTCCACCTTTATTGAAAAAGAGGTGGATACAGAGTCAGTGAGTGAAGAGGAGGAATGTCGTGGCCCCATTTACAGAGTTACTGCAGAGAAGATGTTATAAAGGAGACTTGAGAAAAAATGCATTTGGCAATTCAGAGAGAGAGATATGAAAGCTTTTTCTTTGGCATTGTAATGTTCAGGGTTGGAAAGCAGATATGTTCTGTGAACACTGGAATCCAGATTCATGTGGCAATGTTTTAAGCTTTAATTGAAGTGGCTGCTAAGTCAAGGAGTTAATCTCTGTATCTCCATCAGAGGAGGAGAGGGAGGTTGCTCAGACCTGAACCAGCATTTGCCTTCCTCCCGTGACTAGGGAGGTTGGGACTGATCTGGGCATTGGTATTTACAAAATTATCTATATATACCAAGCGAGTGAATCGCATGATAGGAGAACATATTTCTCTTTATATTTATTTCTAAATGAGGAAGGTGTTTTTAATTCCTGTGTTTAGTAGCTTTAGAACTCAGAAGTGTTTCATTATTGCTAGATACATTCAGTAATCAGGTTGGGATTTGGCAGATACTGAGTGAAGCATCGGTGTGTACTGATGAGTATAAATTAATTGTTGTAGCTCGCCTGCTATAATGGTCTGTTACAGTGGGTGAGCAGAGTTGAAATGACCGTATTGATGCAGAGTGAGTTGAAAATGGAAACTTGGTGCTCCAACTCCAAAGCTGTATACTTCTGTTAAGGACCTGCTGGCTCACCAGAAACATCCTGGTGCCATTGAAGACACCATAGGAATGAGCTCCTCATCTTAAAGTTTTCAAACTTCCCTTTAAAAGGAATTTAAATTTTTTTTTTAATTGTTATTTTTTTTGGCCCTGCTTGTTTCCACTGGATATCTTTTGTAAAGGTTTGTTCTGCTGATGCTTAGAAACCTCCTTCTCGTTTCCTGCTCAAATTTATTCGTTACTGTTTTAAACTTACCTGCTCTTACAAACCATGCACGTAGCTTTCTGGACCCAATGCGTTACCCATCAGAGTCAATATGAGTATTTTTATCAACTTTAGTAAACTCAACCATGATAGCATCAACCCATCATGATGAGTGGGAAACGCACAGGGTCTGGGTTTCCTCTGTTGATATGAGGGTTATGTGGACTTTTGAGTAGAAGTGCTTTGTCCTGTGCCGCTAATACATCCCCTTTCTCCCGTGCCTGAAGGTGTGCAGTGTGCTCTGCCATTCGGTGCCTCGTCTGTTCTCAACGGAGCTGTGTTTTGTGAAAACGTCTCTGGGCAAGCTTCAAGCGTTCAGCAGTGCCGGCTGGCGTGTCGCCAGGGCTTCCGCAGCGCCGCTTCCAGCACGTCGTTTCAGTGCGATGTCCAGCAGCGTCGGTGGGTCTCGGCTGCCCCGCTCCACCACGCCTGCCAGAGTACGTCTGAGCTGCTGTGGGTTGGGAAGGGTGCAGAGCAGTGTCAGCGGACGTACGGAAATGTGCTTTCATCACAAAGCTGCCGTGCGAACGGCAATGACAGGACACAGCACTTAAATGGGAGTTGCTAAAATTAAGGTGCAGCAGATTGCTCCTGTCTTCTGCCCTTCTCATCTCTGTCTCTTGGCTAGCTCCTGTGCCAGGAACAGTCCCACTTTTCTGTAATAATAGAGGCATAGATACTTATTCAATCTATATGCAGCATTTTCTTTGCAAGTTAAGAGGTGCTGGCACCATTAAGTGATTCTGATGGAACCACTTACTCCTGGAAGAACAGATGAGCACCAGATGTTTGAATTTGGCAGAATTGAACTGTTTATTTGCATAATGAAGTCACTGTTACTTCGGCATCTTTTTGCAGCAGTTTATTCTTTAGGATTATTGTAGTCTTTGTTGGCTGACTTGTGGTATTTTTCAAATCATTTTTCTTTCAAGAAAAAATAACACTTTAAATCTTGGGATAATCGGTTGTCTATTCAGTATTCGGAGCTCATGAAACTGGATATTGATGTTGGCCTTTTCAATTATTTCAAATAGAGATACATTCTGATCAAAATGGCAATTTGTAGCAGTGCTGAACTATGAGAAAAGCAGATTTTGATGCAAAGTTTAGAACTACTCTTCATCTCCAGAATGGGTTAAACCCATTCTGGAAACCACTGTGTTGGCACATTTCAAGTTGTACCCTAGGTCTTCTATTCCAAATGTAAATTATTTCAAACTTTAAATTTCAGACCGAGACTTTTGTCTGTCGGTAATGATGCTCACGAGGTGTTCGTAGCACGTTATGAAGTAACTTTCATGTTTGCCCGATGGCAGTTGAATAACTGTAAGGCAATTGCCACTGCGTGTGGCAATCTGATACAAGCTGTGGTTTAATGCAAGCTGAGGACTTTCCACAGTAATTTGTGTTTGAAATAGAGCGTGGTTTTAAGGAGAGAAGAAAAAGTTCCCAACACATCTGAAGGCGATTGAATAAACTTCACGATAATGGAGACCTCACCACAACACTTAGTAATTTGTTCCAATGGATAATTACCCGCACTCTTTAACATCTTATTTCCTGTTCTGTATGTGTACACTTAGAGATTGTGGTTAAGTCAGCTCTTCAGTACTTTCTGATAAACTAAACAGATAGAGGGCTTTGTGCCTTGCAGGAAGAAGCAGGATTTTGTCCCCTCTGGTCCCTCCCACCATTCTCCTTGGATTCGCTCCAGGCTTTCCCACGCTCACTCAGTTGTTTTGGGAGTGAGGGACGGAATTGTGGTCCAGCAGTGAGACTTGTAGCGGTACAGCGAGGGTCTGTAGAAGGGGTGAACTGTGGGACAGCTCTGCTGCTTCTCCAGGCGGATGGGATGAGAGCTTCGTTTGGAGGTGGCATGGCAGCATCACCGCTATGCTGAATCGGAGATAACAATCCCTCCATGAAGCCTGGGATCAGCATAACTCCAGTGGAGACAAAAAATTTGCACCTTGTTTTTTTTTAATTCTGGCTAAAAACTGGCGAAATAGATTTACATTTTGTGGCTGGTGAGCTCACAAGTTTCTCATAGGTTTGTCTGATTTGTGTCACTTTGGCTTCCCATCAAAAAATGGGAAGACCCTTGCAGATGTCCATGTCAATGCCATTATTATGCAATCAAATTTATTCTTTCCTAAAACTTGATCTCTAGTTAATTTGACAAACTAGGTTTCTGAAAGCTCATTTGAATTAGTATTAATTGCTGTAACCATCGAATTGCTTTTTTAATAGAAGTCCTTTTATGATTATTTCTGAGAGAAGCAGAGGTTGACAGGTCAATAATTTCTGTCTTCCTGTTTCTTTTCTAAGTATTGGCATAATGCCAGCTTTCATCTAGTTCTCTGGAAATCCCTATCTGCTAAGGCTTACAAAAAGTCATCATGAATGGTCCAGATTGTTCCTTATCCTTCTGTGAGTTAGTGCTCCAGTGTAAAATATCTCATTATTATATAACTGTATCACCTGGCTTTTTCTCTAATGCACAACACATATATTTATCAAGCATGATTTCCTATGGGCAAGTCTACTGCTTTCACCCAGAAATGGGGAGTTGCTATCGATGAAAGGTCAAAATGCCAAATCAGTGTTGTCTTTTCCCAAAATAACTTTGAAAGTCATTTTCCACATTAAATAGTGAGGCTACCGAAAGTCCTTTCTACTTATTTTTTAGAGCTCCAATTACTTCAGACAGTCCAAGCTCAAACACACTTTCAACTACTGCTGCCTCCTGAGAAGACTTGTAGTTCTGACTACTCTGGATTACTTCAGGCATTCCAGATATTTATTTTAGATGAGTTGAAGGCTCGTGGTTTATGCCACCTCCAGGTAATTTCAGTTTCTGATTCTCTGTTGTTGTTTGGTGGTTGGGGTTTTTTGGGGGGGTTTGTATTGGAAAAAAAAAAAAAAAGGTGAGACACAAAGTAGAACTTTGCCCGTTTGAGAGAGGTGGAAAAGCAGAAAATGCCCTGAAATCTGTCAAGACTAGCAGCACTCACATATGGATAGCTGGGAAAGTAGGATGATTAATCTCACTGACCCCACGTTGGCAGATCACCTTAATTGTAGCCACAGAAGTCATATCACATCAGTCCAATATTTATGAAAAATATATTTTAAAGGAAGAGTATATTTTGACTATTCTTACAGTGAATAAATGGCCTGCTAAAATGTATCTTTCTATTTTTACTTCTGATTTTTACAGGCTTTTTTGAGACTGTTGCCTTTGAGCGTAGCACAATGCAATTGATAGGGAAAGTCAAGAACTAGAAGACTCTCAGGTTGACTAACCATGGTTTGTGTAATTTTGAATTCGAGGTAAATGCGTTTGGAAATAGCAGCTCAGTTTCTGTCTGTGATGATTCCACTGTCTCTGTCGAATGCCTGAGCCGGGACCGCCTGGGGGTGAATGTCACATGGAGGACTCAGCTGGAAAACATCCCAGCAGCTTCTCTCCCAGACTTACATGATATTGGTAATTTATTATTTTTTTCCCCTGAGAGTTCTGTGAATTAAGCCTGCTTTGCTTTTAATTGTTCTGTTGTCCTGTGTCTGCTTTTAGGAGACTCTAACAATGTAGGATAAATACTCACAGAAAGAGTCTTTATATCGCTGGAGTTGTGTTTTTGAGCTTTTGGTGTTGATATGTTTATCTCTTCAGGCTGTGACTGCGTGGTGGAAAGGAGCTGTAACTGAATGTTGCTTTCACATAGGGCTGCCTCTCCCAGCTTCTTTAACTGAGATTGAAAGTTGCTTTATCAGGCATCGGCTCAGCTGTCCCAGATGTTAATTTCCTTTGGGCAGTGGTGGAAAAGATTGTGTTCCTTTTTGGATTGGACTCAGAAAACACAGTTCACACAGTGCTAAAAATGTAACTAATTTTTTCCAAGTTTTTTTTCCATTTCTTTCTTTTTTTTTCTCCTTAGTTTTTTCTATTTGTTATAGTATATGATATAATGTATTTGACACAAAAGAATGATCTGTACCTCAAAAGTCCTAGAGGAGTTATGCAGAGATCACAGACTGGCACGTCTTTTGCTGTGGTTTCCAGGTGAGTTAGGGATGGTGTAAGGAACTTCTTTCAAAGAAGTCAGTGCTTCCCTTTAAAATAAAAGGTGTGAAGACATATTCTAAGTACAAATGCTTTTCTCCACTGCTTTGCAATGGTGTTCCCAGAACTGAATATAAATAACTCTGCCTGCACGTGTCCTTCCCTCTAACGTTGGGACTTGGAGATGTGTGCCCTACAGCAGTGTTTGCCTGATCAGAACCGAGTTCGAAAGCCTTTGGGACGCAGAAAGCGCCTGCAGTGGGCGTGTGGTTCCTGCTTTGCAGTCTGTTTATGTTTACATCCATTCCGTTTCTCCAGGTTATAAGGGAAACATGAATATTCAAGCAGTTTGCAGAAGGTGGATCAAAATATAAGTGTGTTTGGGTTTATATTAAACTTAATTTTTCCAAGTCTTCTGCTTTGAGGGCATTACGTTTTTGACCCTCTCCACACTACAATTTCCCCATAGTACTAAAATTGCTTTTCAGAGAATGATGGCATGGTTTCAGAAGAGGCAGTATGTGTCTAGTCTGGGGAGATCAGACAACTGGGAACCTGCTCTCCACCTTCTAAGGCAGCTTTGGGGCTTTCTGTTTGAGGTGTTTTCTGGTATATTTACACCAAGTGGACACAATAGTTCTCTGATTTGAAAATCTACAGTCCTAAAATAGCTTTGTTCTTTTCCTGGCTTCTTTACACGTAGATGAGAAGTCTGCTTTTTATTTTCTCCTGTGAAGTAACTGAGAAAAAAATTGCTAAACAGAAGCGCAGCGTGCGTGTGTTTGTAATGGAGAGCCTCAAACCTAAATCACTCATGATTGCCTAATTACTTTTTTTTCCCTGCAGATATTTTCATGTACAAAATTCCGAGGCTGTGCAAATCCCTCCCTGAAGGATCTTATCCCATTTGGCTTTGTAGCTTAGGCCTCAGCTCTAAAATAGTGAGGAACACTTGCAATAACTTCTCACTTTTCTGTTCAATGGGCAAAAATAATAATGATTATAAAAATGAGCTTTTGGTGGATGAACGTAAACAGTTCCCATCAGTGAGACTGGAGGAAATCAATCCCTTCCCTATACAACTGATATTTTAAGTTGTATCTTTGTGCTCTGTATTTTTCTTAGAAGGAAAAAAAAGGATTAAAAAATTTAAAGTTTTTTTAATCTAATCTATTTTATTTCTCTTTCCTCTCACTTTTTCATTGGCCAATATGAACTCTAGGTAAAGATATAATCCCTTGCATGTTGAAATTATAGTTTCATTCAACAGGAGCAAACCCTGAATCAGATTTCTTCCCATGCATTACACACGATGCAACTATTTGCAGGTTATTTCTGTATGTGAAAAACTGTATTTTTCCCCTAGAAGTCCAGGTCTCTAAAGGTATAGCAGGCACTGCAGAAATGCTTCATAAGAACTTCCAGTAAATCTAACAAACCATGAGATGTGTAGTAGCTTAAACTGCCAAAGTCGTGCAGCAGAATGGGAGAAAAACCCAGGAAGCACTATTGTATCTTGCCATGCTTTAGAACATGCTGAAGGTCCTGGGAAGCTCATCTTGGGCCAGAAGCCAGGTCCCATGTCAGCAGGGAAGTGTGGCCCCAGGCTGGCCAACCTTGCTGGCAGGGCTGAACCAATGCAGCAGCCCTGTGGCTGGCATGTCTGTCAGGCACTGAATTATTCGCTGCTGAGATGTTACACGATGTACCTGTCTGTTTGCAGTGCATGAACATGTATACTGCAGTTAAACGCTTGCTTATATACACTGAATGTGAAGGATTACTATATATGCATGGATACAGAGTGTGGTCATAAGATGGTCATATTTAGTGGTAGTGTTACGAACTTTTCAGCGCAGGGAAACATTTTAGACCAAAGGAAATTCAACAGACCTAAGTGGGTTGTTGCTGGTTTGACTGTTTGCTTCTTTCTACATGAGAATTTCTTCCGGCTGTCAATTCAAGGATATTTTTAATTCTGCTACAGCTAGTCACTAGACAATTTGGAAGGATATTCGCTTGAATAAAAGGCTAATCTGCTTATTCCTGCTTTCAATTATGAGACAATTTCTGGCAGAACATTTGCAAAATGTTGTTGTTTATGCGATGATCTCCAATTACTTCCTTCCAAGCTAAGTATAATTTTTGGCCTGGGGTTGCTATTTTGTTGATATTAGTATGTATCAGTGCAGTAGGACAGGTTGCTCAAATCTGGAGGAAGGAAAGCACTGAGAACATGAGGGCACAGCTGCCAACTTTAATGTGAGGTCCATTCACTTTAGCCCATAACTGTAAAAACCTCATGTCCCTCCTCTGCAAGGTGGGAGGCAACATCTACACGACAGCAATTGGTTGTGGACCAACATTCAGGAAAAAAGGGCACCTACTCTTTCAGTATTAAAGGTCTAGGATGATCTTTCAGAAAAAGCATCGTACGTCTGCGGTCCGTTCAGCACTGCAGGAGGGCAGTGCTGGGGAGCCTGTACCTGACTCTGAAATTCTCTCCCCACACAACTGAGAAGCCACCGTTGGGCTGCAGTGCAAAGTTAGGAAACTCGCCATGTGAGAAGGCAGCAGTACTCTCAGCTATATGCCTTGGACACGTTGCAAAATAATGATCTTTGTACAGCGCGTGATCTGTAGCACTCCTCATGCTCTCTTTATGGATATACCGTCCTCCCTGTGGAAATTCAACATCCAAGGTCATTGGTGTACTCTCAATACTTGAAGTACATAGTGAGTAGAACTTCCCATTTGCTGGCTTTCTGGGCTGCCCATCGCCTGTAGCTACTGGAGGCTCTTGCCTTGCAAATATGTAGCAGTAAACCGCACCAACATTTCAACACCATAAAGCCATCAATTTCTGTGTTGCCATCCATTCCCATATTGGAAATCTCTTTCATGCTATCTTCTTGTATTTTCCCTCCCCCTTTAGAAAATGCAATTGTTGGAGAAAATCTGATTGGAGCTTTTATAAAAGAGATTAAAGATGGTCGTTTTCTGCTGCATTTGGACTCCAAGCAATTCCTAGGAGATTCTTTCGTCGCATTTCCCCGGGATGAAGAGTTTGATCTGTCTCCGAGTGTGCAGCTAGGATGTAGAAGCGGCTTTCGAAGAACTTCATCTCTTGGGAAAACAGTCCCAAATTCACAAGGATGCGGTATGTCTCAGTTTAGCTTTTCCTTCTTTGATGCTGTTAGGAATCAGTATCAAGCTAAAGTTAGAAAATCATCAGAGAACTTGTGTTTATGGTTAATAATTGAAAGGTGTGAAGCACCAACATGGATGACAGATCTGAGGAGAGGTGGGAATTAGTTAGTGCTTTGCTTACTGTTCAGTCCGTGTGTAGAACCAGTGGTTTAGAAATAGGCACCATGGCACTGACATAGTACAGAAGGCTTTGCGAACATTTTTTGGGATTTTTTTCAGATGTTTGGTATTAGAAGGTCTTTCTGTAATGTATGTAATCCTTAATAAGCAGTTTTCACAACGATAATGGATCCAGAGCTTGAGATGATGATTACCCAGAATAGAAACCTAGATGCAGAAATGGCTAAAGTCTTGAAATTGTGAATTCCTGGGCCAAGTCCAGCCAGCTCAGATGGAAGCTTTCTTCATGTTGGCCAACTCCCAGACCTGATTACACTTCTGCCCTCTTTTCATCTTCTTTCCTTCTGTTTAGTCTGCTTCCCTGGAACGGCTGCCTTTCTGTCAACATCCTGCGTAGGGCTGCCAAGCCTACCTTTTCGACAGATCCCCTGGCTGCGCCTAGCACTCCTGTGTACCAGGTCATGCTGCCAAAGAGCCTTTGCCTTAACAGTCTCTTGTTCCTACCAATATCAGCCCTCCTACAGCGCAGCCCTCGTTGTTCTCCTTGGCCGGGTTCGCCTCAGTCAGTCCGTGTCTGTCTTGTGTCAGTTTGGGAGGGATTCACTCTGTCTATTTTTTGGGGAGAACAGAGGAGGGATGAACGACTTCTAGGTATAAGATCAACAGCAGCAAGTGTTGGATAAGTTTTCCAAAATGGGGAATATTTTCAGATGGGAAAACTTTAACACTGTGCAGCTTAAGTTAGAGCCCTAAGAGCAAATCAAAATACTTTAAAAGAACTAGGGCAACGAAGCTGGTGAGGGG